>JASNQO010000039.1:0-332370 GCA_030378425.1 Periconia sp. TS-2 | reverse complement strand
CCCTTAATATATAAGTTAACTATATTATTACTTACTAAGGTAAATAACTAATTAACTAAAGACCTATAGATTATTATCTATAGGTAAATTAAAAGTAAAGTATCTTTAATTATTAGAATAGTAGTTTAGTATATAACTCTAGTCCTTCTATATAGAGTTAACCTCTCTAGCTAAGTAAAGGACTTATTTAAGAAAGCTAAGGATCTTAATACTTATATACTACTCTATTAGAAGTAAGAAATAAGTCTTTAAAAAAATAGCCTATAGAGTAACTATAAAAAGCAGCTTATACCTAAGTCTAGCAGTCTATTAAGAGGATAGCCTAATATTAGTAAACCCCTATCTATAAAAACTACTAACTACTATAGCTACTACTAGGCTATCTAGAACCTCTATAGAAGGTATATAAAGTAAAAATAAAAATATAACTTATACTTAATTTACTAACTTAGAGTATTAGCTCTATCCTAAAGTAACTAATTTATAATAAATTCCTTTATTTACTATATAAGAAGAGATTATAGAGCTAGTAGATTAAAACTTTAGCTAATATATTCTCTAGACCTATAAAGTATATAATAAGTAGGAAATAATAGTTACTATTTACTAACTAGATTAATAGAAGTTAGATATAGAGGTAACCTTAAACTTAACTATCTTATCTACTTTACTATTATATACCTTAGCTGCTATATTTATATAAATATAGCTAGAGTTAAGAGTATACTATTATTAGATAATAGGGTAGTTTATACTAGATTACCTTAAGCAGACCTTAGTCTATCTAATATTATAGAAGATTACTGAAAGTCTAAAAAGCTACTATACTTTACTATTAGCAAGAGAATAAAGCAAGTTAATAGAGTATAAAGGAAGTTAAATTATAAGTAGCTCTTAGCTAAAGTATAGAATAAAGGGTTATATAACTATAGCTAAGATAAGGTTCCCCTACTCTAAGGTATAGCTAAAATAAATAGGTCCTGAGATAGAAGGACCAAGAGAGAGAGAGAGTAGAATTAATTATTTACCCTTACTTATAATTATCTTATATACAGTTTACTATAATAATTTACTATAATAATTCTATAGATCAGCCAAGCGTGCTTTAATCTAATAATAGAAATATATTATAACTAAACTAGAGCTAATAATAATAAAACTATATTTATACTATATAGATTATCTATACTACTAGCTACTATACTTTAAAAGAACTAGAACTAATATACCTTAATAATATTAATATAAAGCCTTAGAAAAAATTCTAGAAGGTAGACTACTAGAAGATAGCTATAAGGAAAAAGGAAGTAATATACTATAGCTATAGAAAGAAAGGATATTTTAAAAGAGAATACTAAAGTAAGAATAAAGTAGTTAGAGAAGTTAATATAGTAGAATATTAATTTAGATTTTACCTTAATAACTTATAGAAAATAGTACCTATAAAAAAAGAAGATATTAAATAAGCAATAGAAGCTAATAAAGAAAATATTGATCCGTACCTAGAAACAAGACTACTATAGGGCGAAGAAAGCCAGATTACAGATAAAATAATAGCCACAGAAAAAGAGCTAAGACAAGCCACTATAGGAAAACCCAGAAAATACAAGAGAAGAAAAGGAGTCTATGCATATACAGAATGCCGCGAAGGAAAGACCAAGTGTAAACAACTAGATGTAAGTCAACCATGCAAACGCTGTATAGAGCGGAAAGTACCATGCAACCAGCAAAGGACCCTTAGCGACATCTTGCAACCAAAGCCATTCTTGAAACAACGCACACAAGCAACTATTGTAAAGACACCGAGAGAATCGATTCGATCGCCGCGACAACGACGCTGAAGGGTAGACTTGGAAGACATCAGCAAGAACTCATAAGGACATGAGTTAAGGAAGGGGAAGGCAGTGTTACAAACCTAGAAGACGGGGGAACCGGCGTTTAAGAATGACAGGACGCTGGCGCTCCTGCAAGGTAATATTCCCGCACGGACCCTAGGATCACGTAACCAGGTCATGTGAGACCCAAAGAAACCAAACAACCTAAAAGCTTGGCACAAATAAGATCTCTGGGTCAGTATAGGTTCTTGGGTCAGGTAGAATATATATAGACCTGATCAGGACTACCTTGGGTGAGTCGTGATCAACCTTGTTTACATAGTTATTAACTAGTTATTCAACCATCGTTCTTGATACACCTCATCCTTATAAAGAAGCCACCGAGTAACCACTGAGTAACACCAGCTGCTTTATATTGTAGCCACTTACTTAGCATAACTTTAACAACATGCTAGTCTTTTTGGACTTACATATGTGGCGGGATGGGTGGTGCCATCAAAGAGGTCTAGGCATGCAGGACAGGAGATTTCTGAAAGCATGTAATAAAATGGCGGAACGAAGATAATCTCCTATGGACCGTTCGTATAAGAAAAGACAAGGGAATCTAATGATGCATTACCTTTTGTGACTGAAATGCGCAAATTAAAATTGCAAGTGCAAGGTTAGTGCTAGGATGGCGAGACATGTGCGAATGCGAATTGGCGGTAAGATAGATTGAAGAACATCTAAGTACTGGCGCTCATAAAAAATAGTAGGGACCGGACATGGCTGAAAAAGCAATAACTATGTATTGCCACTCCAGGCGCGAGAATTACCTCCGGAATGGCTAGGGCTTAAAGGCTGAAAGCACGGCTTCCGACGTACCCACGTACCTTGTCATCATCGCAATGCGGGTACAGCTAGGTAAGCGAGTAAGCCACGATCTTGCTGCTAGACTCCTTACGACCTGTTATCATATCATTTTGAGGAAGGCATCTTTGTTGTCCCGAAGTCCGGAAAATGACGCCTTGGATCATCTATTTCAGGCAGGTGGGATATGGTTGCCTACGTTCGCACTGAATACCTGAGAGTCTGGCTATGTCTAATGTACTCTTCCAGAGCTCCAGGAAGGGTAGCGCTCATTCGAATATGTGTGTTGCAACTGACTATTAACGACGAAAGCTGACGTGAAGTTCAGCTTGGCCGCCTTGCAGATGGCCGCCGTGTCTTCAATTGGTGGGTTATACAAACCTAAATCATTTTGCCCTCGCGACCTAACCTCGCCATACATACCTAAAGTAGACTAGGCTATACGTATGATCGGGCTTGGATAGGTATATGTTTGTCGATCTCTGTCGGGGTGTCCCGATATGTCTTGCATTCAACGAGCACGGTCAGTCGTGCGAGTAGCAAAGAGACGCGAACATTTCCTATTAAGAACAAGTGCCTATCCAGTATCCACCTCCCTATAGAGAGAAAAACAGAACAGCCATACAATGCAATAGATTATAATCCAATTCTGCTTCACGTTGGACGCTAGAATTGCGCTGGATCAATAATATCCTTCCGATAACTGACGGAGAAAAGCGCATCCGATCCACCTCTATCTGGATCAACTCGCTTTGCTAGATCGACGGAATGGTCTTCTATTCATCTTCAATCAGATCCAATTTGTACCGCATTGGAGAAAGTGTGACGGGTTTCTTATTACTGTTACGCGGTTGAATCAGATCATTATTGTAACCAATGATTCGTACAACGGTTTCGCCATCCGTTGAACTCCCGGTCCGTGCTTCGACTAGTATTGTTAGATCAGATTCCCTTCCGATGTAGAATGTCTATGCGTACTTGGTATCGCGACTGGTACAGCGAGTACAACTGGAAGGAGAACGACAATGAGGGTTGAAAGTTTCATAATGATCGACAGTAAATCGGAAAGCTGAAGCGTCGCTCCGGTATGTTGATCAACGAGGTGGGTCCGGAGTTTTAAGATACGGTACCGGTATTCGTGATTGTTGAGAAGGATCGACTGATGGTGCAAGGCTGATTCCCGAAGCTACCGTAATGGTTCTAGCTGGAACCACAGAGTGCATACAAAATTATGAGAATCTTGACAGGCGGTAGCGCAGCCTACATATCTTTCTTTCGCTTATCATATCTCTGGGATGTCCTTCTATGGGGGAATTGCGTGGCTCAATTATTGATATCCGGTTGAGTGTTAAAACTTTTTGTGCTCCCTGTCCGAGAATGTGGAGATTTCCGGGGCGCATGAGCCACTGATAGGCTGGATAATCCCCGTGTTGTTCATTCAAAGAGGCTAAGTATAGACCGCTGGTCGATAGTCGGCGAGTGCGATGCCCTTGTGGATCTATGCTCGAGCGGGATCGTACTGCTAAGGATGCGAGTTCCCGGGTTCAAGAATCCATGGCGCAGGGGTCCCTTCGCCTAGGGACCACGGGCGCAGGTCGCGTAGGCAGAGGCCTCGCGTACCTGATTATTGCCTATGATATTTTATAAGCTATCAGCTCTTGGTGGCGTGTTCTAGGTGCAGGATATTACGCCTAAGCTGAAGCGAATTTGATTGAAGATTATGCTCAGGGGTGGCGTACATGTTATCAAGCCTTTCATCTACGTTGATCTTTAGCTGTACGTGATCGACTCGCGAAACCCGTCGATCTTCAGCTGCTTCTCGACTTCATGCTTTTCTTCAATAGTTATGGCTGACTACATCGCCGTTTCGTCGAAAGAGAATCTGGGTCTAGACCAATCTCCGTTGGAAGAATCATTTCCGGATTATGGTGAACATATGCGATCACGACCTACGAGCTATGTGAAAAGAGTCTGGCCATGGGTGCTGCATTTGCTGTTCTTCACCTTGTCTGTGTCAGCAGGATTGTTTGTTCAAACAACACAGAAATGCACCTCAACAAGAGGTAAGTAACAGCAGGCCATGATTTCGGAGGTTTCACATTCTGACCCAAATCTTGAAGACCTAATTCTCCGTGATCATCCCTATGATCGTAAAATACGTCTAGATGGCACCTTCGATCGCTCATCCCCCTTCAAAGGGCCACCTTCGCTTGAGGTGGACCATGCTTGGGATTCCATACTGCCATGTTCGCCATTCTCTCATCGATACCCAGAAGAGCGCTTTTTGCTAATCACCAGTCTAGTGAAGTTGATGTCCATACCAGAAAATATCTTCCAAATCATCAACGCTTCTAAACATGCAGTTGCGACGCCACCATATTTAGGCGAAGGGCGACTTGCACTCTTTGAAGCTTTTCACCAAATTCATTGTGTCCGCAGTCTCTGGAAAGCCGCCTACCCCGACTACTATACCGAGGAAGCGGGTTTCGCTCGCGAGAATCGCGAAGAGTGGCTGGAACATGTCGACCATTGTGCCGACATGCTCCGGCAAAAATTCATGTGCGATGCGGATTCTAACCTGATTACATATAGCTGGCTAAAAAACCACTATAATCCGCATCCAAACTTCAATGTGGAGCACACATGCAGAAGTTACGACCGGCTACTGGCTGCCGTAGAAAAATACGGTATTGGACTGGATGCGGTTCCTGAAGGCGGGATAAGGAGACCGAAGGATAAGGAAGTGGTGGACTTCGTGGAACCACCTTTTGATCCTTTGGCTGAGAACTAGATATACGATATCATCTTCGCTACTTTTCTCCCCTTCTGTCTGACACCACTTTCATGGCGTTACGAAGCTGATGCCGTAATGTCGTATTGGTATGACCAAATTACACTCGCCTTACTCTCCGCGGCAGGTGCGGAGGACAAATCGTCTTCGTAAGATGCACAATGCAAGCCATGTTCCCAGCGGACCAACCATTGACTACCGGCTTAAAATAACCGGGGGCCTTGCAGACTGCTCGGCGCTGACGGAACGCTCAAGACATAGTTACATAACTCGCGTAAACGATTTTTAGACTTCGAGAAAAGGAATCTCTTCAATAGAGGCACTAGATCTTGTACTTAATGCAAGATGGGAAGAATTTTATGATCCAGCTATTGGCCTTTTAGTTCCCGCATGGATTAGATTGAAGCTACAGGCTTCGCGTTATCAGCATGAACTAACAAGGGTAGCCCTGATTACCCGGAGGATCGAGAATGCAGCGAACCAGAAAGCAGACGCTAGCCTAACACGAGAATGGCATTGGACCACTAGCGTTCCCGCTAACCTGGTAGAGCTACTTCCAACAAGAACGCGAACGCGTCTAGGCGCCTTCGGACTTCAGTCCACCTGAACACGGCAGAATTCTTAGGTCAAAGATTCATACGACATCCACGAGGGCTCGGCGACCACGTCCATGGCTGTGGTTTGGGGCAACGTGCAAATGCTGGTCAGAATGGTACCCGGCGGGTCATAGACCCCAAAAAGAGGCTCTTGCGCGCCCATCTTCCCCACGTTCCGTCCGTCATATCCAAGGTCTCATCCCAGATATCTGGATCTTTCATTTCTGCTTCATATGAGGCACTGCATAGCGCGGAAATGCATGTTCTCCGACTTCCAGAAGTTCTTGTAAGGATCCAAGCACTTTCTTTCCAGTCTTGATCTTTGCGGCGTAGTCTGCTAACGCGAGAAAAGGGAATAGCGTGGTCACTAACTGCGCTCGCCGTTCTCTTCACGCTTGGTCGCTTCGGAATCCACTGGCATAGGCGGAAACGCCTTGCTTGGGATGACTTCCTCAATGGCCTTGCTATGGCTTTCCTGTTGGGCTTCACGGGCACATATCAAGTATTCGGCCCAAGGGATTATAACAAACAGCTCTATGCAATGGGCTTAATATCTGAAGACGAAATTCCACCGGGCAACGACTGGCGGAATGTACGATACAACTCGGCCAATAGCCTACTTTTCTGGTGTGTAATATACTCGGTCAAAGCAAGCTTTCTCGCTCTATATTGGCCGCTCTTTGAATGGAGCAAGAAATTTCGTATCATATGGGCACTGGTTGCGGTGTACATGTTCCTGAGCTTCGGAGTCACTTTTATGATTTCCTTCTGGCTGTGCGGGAATCCAAAGTATTTTCCGGATACACAGCGTGAGTCCCATCGAACTTGATAGAAAAGGAACTTTGCTGAACACGGCAGCGTACTGCCACATAAACGCGCCAAAACTCGTGCAACCGATGCTAATCTCATGGGTTGTATTGGATCTTGTTGGTGATATCTTCTGTGAGTCGAATGCCAACCCGCTGATAGCAATTCACTCTGACTAGACCATAGTGATGGCTCTTCCTATCGCGATGATCAGACCACTTCTCATGAAGGCTTCGCAAAAGGTCGAGCTTGGGGTTATTTTTAGTCTCGTTGTTGTGAACATGGTCCTCACCATACTCCGAACCGTATACAGCATCGACATAGACCTCATGAGATTTCCCGATCAGAACGTATTGTGGTGCTTCCTTCAGGTCACCATGGCCGTCATTGTTTGCACACTGCCGTGCTATAGGGGGATAATATCGAGAAAGAGACGGAATAGTTCAGAGCAGAACGTACGGAGGCCAGGATCAGGGAGTTCTGAATGGGCGGAGATATGGCAGAGATACTTGATAAGTATCGGACAGCGTGGCCCTGATAACAATACAAGAGAAACGGGACAGAGTGGGCACTCGGAGACATCAGAAATGAGTTTGAAACATGCTAGTCCAGTCACCGCGGTTCCAGTATAATAGTAAAATAAATTCAAGAATTGACGTAAAATCTTCCATACCCCAGGGCAAGTGAAGTTAGTAGTCTCGGTCAAAGCCACATCTTATGCTGTGTGGTCCCTCGAAAACACATCATTCTATACTAGACAAGTCATACAATGAGGTTCGGGTACTTGAGCAGGCGCCAGTTATATGAGACATTGTACGAGACAAGAGGGCACCTGCTCATTATCTGTAAGGCAAAAATTTCGAAGAAGTCCACTTCAATCGCGCGAAGAGCTATCCTCATCTAGACACTGACAATATAATCTCCGCGAACACAATGCTATAGTGGGCACCAGCTCTGACGATCTTTCTCCCAGCGCGCTTATGGTTTCATTTCAACAAGCTCTTCCCGCCTTTCCACATTCTCCTTCGAATCATCCATATCATCAACAATCTTGGCAGCGGTCTGGCCATTGTTTTGTGAAACAGCAAGATCATGGCTGAGACTGGCGGCTTCGAATTTATCAACCCGCTGGACGGGCAATTTAGAGTCGAATAGATGGTCGGTTTCCTCCAAAGTGCAGTCGCAAGTACATGATCCCGTTGCAGTGGCCTATTAGCCTACAGGTATGCACAGTGTGCGTCGTATCCTACGAGATGGGGAAGTGAATAATGAAAGGTTTTTTTAGGATGAGTGTATGTGGCGACATTTTGGCGTAGCGAACAGGGCGCGAGTGCTGAAAAGGGAAGATGCTCGTAATCTTCTAAATGCAACTTTCTCGAGTGGCCATGTGGGATATGGTGTATTGCCTTTCCGTATCGTTTTCAAGCTCCTACCAACATTTTGGGTAGATGCTGTCAGGCTAGAATATCAATTTTACGCAATTGGTCCAGCTTGCGCAAACGCGTGCGACATTTCATTAGATAAAGGACTTCGTGTTTAGGATGTTCCGTTCCTATCTCTGCGAGAAAAACTACTAGAATAAGGCGTTGTGCTTGACGCTGAGAAAACTGGGGTTTCAGCGTTCCGTAACCAATTTCATCTCCTTTAAGCAATTCGTATAGCCTCTTGGTGCAAAGAAAAGCTGAATGTAGGAATTTCTAGCTTTGCTCTAAAAATAATATACTAGGAGAGAATAACTATGTTGCAAGGAAAAAGAATTAGAAGACTTTAGATACTTATAATGGCTAAAACTTTGAAATTGCAAACTAAGGGTAATTTAAATGGTATATGATAGAGATGAAGCGACTTACCTAAGCAAATTATTATAGTTAGCAAAAGCATAAGCTTATCGCAGCTTAGAGCTTGGGTTTTAGCTTGGAAAGGCTCCAATATGCTAGAAAGGCTCCACTATGCTAGAAAGGCTCCACTATGCTAGAAAGGCTCCACTATGCTAGAAAGGCTCCACTATGCTAGAAAGAATCTAAATATATGCAATCTATTCGAACAGAGCTCTCCACTTTTGATACCACTTCTCGCGCGGCTTTGGTGGATACTCATTGGCGATGACTTCTGCCAATCCAGACACCATATCAACCTCTTCACTTGGGATGATCCAAAGGTCATTCTTCCCTTTTGTAAATTTGTGACCGAAATAGGTAGTAAGGAAGATAGGAATGCCAATGTATGACGTTAGGAAAGTCGAGGTATCCCAGTTGCCTGCGACGAAAACCTTGAATCCCTGAATGATCATGAGGATAAAGAAGAAAATTCCAGAGATGTAAGAAAAGTATGGCTGTAATCGAGAGCGATATGGTAGATCGGTAATATTCTGAGCAACAGTAGCATTTCGAAAGCGCAAGTAGACGATGCAGACCGCGACCCAGGACTGGAAAGCACCCGTGTTGATGAGGTTGACGAACCAGTTGAAGACAACTTGACCGGTTGAACTTAGATTCATGTAAGAGAGCAGACTGATTGAGGCAGATGCCACCAATGCATTGTATGGGACACCGCCCTTGGTGCAGTTTGCGAAAATCTCGGGGGCGTCGCCAGCCACAGCCATGGAATACAGTGCTCGTGAAGCAAGGTAGAGATACGAGTTTCCGGCGCTCCACGCAGAAGCGAGAATGACACCATTGATGATGGAGTCTAGGACTTTGATGTCGGCGAGCTTTGCTGCGACAGCCCAAGGACTCGACCCTGCTCCTGACCCTCCACCAAACAGATCGGCCGCATTGCTCGGAACGATCAGTCCAATTGCTAGAGCACCAAGGCAGTAAAACAAGACAAGTCGATAGAAATAGCGCTTTCCCGCAATAGGGAGGTTCCTGCGCGGGGATTCCATCTCGCCTCCTGTAACGACTAGAAGCTCGGGTGCAAATGCAAACGCATAAACCGAGAAACATAGCACACCTAAGAAAGCCAGGAACTGTCCTACAGATCCTCCAATAAGATATTCATTGACAGGTCCCGGCTCAGTCCAATATCGGAAACCGAGACGGTCGTGTGTCGGACCTCCTCCTAAGAAGAGGACCACAGTCATGAAAAGCAGCCCGACGATGCCGAAGACTTTAAGTGAAGCGAACCAGAATTCAGTCTCACCATATACAGAGACCGGAAAACAGTTCAAACCGACGATGACCACGAATATTAGGGTAATGAACACCGCGTCGTGGCCTTGGAATGTAGGTGACCAGTATCCGATTACGATGTTTGATACCGTGATTTCTGCTGGGACAGTGATGGCAAAGATATACCAGTACATCCAGCCAAGAGTAAACCCCATAGAGGGCGAGAAGAAACGCTTGCCATAGAGAGACATACTCGATCCAGGGACGGGAAGGTAGGAACTCATTTCGGTGGTTGCGGCTACGATACCAAAGACCATGACTGTGAGTAGGAGGTAGCAGACAAGGAGAATTATAGGACCGCCCATGCGAAGGGCTTGCCCCGAGCCAACGAATAGACCTTGAATGAGAAGTAAGCATGTATATTTTGAGCACACACCAAGGAGTTTCAGACAAGAAGAACATAAGTACTATAAGTGAGGCACAAACTCTTATGGACCGAAACTCTTACCTGTTCCAATAGTCCCTCCAAGTGCAATCATTTGTGCATGGCGAGACTTAAGACCCCGTTTCGTGATGGTGATAGTGTTTACATTTTGCATGACTTCACCAACCATGTTAGAACGAGTCTGCTCAATGTCGGTATTGAACGCGTTTGATGACTCTTTCATTGTTTCTTTTTCTTTCGAAGACAAAGGCATTCTTATGAATGCATACAAAGATGCTATGACTCAATGTGAAAGCGAATAGTTGCAATGTGAGCAGTAGTTGGAGAAGATCCAAAATAGACCATCCGTTAATGGTTACCAATGCGTGAACTCGACTTCGTTTATATGGAACAAATGGTGGCACTCTCACGACACGAACCAAGAAAAGGTCCGGGATAGTTCGCCTCGGAGGGCCTATCTCGGGGCTATCCACATTATCACTGATTGGCAGTCGGAATAAAAGGCGCAGTGTTATCGCGAAAATTGATATACTTGATCAATTCTAATCCGAATTTGTCAATTTGCAGTGAATTCAACCCAGTTTGCGGGATAACCCAGAACCCGTCATTGCCTACGACCAAGGAGAGATCGGAATGACTTGCCCTACAATGTGGGAACCAACTTCGGTGGCAATCCTGGTAGGGAGCGTTCCTTAGCCGTTACAACAGACAATGACTTCTGCAAGCTAGCATTGTTAGATGTCAGGAGAGAGCTTGTGAGGCGCCTAAGGATGGTGTCACGTATGGATGTACGATCACACAGAGTTTTTGGCAGAACGTGCTGAATGACCGAGCTACACGCGAACACAGAATTTCACTCGGCTTTCGACGAAGCAGTATATAAGTACATTAGCGGGCCCAGATGATATAGCGCAATCCTAGGTCTATCAAAACCAAAACATAGTCATTCTCACTCGTTCGCTTAGCACGGTATCAAAACTCAAGTTAGAATCTACAGTTTTGTACCCATGTTGACATGCACGGCCTTGACTTGGGTATAATCTTCGAGGCCCGCTTCGCCAAGCTCTCTTCCAATCCCACTGTGCTTGACGCCACCAAAAGGAATCCTGAAATCGCAGTCCTGGCTACTATTCACCCATACCATCCCCGCTTCTATTTCTGCTGCCACTCGATGGGCTCTTTCTAGGTCTTTTGTGAATACAGATGCACCAAGACCATATGTAGTGTCATTTGCTCGACGGATGACTTCCTCCTCAGTTTCGAAGCTTGAGATAGTAACAACAGGCCCGAAGATCTCCTCTCTGAAGATGCGCATACTGTCCTTGACGTCGGTGAATACAGTAGGCTGGATGAAGAAGCCCTTACCATCTTGCGCTTGCCCACCGCATAAGATCGTTGCTCCTTCAGATTTCCCAATGTCAATGTAGGAAAGAATGCGGTCATATTGGGCTTTTGTGACCTGGGGCCCTTGGAAAGTTGCCTCATCCCATTGGTCGCCAACTTTGGATGCCTCTTTTATCTGCGTTTTGAACTGCTCCAGGAAGGTCTCGTAGATGCTTTGATGGACAAATATTCTAGAGGTTGCGGTGCAAATCTGGCCTTGATTCGACATGATTCCGACATGGGACCATTTGACTGCTTGCTCAAGATCGCAGTCTTCGAATACAAGCAATGGAGATTTACCGCCAGTTTCTAGTGTGATATTTTTCAGACTACCAGCAGCCATCTTCATGATCTGAGATGCTGTAGCTGTAGAACCTGTAAATGCCACCTTGTCGACAAGAGAATGTTGAACGAGAGCTGCACCTGCTTCCCGCCCGTACCCGTTGATGAAGTTGACAACCCCAGGTGGGAATCCGGCCTTCTTGATCAAAGTTCCGAGGACTAATATGCTTAGGGGAGTCTGCTCAGCGGCTTTCAGAACAACTGTGTTGCCGCATGCCAAAGCTGGTCCAAGTTTCCATGCTGATCTGATTTAGCCTTAACAGAGTCTGCAGGTAACACATTTTACACACCTGCCATTGAAAGCGGATAATTCCAAGGAATAATTTGGCCTACAACTCCTATGGGTTGACGCAGTGTGTAAGCAAATTTTGCGGATGTGGTACTGATTGTTTGGCCGAAAGTCTTGTCAGCCCAGCCACTGTAGTAGCGAATTGTGCTGATTGTTTCAGGAAGATCTTCATTCAAAGCCACAGTATATGGTTTTCCTGATGTTAAAATCAGCATTCTTTGAGACTACAAAGTCTTACACAAGATGCCGAGATGCAGGTACTGCTTACCATTGTCCCAAGCATCAATTGTAGCTAACAACTCTTTCTCTTTTTCTATCAAGTCTGCGAGTCTCGACATCAAAATGCCTCGATCCGTTCCAGACATGCACTTCCATGATTCATGATTCAACGCATCTTTCGCTGCTTGAACGGCGTTGTCTACATCCTGAGGACTTGCGGCATGCACCTCTGCAATTGTAGACTCCGTGCTAATGGTCGGTAACTATCAATGACAGAGTCCTGCATATAATGGCATACAACATACGCTGGATCTATGGATGCAATTGTCTGGCTGTCGCTTGATGCAACGAATTCATTGTTAATGAAAAGTCCCCTAGGCTGGGTCCACTTTCGCCCGTTTGGCGCTTCTATCTCGATAAAGAGATTAGTCATATCAAATGAATTTTGAGAGGTGAATCGTTGTTTGATCCGAAGTCGTAGCGCATACGGAAAAGAGACCAGACATACGAAGTAGAGAGGATGGATGAGCTATCGAGGTCTATAAGCGCTATAGTACGTATCTTGGTTTCAACGGGACCGTTGTCGCGAGTTGTCTGAGATGGGACAGACCTGCACCAACGATGGAGCAATCCCGATTCAGCTGTAAATCGCATGAACTTACCGCTCTAGCGCAAGCGGCGAGCTAATGATTGGGTCCGTGATAAAGAAATTCATTCCGAACATGGAAGGTAGCGAAATCTATATCTTGACGTGGGAAAAATGCGGCGAAGCGTCACTTTGGTGATTTGTCCATTTAACTACTGTGGATGAAGAATTACCTCAAAATAGAATACTCAAGGAAGTTGATTCGGCGTCTGAAATGTGGAGTGAAACATCGAGATCGAGGGGGACGAGGCGAAAATAAAAGGGCAAGTGGTTCCGAGCCAATCACGATCGTTGAAATTTCCCGCGTGTCTTGCTAGATTCTAAAGCTTGGTAGGGTGAGCGTTTTGCTCTTCACCACCATTGTCCGTCCTCGCATTTCGTGTTATTCTTACGTAAATTGCTCTCTCTATATCCCAAAGCACGCCATTCCGTTTAGGTTATTGGGCTACACAACGAGTCATGCAGTAGTCGGACCATTATGACTTAGCGTTCGTAGAGACATGTTGTATTAATGTGTACTCTTTCACATTTTATTCTGAACCTTGTCATTGCTTTGGCTTTGTGGGTAATATGCTCACACAGACTCATCCCAGGGTTGCACGGCTCAAAGTATGCATTCGTACCGCCCCTTCTACGAGTGTATCATTACGAGCATGCAATGCTAGTTCCACGATAGCAGCTAGAGTCGGGATCACGTTGACAACACAAGTTGCACAAAACAATGAGCGGACTCCTCTCCCCTCAGGATACCAGGGCCAGTAGCTCGAGCTGCAGTGCAGGAGCTGGACAAAGTATTTGAATACCCCAAACATTGACATGATAGTAGATTACGAGAAGAGAAATGGAAACTTGTGCGTAACAAGAGGGAGATTTCCACTTTGTAGCTAACGCAAGTAGTATTGCGGATGCGGATGGTAATCTACTCTTAGACTAGTATAGATTTTGCATTTCTATCCTTCTGACCCGCTTCCAGTTTCGCGCAGATCGCCTCAATTGCGCTAGATTATAATAATCCTAAAGTCATCGAAGTTGCGCAGAGCCCAGAGATGGCACGGTGATTGTGAACCGACCAGCCCGCGAGCCGATTTTACGGAACAGACTGCTTCTCCGGCGATAAAGAACCAAAAGCCAGGAACCCCAGACTACTCTATTTTATCATTTGCTAGAGGTTTTCATGGACGTCTATCTAGAAGTCTTCCGACGACTCGAAGCAAACCAATTCACAAGATCGATATTACTGCTTTTGATTAGCCGTTAGCGACATTCCCAAAACTTCAATATCCGCTAGAAAACCACAGTGAAGAAAATCAAAAAGAAGAGAAGAGAAGTTTGGAAGAAGTCGGGAGGCTGATCACTTCCTACCATGACTCTGTAGCAGCGGTTATCGTTGAGCCAGTTCAATCCGAAGGAGGTGATAACCATGCGTCTGCTTCCTTCTTCCAAGGTCTTCGGGACATAACAGCTCGCCATGATGTTCTTCTAATCGTTGACGAAGTTCAGGCAGGCGTTGATGCGGCCGGGAAGTTCTAGGTCCATGAGCGTTGGAATCTTTCTACCCCACCGGAAATGGTAATCTTCTCCAAGAAAGCCCTAGCAGCTGATTAATACTTCGGCAACCCTGGGCTGCGACCGAACAAGCCATACCATCAATTCAACACATGATTGGGAGATCCTACCCATGAGATTCTCTTCCGAGCAATTTATGACTAGATCACCAGATTGGATCTTGTGCGTAAGACGGCCGAGGTCGGAAAACGTCTATTCGAAGGCCTGGAGAAGCTCCAGTCTCGGTTCCCTGGAGAAGTGCTCAATCTGCGCGGCAAGGACCGTGGAACTTTTATTGTATTCGATAGTCCTCGACGCGATGCAGTGATCAAAAGGCCAAATAAATTAGGTGCAAATATTGGAGCTCGTGGTGAGCATGCAGTAAGGCTAAGACCTATGCCCGTATTTGAGCAAAAGTACGGTATGTGTCGTCCTGACTGATGACTTAAACGCGAACTAATTCGATGAACAGTAACTCTTCTTCTATCTTCATTAGATAAGATCTTCAAGGGTTCATAGAGTGAGAACTTTTAAATGATGGTTTCTGTCATCGATGACTCCAAGATAGCAGTTTAGCCATGAGCAAAGAGAAATTGCATGTGTGTTACGTACACAAGTAGGTATTATACATGATTCGAAGGCAATTACCACCCCATAGATGAGACAAGGGATTTTCCAGCATCAACGGGAAATCAAAAAGCCATTTCCAATCATGCCTGGCTCATGCCTCTAGCCGTAATAAAAATACCGAATATAAAATTTTCTAGCCTTACTAAAATATCATAAACCTAGTAGAATAGAATAATTCCGTCAATATAAAGGACATTGAAGAGGGCCGCAGAGATTGATACGGGCTTCAATTCTAGGAATATTTGGTCCTAAGTATAGTGGAGATAAAACTTCTTGTAGTCGGTTTCACTTTTATTGAAAGAGCCATATATTGCGGAGGAACCTACAGTGAGTAGTGCACTAGGCAACCCCTATATGCTCCAAAAAGAGCAGTTGGCTCAGCTAATATGGGAACCATGGCTGTATGAATCTAATTATTTACATTTCGTCGCGTTTTCTTATACTACCTAAATGACAAACATTATTTATGACACTGTCTTCAACCCCGCATCGTTCAACAGCCCCACCAATCTCTGTTTTTCCTCGCCTTCGAGTAGACTAAAGGGTTTCCTCAAGCCGCCGGTCTTGATTCCTTGCAATTCCATTGCCGTCTTCACCGCGCTAGGATAGTTGTACTCTTCCAAAAATGCACAGATGGGCCAAATTTTCGCCCATAGCTCTCTCCCCCTTTTCAGGTCTCCTTTCAAAGCCACTGCGTCCCAGAACTGCACCGATAGCTCTGGGATTATGTTTGTCGCACCCCAGACAGAGCCTTTCGCACCAGCGGCTAGGCCATAGAATGTCAAAGTGTCCCAGCCGTTGAATGTGGTAATTTTATCAGCGTGGCCGAACAAAAGTTCGGTAAGTGCGGGTCCGTTTCCAGACGTGTCCTTCAAATACTTGACACCCACCTCTGAAAGTGACGCGATTTCCTTCGGTGTTAGGTGGGTACCAGTTGCTGATGGGATGTTATAATATACGATTGGCAGCCCAGATACCTGGCTAAGTTCTTGCAGCAAATTCTTCAGTTGCGTCAGATTCACTGGGTCGTAAAAAGGCGGAAGAATCATGAGGGCCGCTGCCCCAGCTTTCGCTGCGTGAGTAGCCAGATCCACGCCGTCAGCTGTATTCAATGCTCCAATGCCCGCGACAACAGGCACACGACCGGCGGCATACTTGATGCAGAGTTCAAGAAGTTCTTTGCGTTCGGCGGTCGACATAGCTGTGAACTCCCCGGTTGTGCCGCCTGGAACGAGGCCGTGTACGCCTGCATCTATGAGTCGGTTCATGTGAGATTGGAGACGCTTATGGTCGATGCGTGAAACATCGTCTGTGAATGGTGTGATTAGGGCTACGAGGATGCCCGAGAGCTCGGAGGTGTTAGAAGCGCTGCCCATTTTGTTTTGGCGACTGCAGCGTATAATGTTGTTGAGCTTGCGTTAATCAAGGCTTAAAAAGAGAAGCGAAAAGGTTGAAAACAAGGGATGTAGAAGAAGTCTTGCTGGAAGCTCTGACTTTGGAAGATTAGAGGGAAATATAAGTTGCGGTACAGTACATTGCTTTTTAACGTTCACAAAACACAATCCGATATTCTTCCGAATTCCTGATTGCAAAGCTCGAACTGAAGGTGGGTCCCAATTTCTATCGAATATGGAAAGGCATGGAGATAGTCACCTATCTCAATACAACACTCCTTCGGTTCCCCCAGTCAAAAGCGGGGTGGGGCATAGATGGTCGAGCCTTTCCGATTTAGGAAATCCAAATTATTACGAGGTCGCCACTGGCAAGTAATTCCGTTTACAAAGGAACAACCAAATGAATTTGGTGCCAAGCGTGACCTTTTCATATCTATGGTGCTGATATGTGACCAAGAGCATGCTGAGGTGTTCAAATCTATCGCAAATGGATAGCACTAGACTTCGGCTAAGGCTTAGATGAGTGCGGAACCCTCGCGTTCGCCTCGGTGTGTTGTTCTTGGAATATCTATATGTATATGAAGCTTTCTAGTAGTATCTTAGACCTCTCTTATCAGTTAGGTACTACTATTAACAAGATCAATATACGATACTCACAACATGGCGAATCGAGCCCCCACATTGGATCATAAAGTATTCTCCATCAAAGATTTACAAGAGCATGGAAGTCGCAAGTTGCCTAAGCAATATGAGGAATACTTCAATCATGGAGCCATGGATATGATCACGCTTCATGACAACGAAGCTGCTTTTAGCCGATATTCGATTCTACCCCGAGTGTTGCGGAACGTTTCGAATTTGGACACAACAACAACGATATGCGGACAGAAGATTTCATTTCCATTGGGTTTCAGTCCATCAGCTATGCAGCGTATGGCGCATCCAATTGGCGAAATTGGAACATCTCGTGCAGCAGCGAAAATGGGTGTCCCAATGTGTCTATCATCCTACGCGACATCATCTTTAGAGGAAGTAATTCAGCACTCGACAGGTAATCCGTACATGATGCAAATGTGCGTTGTGAAGGATCGAAACATTACACTACAATTATTGAAACGAGCTGAAAGTAAGTAAGCTGATTCTTGAATCCTATATTTTCAGTACTTCGTGAGATGATTGCAAGCACTAATCCGTGTGAAGACGCTGGATATCGCGCGCTATTCCTCTCAGTAGATACTCCTGCTCTTGGTAGAAGGTTGAACGAAATGCGAAACGACTTCGAAATTCCTGAGGATTTGACATTCCCTAATATCCTCTCTGAAGGAGGCCAAGAGTTTAATATCTCTGAAGAAGAAAGGGCCAATGGACCGAAAGCATTTGGTAATACCATCAGTCCGTTTGAAGAAGGGGACTGATCAGAGAAGACGATAGCTTGGAATGGGATGAAATTATTCCCTGGTTGCGGAAAAACACGTCAATGCAGATATGGCTCAAAGGAGGTACGAGATTCTCGATTCGGTACAAAGTTTTCAAAGTTTATTGAAGGATCTCAGTGGTTAGCCCTAAAGATATCGAGTTGGCAAATAAACATGGTGTCCACGGCATCGTAGTATCAAATCATGGTGGCCGCCAGCTCGACAGCATGCCGGCAACTCTAGATGTACTAGAGGAATGTGCGGCAGCAGCTCGGGGTCGAATCGCAATTGCGGTTGACGGTGGCATTCGACGCGGATCCGATATCTTCAAGGCACTTGCGTTAGGTGCTCAATACTGCTTCGTGGGCAGAATCGCAATCTGGGGCCTGGCAGTATGTTCACATTAGCCGAGCAAAGTACTTGTATGATTCTGACTTTGAACAGTACAAGGGCCAAGAAGGCGTCGAGCTGGCCTTGAAAATTTTACTTCACGAATTTCAAGTCACAATGGCCCTAGCAGGGTAGGTCTCTCGCGAACGCACTAAGGGATTTATGAATATCTAACGCAACGTAGCTGTCGAACCATTGCTGACATCACCCGCGATCATGTCCGACGACTCGACCGTGATGGAATACTGGCTAATTTGTGATTCTCATAACCTATAGTTATGAATTCTGCGAATAAGCAACACAGCGCGCGAGAGAGATGGAGATAGGTCTAGGTGGTGTAGCCTTAACCATATATATTGAAAGATATAACACATGGCATTATTCGTCCAATTTGCAAGCGTAGCAAAATCCTAAAACAACATGACCCAAAACTTCTTTTCCCGCGAGACATGGACCCATGACGGTTGATATGATGCTGATTTTTGATGCCTGGAATGGCCCGAGCCACCTGATCCGGGATCTAACAACACCGTGGGATCATCTTGCCTTTCCCAAACCTCCTTCATGAGGCGGCTTGAAGCTGAAAAGTAATCAAGACCGCAGATTTCAAACCCCTTGTCAATCCATGCTAGGAGAAATCTTTTATTTTGGCGTGACAGCGCTTCACAGCCGGCGATGAAGGCCGGCCATGGAGAACCTGGACCTTGAACTCCTTTGGAAAGTAGCGCCGCATCAAACTCGCGAAGAGATTGAACTACAGAATCCACATGACCCTGCAATATCAAAGGATTTACATTTCGAATGCGTCGATAAAAGAGAATGACAAGAGCCGAATTCATAGCACGAAGCATGTGAAAGTTGAGCGGGTGACGTATAGCAGAGTCTTGACTCGCTTCCTCGTCATCACAACTTGGATCTTTTAAAGAAAATGAGCAAATGATGTTTTCTAAACGTCCTGCACGCCTTTGCAAGAATTCTAGGAATCTGACATCAGTATCTTTACCGTATTGTGCAGCATCCAGTATGTTCGCTAAGCGAGTAGTCTGAGATACTAGGCTTAGCCAAGTCTCGGAGATGCCGTAGATATTATATAACGTTCCTTTATATTGGCGCGAATCCTCTAGATGTATGTCACGGAGGGACACTTCATGTTCTTTGACGTCGTCAATATCGAGGTCACTGTCAGACGAATGCGGCTCAAGACGAAGGAAATCATCGAGACGAGCATTGTGGCCGGTCCTCGACAGAATATCTTCGGCGCCCTGTTGATGGCCTCCATGAAGTCTCCCAGCCCGATGTGCTGCGCTCATTTTGTCCACAACAGGGCCATAGCTCGAATAATCGTGTATCACATACGTGCTCTCACCTACGATCCGGATCCAGGAATAGACATGATGAAGTACTCGACTCTTTCGGGATACGTCGCGCTTTGCGAGGCCTTTCACACGCAGAAGACGCTCGGCATCTATCATATAGTATCTTGCATCGTGCGGCTGACCAGAAATGCTCTGTCGAACCTAGTCAGCTGTATCGCAAATCTATGCATCTTTGAAATCGTCTTACCGTGAACGCAAGCATACTTAAAATCGCCATGAGCTGATCCTTGTATTTCGCTTTTGCGGGTCCCCTCAGTTCTTCGCGTAGGGAAATCTGCATATGTGATTTTGCCTTCCCCTTTAGACGGGTTGAAAGATTCTTCCAGTATGCCTGGGGCTCTGTTGAACAAATCGCAGGATTTGCAGCGAGGTGGTAAGCTGCGCAGGCTAACAGACCAAAGAGGTTCGCAGCGTTCGCATGCTTCAACGTCCCACTGTGCAAGTACGTGAGTTCAGAGAGAGATCGCATTGCCTCCGGTAATTGTAGAATAGTCCAAGGGGATTTCGTATCTGATGGCATAAATGACATCTGAGGGATGACAAAGTCATGAAAGTGCTTCAGGAGAAATTGTGCTTCAGACACAGACTTTATCTCGGCCAAGATGATTGAATGATTTCCTCGGTCAGCAGGTCCATTAGACGGCTGAATATTGTTTGATACCTGAGAGTACGGAGGTGGACAGTCATCGAGGAGTGTTTGATCTTGGGGTCGAATATTGTTATCCTGCGGCTGTATAGTGGTGTCCTGAGAGAGATTCTCGAATGAGAAGCCAAGCTGACCAGAGGGCTGCTGGGGCATTAACAGGCTATTTTCGGCATCGAAGTCAAGCCCAAACAGATCAGCCCAGTGTAGAGTGTTGTCAAAGCCGAGGATTGGATCGAACCAATCAATAACTGAAGGGACCGGCTGCATATCATTTGGTATACTTACACTTTGAGTCAGCATTTCAACATTTGGCAGGCCTTGTTCTGATATAGGAGCAGTGTCTGAGGTAGCTGGAATATTGGGAGAAGAGACATAGTCAAGATCTGGTGCATGGGTTTCGGCTCTGACGTTGATTACTCCAAATGGTCCAATGGTGACATGTCCCGCATTTGATGTCTCAAGCTCCTTTGTTCGAACCTCAAGTTCTACTAGGGATGAATCCACAGAAGTAGATGCGAAGCACTGCTTTAGAGTGGTGGACATTGACGCCCTTGACACCTCTATGGTTCTAGGTTAGAAAAGTTTGGCTGGCTATGGATCGAGACATGCCTGAGTAGAGATGGTGTCTAGTGCTATTATGACTGGTATCACCGCCATTATCGAACTGGCCTGATATTGCCGATGACAGTGTCGAGGGTGTCATCCATTTCACGTCCGAAGTGTAACCCTCGCACACCGCATTGACAGCTCTGCATGCCAGACATGACGGTCGTACCTGATCGCATTTAACGTGTCGCCTTCGACAAGTTCGGCAACCGCCAAATGAGTGCTTTCGGCGGGCGGAACGCTTCTCTTTTGCTGGGCGAGTTGGTCCTGCCATCTCTGGGCTTCTCAGGGACGTGCGCGGTTAGAAATGGAGAAATGAGAAGCACAGGTGTGCTATCGCCGTCCAGACTCGTGCATTGCATGTGTGGAACCCAAATCTGTGGTTTGTTGCTCGGGTCTAGCAGTAGAATGACAGGGCTCAACGTTGTAAGCGGTTGAGGCGTGGAAGAAACAAAGAGGGCAAGTGATCCCGGCCGTTCTCCGACTAGAACAAACCCCCACGTGCGGTCCATGGTTGAACGCGCTAGGCTCGTGCTCGTATCTTACTAGTCAAATAATGCAAAGCTGCCAAATGAAACCTGTTTAGTCGCGCGGTTCGCGATCGCCTTCCCTCTAGGAATTTTGAGCGCTTGGCTTACATGTTTGGCTGCGTCATGCGCACGCCAACGCGATTGCCTTGACCTCGAGTTTGAAATAGAATGTCGGAAAACATCAGCAATTTTTTCGAACTGCCATTTTACTTTGACATTCTCGGTTTAATCATGGCGAAGATTTTTCTGTAAGGCTAGCAATCCTGGGCCGGTTGAGAACTTTACGCTAACAGAACGTTAAGTACCGGAGCGACGGGTTACGTGGGAGGCACTGTGTTGCATCACCTTTCACAACCGCACACTACAAAACACAGCATATCTTGTTTAGTCAGAGGTGTCGAAAATTCAGAAAAAGTTTTGAGAGCATACCCGAGCGTTCGCATCGTGCAGGGCGATCTTGACGATGCTCAGCTTCTTGAAGACGAGTCGCGCAAGGCCGACATCGTTCTACACTTAGCAGCAACCGGTCACATTGCAAGCTCCACGATCATTTCAAGGGCATTAATCGATGCTGGGAAGAATACTCCTAAGCATTGGATTCAAATTTCGGGCGCGACACTGCTCGCTACGGAGGAGATTGCTGCGTCACGGTTCGGATCGAGCACTGACAAGAAGTATGATGATTTGAAAGACATGGATGCAATTCTCTCTATCATCTCCAATAATCCAAAGAGAGCTGTTGATAATTTGGTCATCTCCCAAGATCCCTCGAAGCTCAAGACTGCTCTAATCGTTGGCCCGCACATTTATGGGACGGGGAGGGGACCAGTGAAAACTCGTAGTGTCCAAGCGCCCGAAATTGCACGAGCAACACTGCAGCTCATGACAGGATTCAGATTAGGTGAAGGGAAGAACAATTGGAGTAACATTCATGTCGATGATTTGAGTGATTTGATTGTCGGGTTGGTAGATGTGGCCGTAGATGGAAGGTCTGGTCTTTGGAATAAGGATGGCATTTATTTTCCTGAGAATGGCAATATGGTATTGATCAATTTATGTGTACCCATAGAAGTTTGCTGATATGCATGCTCTAGGAATTTGGAGACTTGTCGGCCAAAATTGCAGATGAGGCCCAAAGACAGCGTCTAATTCCCGACGCGTCCACTAAAGTCATACAAGCACAAGAAGCTGACGCGCTATCCGGACATGCCTCGATTTTATGGGGAACAAACGCGATACTTAAATCTTCGAGAGCAAGATCGCTGCTCGATTGGCAGCCTTCTCGTCCATCTTTGGATGACGAGATACCTTCGATCGTTTCAAGAGAAGGGAACACAATTAAGAAAGCCGCAATTTGAGAGAAGAACAGACCAAATTAAATTATTTATGACTCCTCGTAAGATTTACATGGTGATTCTTGTGGTCAGTAATGGCCCAGCGTCGAAGTCTGTTGCAATATCTCAATAACACTCACTATTTTCGAGGATGTGGATACATCCAGAAATAATGTATTGGATCTATACGATATATTTCACGATGAAGTCATTGCCATTCAATTTTTCGTGGGCAGTTATTTCGTACGGCAGAAGCAGGAAATTGGGTATGAAGAAATACATGTTGAAGTCTTTTCCTCGTGGAAATAGAGAGGAGAGGCTGGCTCCTCAGAAGTTGTAATGCTAAACTTAAACGTCATTTAAGCGTCGCTTCACCTGTGCACTCCTGAGACTAAAAAAGAATCTACCTGCCTCCTGAAGCCATTCAGACAACATCCCACTACTCTCTACAGCTTAAGTCATTCTATCAAATTCGATATAATTCTTGCCACAATTAACTCCTCCAGCATGCAACTTCATGGTAGACTCGATCTTGCTCTCAATGCATCCGCCGTTACTCCATACCATGTAGAATGTAACAAGCTTGGTGTTCTGGTTACCATCCTTGTGGGTGATTTGCCCGCCATCATCATGTTGCTTCCGCCTCATGACGGACAACTTGCAGGTATCGATCTCGTGTCGTAGTCGGTCAAAATTCGCCCCATCTCGAAGACCAACATAATAAGTATCATACGGAACAAAAGGGTTCGACTCTGACTTGCAAGCCACCTGCGGATATGGAACATGGCGAATTGAATCAATATCAAGCGATGCGCGAAGAACTCGAGGGCCGTTTTCCGTTGTAGGATTGACCTCTCGGAGACCAGTCTGAAAGAATTCACCTAGTGTTCTCATTAGCTTACTTACTCAACGAGAAGCATGTCGTAATCTACCTTTTGGCCCGTCAATCCATCGGTGAGCATTGTCGGAGCACCTGTCGATAATTATAGAGGTGGCCCCCCAGCACGTGTGTCCGGCATACGACGCATGCATATAAACCTCATTAGTTGCAGAGACTTTGACGGACACATCGCATCCAGTATCGCCAGTCTTCGAGAGTACATATCTTCCTCGGTAATACCTTCGATCCTTTGATAGCTTCCATTGCAGACTTCCCAGCGCATGCGATAAAACAGATTTTGAATATCCATGACACCGTCAGGCAATGTCTACGCATTGGGAGAATTTCCGGGTAGGCCCCTAATGCAGGTTGCTTGAACATTGTGCGGCATTAACTCGAACTGAGTAGGCTGATCGGGCTGGTCGGGTTGATCAGGAGAACCTGGAGGGCTTGTGTTACTACCTGGCCATTCTCCGATCTCCGTGAGAGTATCTCGGACTTCCTCGGTAATGTACTTGTGTCCGTCTTGCGTTGGGTGAAACACGCGAACGATAGCAGTCGGCATTTCTACACCTAGAAGACCATCCTTCTTGACTGCAGCATAAGTAGGATTGACATCTGTATTGGTATTGTTGCTCATCTCCGTAGCAAAGGCCTCAGCAAACTCAGCCTATTCTCCCGTCTTGGGAATCATGTCGTGATCCGGAGCGAATTGGCCAGCTTTCGTGTCATACTAGCCGAGCACAAGCCTAGTACGACCGTCGCCAGTCTTTTGGGGTTCTGTCCAGTTCTTCTCGCCGAAGCGGTAATTATTAAAGTTATTATCGTGGCTGACGAAGTGCAATTTCGGATGGTCATCAAAACGATTAATCTTGTCCACGACGGCTGAGATCTTGCTATTAACGTCTTTTACCATCTGGTTCATCTTCTTTCGCAAATCACCCGTCATGTAGGCCGCAATGGCGAAGATATTTTTCCGGTATGCCCAGTTGGCTTGGTCGCATTGTGGAGTATCTTCGCTCCAGAGCTGAGCATAGCCTGTGACGATGATTATCGCATCGTCCTTAGCCTTGTCAGTGCTAGTGAACTTGCGGAGAGCTCCTTCGACTGCGGAAGAAAGTGTATTCTCAATCGCGTTTCAGGAGTCGGCTAGGGAGTCATCGCAAGCTTTGCCCCATCCTCCAATGCTGACGGCGTTGACGAATCGATAGATACAATTATTCACGATCTTGGAGAACCCGACATTGTTGTCTCCGAGAGATACGGTGGCCTAGCGGCATTAGCCATCGTGAAGGTCTACAAGCAGTTTTGTGAAGATTCACTTATAAGATCAATCGTCTTGTCCATGTTCTTGTCCGCCTGTTGACCAGTCTCTTCGGCAACAGCTCCTGTGCAGGAAACGAAATCTTCATCGGCCAGCGGTTTTCCAGGGCGCAGCATCTCGTTCAGCTTGTACGGGTACGCGCCACTGTATTTCTTGCACTTATCACTGAACTGACTGCGGCTGCTCGATCCAGCACCGGGACCAGGACTATAGGAACCACCGAAAGCTCGGTAATGGAGGATGCCGGGGTTCAGCGTAAGTATTTTGGGTTGTTGGATCCGCAGTTTCAGTCGAGGCAGCATTGGCATTTATAATGGTCGACGAAGTGGTAAATTTAGGACCAGATGAAGTAGTAGCAGGAGCAGCCGAAGTGGTATCGATATTGGTTCTGATCGAAGCCACTGACGGAGCAATCGGACCGGTTGCTGTGTCCTCGAGCTGTCGCCTGGCTATGGGAAAAGCAGAAATCGTAGAAGCCAGCGCCAAGAGCGTAGCAGAGTGGAGCTCTTATTTCTTCATCTTTCCTATTCCAGATGTGCGTTAAGAGAAGGTTCTTGTTCGATTTATGTTGTACTAGAAGACAAGAATTGGAAAGGCCCTAGACAATTTTCAGAACAATTCAAAGGGGAGGCGTCGAATAGAAGGAAAGAGTTAGACTATGAGAAGACCTTCGTCGTTTGGTAATAGGGAGATACAGTATGCACCAAAGCCGGGCTCTCTTAAATACTCATTCCATAGCTGACCATTCAGGACGGATATCAGTTTACAGCCCAATCTGAACGGAAAGTGCTGGCGTTGGTTCTCAAAATACATCTTCGTGTACTCCATTCATAGTGCATAATGTCTATCATCATCTAGCTGTATATACGAAAGTAGAATGGAGAATGCTTGTATAGGTACTCGCTGGCTGAGGCTGTGAGGGCCCAAGCATTTCTCTGTATGGAGGTCCAGAAGCTTGGCGGGAGGCTTCGCCTGGCACACTCTCTAAGCCCCTAAGCAGGTTAGCATCATTCCGGGGTTGGTGCTTATTTTGGGACTAGTTTGATTACATGTTTGTCACGATGTCTGTATGTAGACCTCAAACTTTCGTGAAGAGTGCGGCGGGAATATTTTCGAGTTATCACATTGCAATTGAGGGCATTGCGGGGAGACGTTAAAGATGCATGGCCCGGTAAGAGTTAAAGAAAGGTAGGTGAATTGGCACGGGAAAGGAGGTATCGTATCGGAGATGTGTGATGATCTTGGGGTTTGAAAAGACACTGAGAATCATGTTGTACAAGCCATTCGTTGTGAACATGTTTAGGAGTTTTAATGAGGCCTAGGTTCCGAGGGTTGTAGTCTAGTCTCAGCGAAGCAATTGCCCCCCGACTTCCAGCACACTCCCGCTCACTCCAGCATATGAAATACTTACAACTTACTTAATCGTCATTTTCACATTATCAAGCAACCTCATTTACTTTTATAGGATTATCTCGAACTGTACCTTGATTTACTGCACCGCCTATCATGCACTTCATTAATGATTGCCCTGCGCCCGAGCTTCCCTTCATCAAGTCAGCGGTACTTTAACATAATGCCATCCCGCGCACCATGATCAATGCTTTGGTTCTCGGCAAAGACAGTTACTTTTGGGAGCTGTGTATCTGTGATACTCGCATTCGTTGTGGGTTTCCATGCGAGCACGATTGCCGCCGGTACCCTAACCCTGCTCAACCATAACCTGTTGATTTTGCCTTGTTCGATCTCATATATACTAAAGTCGCGATAGATCTAGTCTTTATAAAAGTACCAATACCAGAGTCGTGTCTTATGCCTCAGTGAATTAAACATTCAGACCCCTTGAACAACTGCGTTCCCTCTATCAATCTTTGCCCATACCTTTGAATGACAGCCTTCAGTATATGGATATAAGACAGTCAAAGCGCTCTTAGATCTAATAAAGAGTTTAAGGGACATCAAAACCCATCACATTTGGTAAAAGCTGTCGCAACTTGACTTTGGAAATCTAGTCAGCTGACTTAGTCGCATGCTCTGCGATTTGGTCAAAGCGCGACCCAGTTCATCCCAGCTCACAAAACAAACCACTCTTCCCACTGAGCATCTGCCCTCCTCTTCCCTCCACTTCCTCTCGCCCCCGATGCAAACCAATCCGCCAAAGCAAAAGTCACCCAGAACCCGCCATTGCGATCCATGTTCCCATCGATCACAGCTGTCCAGAGTCTTGATGCCTCTACTGGCCAGCCCATTATAGGATCAACGTCTCTCTCTTCGATCTGGATGACGCGTTTTGCGACCGCAACGTGTTGTTCTGCATCCCAGAGAGCCTCACGCGGTGGGTTTAGTTCAAGAAGGGCAACAGCATCGCGGCGAGTACGAGGGCAACGGCAGCGTGTCGCGACGTAGTGGAGGGGCGGGATGAGGGATATTTCGAAAGTGAAATTTGCAGAGGGTGAAGATACTGCAGTAGCGCCTATGCTAGGCGAACTTTGAGGTTGTTTGTTGTCGCCAACGGTTTCCAGCAAAGTAGAGCGTGAGTGAGGAAGGTTCAGGGAATTGAGAACAACTCGAGCGTGAGAATTCAAAGCCTTGAAACTTTCGATATGAGTATCATAAGGACTTTGGCGAATCTCTGTCGCGCAAGCTAAAGCAACATACGTTGCGTAGTACCCGACTCTAAGTGAGCTTATGATCACCTGGTCATCCTCAGATATGTTTTCCACTTGTTCGAAAGTTTGCAAAGCCGCTAGCCAAGAGTGATGGCTCTCTATCAGTTGATCTCGAATGTCAAGATCTTGAAATGTCGGTGGCTGTTGGAGAAATAGCTTTTGTCCCATAGTCCGTGCAAAGAGGAGAGACGCATTTCGAATCTCAAGATGGGCGACTTGAGCCTGCACAATGGTAGCAAAAGGCTGTTCGAGGTAATTCCGGGGGTACGGGACCGGTATTTCGATAAGTTTCTCGACACTTACACCGTATAGCAATGCCGATGTTATCGCTCTGGTGAACATCAGTGTAAGATTGTTGTCGATTTGAGTAGATGGATGAGGTCGCTGTTTCCGAACAAAAACTGGCAGAATCGAAGGCGGCAAGCCAGGAGAAGCTCTAGTGAGTCGCCCCTTCTGCCATTCGGAAACCATCTGGAGTCCACTACTCAGGTGCGTGAAAGCTGTATGATAGTTGCCCCTGAGAAACTCAATACAGACAAATAGTATACACGACACAAGTCCTATCTCCGGAGCAAAAGAAGGTTCAGCCATACGGTCGACAAGATATCTAACAGCCTTGTTGTAATGAATGAAAAGTGTGCTTCGCTGATGATCGGCGACAGCAAAGCTTGAACGAGCGTGCTTCAAGCTCCCGGACTCAGTCTTGTTCAGGTACCCTAAAGCGATAAGGGCGTGGCGGACAGCAGGCTCTGACTGGGCCATCTGGAGGGTGGTTCGAGACCAAAAACCATTGTCGAATCCGTTAGATAGTAATCGCTCGGCGCAATGATGATAAAATTCTAGGTAATGAACGCCATCACCGGCTACCATGAGCGTTGGTGTTTGCGGGATGTGCTCGAGCAAGGACGTTCGGCCGACGGTTGGTGCGGGAGATTGCACGGACTTGGCCTGGGCATAACCGCTACATTTCCGCCCCGTCCTGGTGCATCTAGAAGGGTGTAAGGTCAGGCGACAGCCGGGATCAATCGCAGCCGTACATACCACATACCTAGAACAGTAGGGTCTTGTTTCATCGCATTTGACACGACGGGTTCTGTAGACCATGAGTACAGTGTACACCCGCCTCAAGATCTATTCTTAGATTCATGTTGGGTAGAACAAATGCTGACATACTTGCATGTTCTGCAGCCCGTTTTTACTTTAGAACCATATCTGCAGGTGCTCTTCAGGCTAGGAAACTCAAGAATAGACGTCGTGAATTGCAATTCTGTCATCGGGCAGACACACGAAAGGGGATTCTCGCGAATGGGACCATAGAAGGCGGGAATTGAGGCGAAGGAAGACGGCATTAGGGGGCTTAACAATATCTTGCTAGTCGACCCACATCGCGCTTAAGCGTCGTAAATTTACACGTGACTTTGCGAACCTACCAATCATGGTCACTCTTACTTGGGTCGTGCATATCTTAATCCCGTGACTTTCACGAGCGAACCAATCACAGCTTTCTCGGAGCGACTTCAATTGTGCGCTAAGTCTGAAGGGGAAATGTACGAGGCTCGTAGAGTACTAACAAAAATCCGAAGGGAAACCGCATAACGGAGCCCAGGAGGGGTCGCCCAAAGGGCGGATACAAATGGAGATGCCTTCCTCTGTTTCTTGTCATGTTTCTCAATATCGTCACGCTCACTCACTCACAGTCGCTACACAACTTTTTTCCTTCTCTCGCGTTCACCCTCTCCCGATTTAGCTCAAGTTCAAAGGCAGTAATTACACCATCTTATACACTTCGCTTCTTTCCTTTTGGTGAACAACATTTTTCAATCAGATTCTCCGAGAGACAGATAGTCTGATCAAAGGACTTCGATGTGAGTTCTTCCACGGCTTCGAACCCGTTGGTACGGTGCTGACAACGATTCAGAAGCGCACTCTTTGCTTCCGGCACAAAGCTCTACACGGTTCTCGAAACAGTTTTATCAGTCTTCCGAATCCTCAAAGCCAACTCAAACCACCCCCATGGCTCCTCTCATCAAGCGTGATAATATGGGCTTCGCCATCCCACCATCCGCAATCATCGTCCTCATCATGATCGCTGCACTCGTCGTAGTCTTCATGGCCTATGCCATCGACCGCCTCTTTGGCTTCCCTGGAGCAGGCGCAGAAATCCCGATACTACCCAGGAATCCGGAACAAGAACAGTACATGGCTGACGTAAGGATGAGGAACATAGAGATACTCGCGCAAGAAGGAAGGAGAGGATACTTAAAATCATAAGCGGTTGTTTCGAGGACTTGTCGTGGACATTGTTTTATATCATGTTAGCTGTTGCATTGTTGTACGTACACATGTTATCGGAGTTCAAAGGACTGGACCTGCAATACGAAATGATACACGTTTTAACATATTACATCAATCAGTATTCCCTGTGAAGTGTGCTCCTGTCATAGGACCCTCGGATTCGCGAGAAATTGAATTTGAGTCCTGTGGGACGATATCAAAACATTAGGTGGTGCTTTTTTTGCATTAATGCCACGCGCAAGCTGGATCATCAAACGAGCGATGCGAAAACGATGACGCCAGCCGAAGAGTACGCTACAAGCGAGTAATTCCCCTATCGATAAAGACACCAAACCGGGATCACATGTGGATACCTGGCCACGTAGACAAATTCAGCCAACCATAGAACACGATGATCTTCTAGCTATGCCGAAAGATCAACGGCACTTAGTCACACACCCTCAGTGTATCCATCAGACCGGACTAGGGTACTAAAACGGCGACTATTCGTGTCGCAGCTTCAATTGCACTCTCCTTTTCTCGTCTCTTGCATGGTATTCCGTCAACTCCATGACAGTTTTGGGTCTTTCCACTGGCTTATGTGATCTTCACTACCATTATCTGATCCTGACGTCTCCCTTTTCTTTTTTGGCTTTTAGGAAAAGAACCTAACCCTAGTCGTACACTGCTAGAAAGGCTCTTATCTCGGAAATAGATATATTTGGAAGTAACGCATCAACATTGTCCGCCCGGCGTACCGTTTGAACTAAGATTCGCACTCTAGGAGTCCGCCATCTCATCAAGATGACGATTCGGGAAAAGGAAAGTGACTTAGAAATGGCATGCACGATATAATGGAGAGTCGACGCTTAAGTCCGAAATCTTTCCTCTCCTCTGACTGCAGTCATGAACAAAATGGCTTGTTGTATTCAAATTAGGCATCCCTTCTGGATATATCTAAAAGTATCTCGCACTAAAGCAGGCCAGCACTGAACATTCATTTTGCGCAAGAGAATATTAGGCGTAAACTATGTGACACCGGCCACCAACATATCGAGAATTAAAAATTGCAAAGCGGCTACATATCGCAGACTGAAAATGAGCGGGCTGAGGTTTATTATTGATAGTCTAACGTGAAGATGTTTTTACTTAGGAGTTATTAGGAGTGTCCATTTGAACATCGCACGGAGTTAAGACCATCTCCGTGGTAGCTTATACCTGTTTTCTACGTCGAGAGCGCACCTAGCCAGAATACCCGGAGAGACATTTGAGGTCCGAAGATTATCGGAAGAACTTTTTTTTATCATCTCCATTTGGGTCAAGCTCAAACTGTAAGACAGACGAATTAACCTCCACGGCGAGAGCTACTTCTTCTACAACGTGCTCTTAAAAAATAGGTATATTGCGACATGTCCAAACTGAGCAGATCCTATGTCCTCTCTGTCTTCGAACCCCTCACTGCTGGCGACTGGGCCTCCTTCTTCGCCCAAGTCTCCGACAACGTCGAATGGACGGTGACAGGAGGCGCACATCCGCTCGCCGGACGCTACACATCAAAGATTGCTTTTCAAGCAAAGAGCTGGAGCACAATTCAGGGGGTCATGGAACAGCCAATGCAATTGAGGATTGTGGGCGTGATGGTTGAGGCAGACGAAAGCGTTAAAGGGTTGAAGGGCAGGGCGGTTGTGGAATTGAAGGGTACGGGCGGGGTGTTAAAGAATGGTGGGTTGAGCTGGTGACAGGTGCAAGGCAAAGAAGTATTGATGCTGATGGCTACCAGGAAAGGAGTATAACAACGAGTACTGTTGGGTTCTAGGATTTAATGATGAGGGAGTGATTGTTAGCGTAAGGGCGTACTTAGACACTGCGAAATTAAGGGATGCTCTAGATGGAAATGCTTAGAATGGTTGCAGTGTGAGAGCGGGGCACATGGTAGTTCCTATCCTTAGTGATTAGTAGGTTGACGCGGCGGACGATTGCTCGCTAGACCTGGCGATAATTCAGAATATGAGCTATTGGGGAGAGAATCAATTAGTCGTCTTCGAGCGTTGACGTCAGGTAAGGGACACTACATGGGAAGATGTAGGTTACGGACGTTGGACGTTGACGGGCGGCGGAACTCAGCGATCCGCGTCGGGGTGGGCGGCCGAAAAGCGGGGCTAGCGAGACCCCTTAGTTAGTGCAACCGAGGCATGTCGCGCGTGCCCGTGAGAGCAGTGGTACCCACACCACCAGCTTTATTAAAGCCACCATTTCTCCCTGCAGAGACGATATCGCCCACAAGTCCATCTATCACCATGGCCAAGATCCCGCCCTTCGAACATACGCCGCTCGACGATATTGCCCCAACTGTCACTCGCGTCCGCCAGAGCTTCCTCTCACACAAGACACGCCCGCTCGAGTTCCGTCTCGTCCAACTGCGCAAGTTATACTGGGGCCTCAATGATAACAAGGAGCTCATCGTTGAGGCATGCAAGCTCGATCTGGGTAAACCAAGTTTCGAGACCTATCTTACCGAGGTGTCGTGGTGCATGAACGACATCGTCTTCATGTCCAAGAACCTCTCGCGCTTTGCTAAAGACGAACCCGCCCCCGACACTGCTCTTACCAATAAATTCTTCGGTCCACACATCAGAAAAGACCCGCTAGGTAGCACACTTATTATTGGCGCATACAATTTTCCCATCCAGTTGTCCATCGGCCCGCTCATTGGCGCCATCGCCGCGGGCTGCACCGCTGTGCTCAAGCCATCCGAAAGCTCACCACATGCCGCCGCTGTAATGCAAAAGATCATTGCCGAGTCGCTCGATCCCTCATGCTACACATGTATACAAGGTGCTATCCCTGAGACGACGGCATTGCTGGACCAAAAGTGGGACAAGATATTCTACACCGGCTCAGCTAATGTAGGCACCATCATCGCAAAGAAGGCCGCCGAAACGTTGACACCCGTCACCCTCGAGCTGGGCGGCAGGAATCCAGCCATCATCACCAAGCATGCTGATCCGAAGCTAGCAGCACGCCGCCTACTGTGGGCGAAGACTCTGAATGCCGGCCAGGTCTGCGTGAGCCAGAACTTCACCCTTGTTGACAAGGAAATGCTGCAACCCTTTCTCCGCGAAATGAAGAACGCATTGCAGGAGTTTTACCCCCAGGGAGCCCGCGCGTCACCTGACTACGGCCGCATCGTCAATCTCAAGCAATTCCAGCGCTTGAAACAGATGCTCGACCAGTCCAGTGGCAAGATCGTTCTCGGCGGCACAATGGACGAAGCCGATCTGTTCATCGAGCCAACGATTGTACAAGTCGACAGCATGGACGATAGTCTAATTAAAGACGAGAGCTTTGGCCCGCTCCTCCCCATCCTTACAGTCTCCAACCTCGATGAAGCCATCCAGATCGCGAACGAAGTCCACGACACACCTCTAGGTCTCTACCCCTTCGGCAGCAAAGCCGAGATGGAAAAGGTCCTCTCACAAACTCGCTCCGGTGGCGCCTCCCTCAACGATGGCTTCTTCCACGCCAGCATCCCAACCATGCCCTTCGGCGGCGTCGGTACCTCGGGCCAGGGCGCCTACCGTGGAAAGGCCTCTTTCGACGTCTTTTCCCACCGTCGCTCCATCACCACGACGCCCGCCTGGATAGAGGGTATGCTCGACATCCGGTATCCGCCGTACACGCAGAAGAAGCAGAAGAAGTTTGAGGGTATGAACGAGTTGAAGCCCGACTTCGATCGCCAGGGACGTACCATTGGGTGGGGTGGGTGGTTTTTAGGGTTGCTAGGCTTTAAAAGTTTAGCTGCTGTGGCGGGTAAGTCGGAATAGTTAGATGCCTTTCTTTTCATTCTCTGCAAAGCACCCTACCTACAATGAGCTTTGATGATAAGTCCTGAGCGAAAAGTATATCCGCACCGCTTACTGCACGGTTAATGCCGAACGTCTTTGTATCGCCTTCTTGTTTATTAAATTCGATCTTGAACGTCACCGCCTTTTGCGTGTTGCAGTCTTGAGCACCCTTGTACCTTTTCCTTGTCTATACGTCTCAGCGTCTGGCAAATTGAGTATCGGCACAGGTGTCGTAGCTTAAATCCGCATCATCTGTACTGTCTACGTAATTGTTCTACATTTTATTCAAGCACAGCCTCCTTTATCGTCATTTCGCCCCATTCTTGCCGTCCTGAAGCATCCGTATGCTGACATGAAGCAGTGGCCATCGGTATTCGGCTTTACCTACAACGCCGCGCGAAGTTGTGAGAAGTGTATCACCGTGTATATGGAGGAAATGGCGGAAAGGGGGATGCCTTGGTAATATATATTCTCGAGTTTCTTAGGTATGTATGGGTGGGCTTGATAAGGAATAATTGTCGGGAGATATTCGTTGCGTATTTGTATGTAGCAAGCCATCGTACATACGCCTTATGATTCAGCTTGGTCGTGGTGTTTATAGGATGCTGTCGCTGAAATATGGTACATAAGATGCAATGAAGTGACCCTCGAATACAGTATTTTTGCAGTATTTTCGTCCATCTCTTTGCCTATCCCGGCGTTCCGGAATAATCAGCAGTCCAAGGCCACCATTATGACTCTGTTCCGCTCAGTCTAAGCATATCTATTTGTACCTAATGATTTCTCCCACCCTCTTTCAAAAGCACTTGCTCTAACCTGGCGCTCGCGGGTAACATAATCTTCGAAGCCGCCTCCCCACTATACCTCACCGTATGCAAAAGACTCTGCATCCTCGCTTCGCCATCTGTCTACACATCCTTCCCTGTCCCCAGATGTCCCCAAATTTCGCAGAAAAAGTGGGCGCGACCCGCCAGTCACAATGACCCCCACTCTACTCCTTTTCCAGAACACATGTGCGCAGTCTCTCAGCGTCAGCCGCTACACTTCTAATTCCGTGGATTTGTCCAGCCGGGCAAAGATTTCGATTATATTATGCGAGGAATTGTCAAGGGCGGCGTCGGAGATGCGGACGAGTAGATCAGCATCAGATTCCTGGTCAAATGACAGAATTTGATGGATGGTTTGCCGTAGACTCGCAGGTCGGCTGGGAAGGGAGGCGTCGTGAAGGGAGGCATCGTGAAGGTGAGCGTGTTGGTGCGGACGACAAGCGCCGAGTCATCTTCTACTTGAATATGGAGTCTAAAACATTAGCCGTGAGTTTTCCTTTACCGAGAATCCCATTCGAACTCAGGTATAGTTCGAAGTTATCGGTCTTGGGAGACCCGTCTGAGTGTTCGTACCGTTTTCTTGCACCTATTGCGTACATTCGAACAAGATTGGGCGGCAGTCAAGAGCATTTTGCGAAAAGGGCTCCTCAAGTCATATTAGAATTCTCGCGTGGTATTTGTCGAGACTTCGGTGTGTGCCCATGGTCCAAATGTTAGTCCGACTGTGCACCCATTGTATATCCGGGCTATCGTGTGCTCCATCACTTGCTTCGAAACGATGTGGTAATAGCCAGTAACGAATAGAATGGGTATTTTGGTCTGTCGAAAAGCCTGCTCGTGCTGGAAGGGTTTCCAGAATTCATCTTTCGGGTCGGGATGTGTTATCCTGTCGCTCAACCATTCTGCAAACTTCTCCTCGAAATGTTGGTTAAGTGCCTTGCCGGAAGAAGCGAATAGAAGCTGCTAGTGCAATTAAGCCCCTATTCCACCTCTGTAGGTGTAGGAGCGAAGATACGCCTTCCCAGCGAAGCATCCGCGTCGTTAAATTAGCCCAAGTGAGGTTACCTACAACGAACACACCAGTGTCCCATACCGTGTCTCCAAAATCATGTGGAGCCGTATGAATGGCTTCTGCTTTCATATCCTTGGGCGAACCATCGGGATGTGAGAGAAGCGCCCATTGCGTGTAACGCAGATGTGAGACCCCAACCGTAGCAAGAGACCCAGTGTACCATCCCTGCTCCTTCATCCAATTCACAACCGTCCCCCTATCCTCCACCTCATGTCTAAATGGTCGGAATCCTCCGTTAGAGCTGACTGTTCCGCGGCATGTAGCGGTTAGGATTCAGTATCTACGCGCTGCGAATATGCACGTAGCGGAGGCTTACGAAGCCATGGATGTCGTCGGGAGGCCGCACGATCAATGTCCCGATGAGTGTGTATCCCACAGGCCAGTAGAGGTCTGCTACTGTTCTCAAACCGTCCAAACGTGGGATTTGAATCCGGGAGATGGTATATGTGCCTTGTGCCAACGGTAAGGATCAGAACCATGTAGCAAGATGATCTTGAAGGCAGCGAACCACGTCCGCGAAAATCGTAAAGTACTCGCAGTTCCACGGCAACGAGGCATTCGCCTCTACCATAGCTGGAGACTTGCCTCTGGCGCCTTACGATGGCGCAGCAGAGATGTGGGCAAATTTTCAGGAGAATTTGATGGCGGTATGTATATCTACCTAGATGGTTGAGCGATGAGGAAGTGTACTACTAACGATAGATAACGATAGAGTTCTAGGATATGACAAGCTATAGTCCCTTTGAATCTCCGCCCATTTTATTCTAGTATCGGTGGATATCATCTGAGGTGATGGCATATGCCATCTAGTCCACCGATCCGTCCTCCGATAAGAAAAATCATAGCGATGGTACCTTCTCTGTCACTCCAAAGAAAAGCACGACTTTTCGACCACTTCATCCTGGTTGAGGAAGTACTCCACGAGACTGAAGTACTCCATCTACAAGAGCTGTTAGCTAATATCGGTCGAGGTGACCAACAGTATCGCCTTGCTGTCGGTGGAATTGCAGAAAAAGCATCCCATCGCACCTAGGAAGGTAGGCGGCTCTAGGAATGTTACCGCTGGCCACGCGTGAAGTTAACCACTCAGCAAAAACTTTCAAACAAATGCATAGCTATCTAGGTATTCGTTCAGAAGATCAAGTGCCCGCGTGGCCTTTTTTGAGCGTATGATATCAGCAAGTCTAAATCTACACAGTTCTTATACATTTGGAGTTGAGCTACACATATCATATCCTCTAGCTACGCATAAAAGTATCGCTTATGCACAGTTAGCATTCGTGATAAATGCGCTCACTTTTCAAAAGATTAAGAATGTGTAAAGTGCGAGCGCTACAAGTATGATAGGTCTAGAAAGCGATTATGGAGGTCTCTTCCCCGTGACATGATCCTGAGCTAATCAGAGTAAATATCGCGCATCCAAATCTCTTATCAAGTTGGATCTATGCGAAGTTCGTGGCATTAGGCAGGTTATCTTTTGCGCTGCTGGCGATGTTTATAGGTACTAATTGCGGGATACTGGGGGACATTTGAGAGTCTCGTTTTCTCATTTGAAAGGTTTATAGCCGAGTTCCGTAGGACCAATGAGTTTTGGGCATGTTCCCGGTTGTCTTCGTTGATAGGTTGTGTTCCTATGGGTACGATAATATCTCCTTTCCTCCTTCCCTATTGTTGTTTTACACTATATATGCTGTGAGATAGCATCGACCGTTCCGTTTGAGCATCCAACACCTCCCAAGTGCGGGGTGTGATACTGCATTGAATGATTCTGGGTATCCCTCTCAACGACTGCAACTTTTAGTACCGGCAGAAGTGCAGCATCTCTTTTCGTATCTCAGGAACAAATTGAATAGAAATAATATACTACCGCATCCGTTGAAGGAACACGCCGTATTAATCGTCATCAAAACGACCCCAGAAATATTGAAGTTTTTTTCGAGATCAGCCGCCGCAAGGCGGCGATATCATAATGAATATGCAATTTCAGAATTGGACGAGACATGGCAAGAACACAGCCAAGTATCCCAGCAAAGCATTTTCATTTCTTTTTCAATAGTCTGGTTCTCGTTGATTTGGAGCGTTGCCTGGACGACCGCAGGACTGGAAGGAACGACCGGGAGTCCAGGTTGTGTGGGTTGATCTTTCCTGAGCAACACATAGGTAGAGCCCGTTGTTTTCCTAGCCGCCACTCTCTTGCTTTATGACCACTTGGAAGGTGTATCGGTTCGTCATTCGTCCTGTCCCATAGATCTTCCAATAATTAGCCGTCTCTTCGCTTGCTCTTCGTGTGAGGTACTGAACTCAACGCGATTGTCACGCCAATTTAACCACCCGGAAAAAGCTTGTCCAGATATTCATGTGCACTTAATAATCGCGTGTGATACGGAGGGTCCGACGCCGAATGGCTGGGTGCGCAGTGTATGTGTTTCTCCGAGATTTATTTGCTTCGATGGCTGAGCTTTTGAGGACAGCGAAGGGAGATGGTACGTTTGCGGACGGTATTAGAAGTCGAAGTCATAAGGAGTATCTAACTCGTAGTGATTGCCTTGCTCTTTGCTGCTTTATAATGGTAAGTTATTCCCCTTAGCTCAGGCCGTGTAGCCGAGCTATGATAGAAGAATTATCCAACGCATTCGTGTGTACGACAAGCAACGACAAACCGGCTACCGTGTCACCTATTATCTTTCAAGTGATACCTTGTATGTAGATGTTGAACGGCGTGGGGAACGGACTCGTCGAACGAAGTTTAGCCTCCGCGGGTGACATTCGCGAGCTTATAAACTAACGCCATGAAAACAACGCACTGCAACAATGTCAGCAAAGGATATTCTCGACGCTCTTTTGTAATGATATGCTAGGTTGAATTTGGAAAGCGCACTCGATTATTGAAGAGCCGGCTGGCGCCAGCATGGCAGGCGGGCATGGGGTCGAGTGTCTAAGGGTACAGAATGCGGTGTGCTAATACTTATATCGTAGCATGTGGTATAAGAGGTCGATTTCAAGGTGCGAATGTAGCGTTTGGGCGTTCGGCTTGAGGGTAATGCTCAGTCGTGGGTGAGTTGTATCCCTATAAAGTTAAGCATGAGGCTGGACTGGCTGGAAGCATTGCACTACGACGAATCGGTGGTGTCCTCACCCAAGTCGATATACCTGTTTCTCTTTGAGCACACTTTGAAATGCTTAAGCTAGGAAGGGCGACTCTGAGCTGTACTGCGTATCTACTAGATTGTCCAAGACGGCGAAGTGCAGTGACTGGGTATGAGTGGAACATCAATGGGTAGGTAAAATCAGAACCTCTCCTCTGGTAATACACAACAAGGCCAAATGTCGACAAGATAGATTTTCGATGGCTCGTAAATCGGTACTGAGAGGCAAGCACACCCCATGGCCCCTGGACTCCAGCTCAACTTCCTAGGCATCTGTGAAAAACTTCGTCCATAACAGTAAGTGGGCCAACTTCCCAAGGAGCAAAAATGCATCGTGGAAGAAATCGGCACGTCGAGCGTACGAGCGTACTCACGTTCGAGGTGTGAAGGTCGAAACAATCCGCTCTTAAGTCGTACAAATCGAGGCGTCCCACTCGTTCCTTCCTTCGACTCTTATTCCATCCTCCTCTTTACCCCATTGACTCGCACCAAAAGATAACCAAACACAAAGACTCGTCCCCTCACCCAGGCACCCACACGATTTATATAATCCCTAAAAGGGGGCACCGACCATGCCCATCGGACCCCCGAAACGAGGCTGAGCGACCCCCCGATCCTCCTAGGACTGGGTGCCCACCGGGTGCCGCACACTACACGTGCGAAAGGCGGTCTGTGCACTGCGTCGCTGCGTCGTCTGATTCGCGAGTGAGCATGTTGGGTGGCAGAACGAGGTATAGAGTCTCGCGCCCAGAGCACGAGAAGAGGGAAATGGCTTGTATGGGTTTTACGCTGGGTAGCATGGAAGGTAGGGAGTTTTGCAAAGGGGCGAGCGTGCGAGATACGATGAGACTAGCTTTGTTGGGAGATGTGACGAGTAGTGAGGGCTTGGGATATACCCAACTTGTGGCATTATGCGAAGCAGTTGGGAATTCGGATGTAGATGTTTGACGGCATGGTTTTGCTTATAGGCATGCAAGTTAGATGGGACTCGGATTGCGAAACGATGCTAGCTGTTTTGATGCTATTGGGTGCGAGTACGATGGGGAACATGGTCGTGGGTCGCTGGACCATGACTGTTCCATTTGTGGCTGCAGATGACGGGCATATAGAGGGATCAGAGGCAAGGATGGGTGTTTATCAATGTACGACGAGCCCAGTTCTTTAGATCGAGTTCTTAAGGTGACGAGTAGGGCGTGGAGGAGCAAAACAAAAGGCGGAGGAAATATTACTTGGATCGTGCCAGGGAGTTACAGTGCTGTACGATCATCGTCGAGAGGAGTTCGTCATGTATATAACATCGTTGGCGAAAAGCTGCTCATGCTCATGTTGGGGTCGTATCTAGTACCAAGCACCAGAACCGGATAGGCTCGAGGTGGCTTACGATTACGATAGTTGGTAATATACACTTGCTTCATATACTCTCTCGCACGCATTGATGCCGTTTTAAGGCAATCCACGCCTCGATGGGGCGGACGCAAGCTTTCAGTACGCGGCGTGGATCTCCCGCACACACAGCGGGTCTGTGCCATAAGTGTAGATGCTTGAATCCCCAGATTCTCTTCCTACTCGGCCTCTACGGTAGTGGAATCGTCAAAGCTGTGGGATCCGGGATAAGTAGGGCGAAGGGGCCGCGGGGCCGTTTAGGATCAATTGAGTGAGGGAATCATGAACGTGCACTAGACTCCGGCAAGCAAACATCTGGCGAGGATCTAGGGCGCACTCATCGGCTTTCCTAAACCTTCATGCGAACGATGTAAGAGTGATAGTGTCCAGAGCGTCGACGGCGTGTCGCATCACATGACTGAGACCGATTTTGAGGCCCACGATACGACCTCGTATCCTCTCTATCCAAACCTTTCTGCCGGCGGCAGAAGAAGCAACTTGGACGAGAGCTCGAAAATGTCTCTGGCTGAGACAACAGCCCACGAAGATCAGATCGGTCCAGCCGATAATATCACGTGCATCGGGATTCTCTTAGGCGCGCATCGACGCCACCAACAGCTGCAAGTCCGAAACAGCGTTTCGGTCGATGCAGGGGGGTCGAGCTGTACTCCGTGCTGCGTCAGAACGATCGAGGTCGGCTTTCATGACAGCCGCCATCGATGCAGGCCGGCGACTGGCGCGTTGTCAAACGTACAACAAGATGCCGTCACTAGCGAGAGCGAGAGCCATGCAGCTTACTTCGGCGGTGGCGACTAGCACAGCGTCAACAGCGCCGAGGAGAAGCGAAAGCTAGTGATGAGGTGAGGTTGGTGTTGGCAGTGAGTTAGCGGGTGCAGGTGCGAGCAACAGGTCCAACCGTTGTAGGCGAGCAGGGACAAGAGATGTGTAATGTCCGGAAGCGATGCGGCAGCAATGGAGTAGCGTAGGGCTGCAGCTTCGAAGCATCTGGACTGGACGGGCAGGATAAGGAGAGTGCTGAGATCAGACGCAAGTTGCCTCTTGCCGGCGCGTAGAGAAGCTGTATGACACGAACATGGGGACGGGAGATTAGTCAAGGGCAGGATGGATGAGCTCACGATTATGGGTTTGTGGAGGCTCAGGGACGCCGTGGCAACGAAATGGCGAGAGTGCTAAATTTCGCACCCGGCGACGCAACGGAGAGGCCGCTGCTGCGGTTGCGGTCTTTTGTTTCGAGTTAAGATGCGCTATGATCGGACAAGACAAGGGAAACGGTTGGCGTGTGGATAGATGCAGGTGAAGATGGCAGCCAAAAGCCGTTGCATCATCGACATGGAGCAATCTGGCTCGAAATTAAGCGGCGAGTTTGCCTTGTTGCCTTGTCTGCTGCTGGCGCGCTTCGGTAGGCGAGTTCGGGCAGCCTGGGACGGCGGTCGTCGAACGACGTGTGACGGCCTTCTGGCAAGGCGGATTTGTGATGGTGAGGGTGAGAGTCAGCCTTCTCAGCCTCACAAACGGCGCGAGCCCGGCCGTGTGATTGGCTGGTTGCGCCTATGAATAGAAGACGGGAACTGCGGGAACTTTTGGCAGTGCCGAGCGAATTGCAGCGCGCGACGATGCCCCGCTCGTCTCGACTTGTACACGGGGAGGAGGGTGAGGGTGCGATGCGCTGCAGCAGGCGATGAGGCTGTGGCCATGTATCGTGTTGCGGAGTGCATGCTTCGATACCTTGTGTTCTTTCTTTAGTCGTCGCTGTGGAGAACGCATGGCGGCAGCCTCGTCGTGAGCGAAAAAAGTGGAGGTTTTGGCGCACCAAGGGCTAAGTCAGCAGACTACAGCTGCAAGATCATGGCAATTGCCATGGACGAGTCGATTGCCGCATTCGGAGGGGTTAACATGACTAGCACTAGCAGGATGAACAGAGTTGGCCAGGCAAATGATCCTCGTCCTCCACCCGCAAAGCCGAGCCGCACCGTCGGCGCCAGGGTCTCGAGCACTATTCAACGACTTGTGTCGAGACAATGCGATTTCGCATTCGGCCCGGAAGAATTGCACTCTGGAAGAGCTGCACGCTGGCATCTCCTGGTGTAGGTGTCTGCAGAGTGAATCGCTCCAGCCCATCACACTTGCGAGGCCAGTCGGCGCCGCCGAAGCGCTTCTCTGCTGCCGACTCCATCAAAGCAGATCGCTGCCCCGCTGGAGCAATGGCTCGAGCCACGAAGCCGCAAGTCTCTCGATCACGCGATTGTGGCCTCTGAAGCTGCAGAGGCGGCGCTTCGCGTTTCCTAGTTTGCTGCCGCGCCGTTTTCTAGCATTGTCTCGAAACGTCGGTTCCATGGACGGTTCCAGTCCGTAGTCGCACTCTGTCAAGTCCTGTCGAGGCCGTTTCAGCGATAGGGCTGAGATGCTCCATTGGCCATGTCTCAGAGCTCAAAACCCCGTGGGCGACGGACGGGAGACTGAGCTTCGGCATGTGCATGCCATCTACATCGGTTGCCACCTCAAGTCTGGAGCGCGCCTGTCCGAATACAACGGTCGCAAGGGGAGCAAGCTTCGTGCCCGTTGCGCGCATGCAGCGGACTTCACCTCTTTCGTGTGAGAATGCCTTCATCTGCCGGTTTCCCATGCTTCTTGTCGTCGGATATGCCTCTCGATGCCCTGCACAGCTTCAACAGTGCATGCGACGCAGTCCACGTGCCGAGCGCTGAGCATCGGAAGGATTCGTCGCGCCCCAGGTTGATTGGCCTGTATTGCAGTGTTGAGAGTGTGTCTCAGTCATGCTCCCACCTTCTCACTCCCTCACACTCGGCAACCATCTCATGGGTGATGCCCGTCCATATTGCAACTGCTCTAGCGCCATCGTGGTCGGATCGAAGAGCAATTTGCACCCTCGGCGCCGCCTTGCCCGCGCCGTGGTTTGAGTTCTCACAACGTCAGCCAGCGCTCGTTGGGCAAGGTGGACTCGCCGGGGCAGGAGAGCTGAACCCCGAAATTGGGCGATTCAAGTCAGCCAAAAGGCCAGGATGGGTGGTGGTCGCAACGATCGTCGTCCCGATAAACCTGTAGCGCTCCTTCACAAACGAAGAGCCGACCAGCGCAGGCGAGCTAGTGCAAGTGGCCACACTGTACGGGAGCAGTTTGCGCTCGCGGCCAGGCTGGAGCTGGGCACCTGGGTCCACTGGCGCGTTGTATGTATGCTGCAGACTAGCTGTAGACTAGACTGGGACTAGCAGAAGCTGGCTAGCAGCACCGCGAAGCGCCTATGTTGGCGAATGCCATGTTTGCAAAGATTTGAGTGTGGTGCTGCCCCCGAGTCATGCTGTCCCCGGCGCAGCGAGGGTGTTAGGCGCCCGTGGTGCATGTCGTCGACCGTCACCCCCGCCGGCTGCCAGGTGTCGAGCTGGCTCAGGAGGCAGTGGCAGGCTGTCGCGCGCTGGAGATGGCAACTTGGTCCAAGACAGCCATCTCGGTTGCGGGAAAATAGGACCGAAGCGTGAGAGAGAGGTCGAGGATGGGGGAGTCGGAAAACCCGGCGGGACGGGCGGGCATGGCACGACAACCGCCTCTGGCTTTCTGGCGGCGCTCTCGGCCCACAAACGTGGTCGGAAGGCATGGCGAGCAGCCCGAGGCGCCGTCACGTGCGCCGCTGCACCTCGCATCTCCTGCTCGTCCCATCTCGTCACACCTCGTCCCACCGCGTCCCACCGCGTCCCTTTGCGCTCGCAGGCGGCTCTGCCGGCTCAATCCTCCACGCCGCGTCCCCTGCTGCTGGAGACGGTCCCCATTGGAACGCACCACGGCCTCTGTCATTGTGCAGTGCGCTCGAGCCTCGCAGACCGGTCAGGACGGCTCCTCTGACGTGCGACATGCAGCAACCACTCTGTCACTTGCCCCCTATCCTATCTGCGCGGTAAGCTCCCAGTCGCAGCACCAGACGAGTCCTTGCCATGTCCCCGCCAGCCCGCTGCATCGCTGCACTCACACGCACATATGCACTCGTCCACACAGACCGTCGACGCCGTTGGTCCGCCGCCAGCCCGTCGAGCCCTAGAGGGCTGGTGGCGCCGACTAGAGCTCCAACGAGCGGGAGCTTGGTTGACGTGTTCCTCAAGCTTTCCTCGCTCGCCTACGCTAACAGCCTCAGGCCCGCAACACGAGCAGCCCTGCGGCCTATGCCCGGCGCGAGGCCAGTCCGTGTGGAGATTTGCTCGCCTTGGCAGCGAGACAGTACAGTATGTAGGACAGGGCCATTAATAGCCGCGTCGCGTCGAGGTGGGAGCGGAGAGAATGCACGCCGATGCTGACGGAGCCAGCGCCCGTCGCTGCGCTCATGATATTCTTCAGCGGACGAATCAGCACGCCGGAGCACCGTCTCAGCTGTGCGTTTCTCCTCGCGACGTTGCGGTTGCGACGGACGAGCCCGTGCTATCGCCGCAGCGGCCGAGCGACGGTATGGACGGTACATGTCGATGCTGGTGCATTTCTGCATGGCATCCCCGCAGCAGCAGCAGCAGCACCACCACTGTGCTGCCCACATCTGCCGCACAGAGCACACGTCCAGGTCCGCCAATCCCTCTTCGATCGCCGCGCCCGACCGTCGGGCATTATCCCAGGGCATGCAGGGGCAGCAGCCGTCGCGCGCAGCTTGCCAGCCCAGCGGTCCCCGAGAGCTGCATCTTGAGGGCGATTCGGCGCCGCCCATCGTCTGCCCCGGCCGAGGACTGCTCTGACATGTACGGCCGCATCTGCTCCACGCCTCTGCCTCCGGCCGCAACCACGCTGCTCGATGCGGTGCGCTCTGTCGGCCGCTTTGGGCGCTGCCGTGATCCTTCGGCGGTAAGCGGCAGGCCGTGGTGCGCGGGTGCAGGAAGGCTGAGGGCAGTGCCCACTCACGCGCGCCGCTATTTTCGGGCGGGACGGCGCACCATGCCTCGTCGACTGCTCTCCAACTCCCCCAAGCCACTCCCCTCTTAGCAACAACGCGCAATGTGCCTCGACTGATGGGTTGATGCGGGAACGGTCCGCAGCCTGGCGCTGGCACCGCCCACTCAGAAGCCCTGGCCGCCGCAGGGGGGCTTCCCCCCAATTTTGGTGCTCGGATGCCTCCCTGTCCTCTGCGGCTGCTGGAACCGTTCGGTTGCACGCCTCCAGCACCACCGGCGCCATGCCCACCATGCCCGTGGGCTCAAGCTTCTGAGAAGGCTATCCTCGATCGCCGTCTGCTGTCATGGGAGCCGCTTGCCGCCCTGCCATTGGCGAGCCCTGCCCTGCCCTCCCCCCCTCCCCTCCACACCCCCCCCGGTCGTCTCTCCCAGCGTCAAGGGCAGGGCGACTGGGACCTGCAGCTCATCTCTCTGCCTCCCCCAGCGTGCTGCTCCCGTCTGGTCCTCCTCGTGCACAATCCCTCCCTATTCTGCTCGCTCCGGCAAAGCTTGGCCCAGGCACAGCCCGCAGATATTTACAGTTCCCCTCCACAAGCACCACCGCGGGCGCAGCACCTCCCCCTCTGCATCCATCTATCGTCAGAACCCGATTTGGATCCGCCGCCAGCTACTGGACCGCCAGCCAAACCTCTGGCGACACTCCCCTGGTCCCGTTTTGTCTTTAATCTTCCGTCTCGTCCTCCGAGTCCGCCTACCGCTTCATGTCTAATCCGCCGCGCCCTGCAAAACATGATCACTAGCCCATAGCCATCTGTTGTACTACCGGATCTGGACCCATCGCCGCTACCGCCTTGATAGCCCTACTGCGTCCGAGTCCCCCACTTGAGGCTCTGATCCTTCCCGCCCCCTCCTCTTGCTCTGAGAGATATATACTCCCTCCGCCGCCTCAGTCAGCTATGTCGGATCCCAGTGAGACAGGCGGCCGCCCATTGGCCTCATCCATTCCCCTACCTGAAGGCACCACTCCATCTACCACTGCACATCGTCGCCGTCGCAGGCCCTCCCACTCTTCGGATGAACCTTTTGGCGCAACAAAGTCTACATCCTCATCTCGTCGTCGTCCAAACACCAGGAACGAGGCCTCCCTCGGCCCCCACGCCGGCTCCTCCCGCGGTGACAGTTCCACGATGCAGCGCTCCATCAGCCCTACCCACATGTCGCCAGACAACTCCGTGCACTACACCAGGACCGGCCGCATTAGCAAGGCAAAGAAGGGTTTGAAAGTGCACAACTGCGAGTGCGGACGGGTAAGTTTATCTACCGAGATTCAGCTCGCTTCATCTCGTGCCAGCTGGGCTGAACACGATGGCCACGCCTCGTTTTCGCGTGCTTTTCCTCTTTACGCCCTACTGCTTCGCCGCACGAGGAAAAAAAAAAAGCCTCGATAAACAGCAGCGAGCACTTGCCAGAGAAGAAATATACTAACGTTGGTTAGTCCTACACTCGAGCAGAACATCTGAGGTACGTGACGCGCTCGCCCTGTACATCGCTTAGCTAACTCGCTTCGTAGGCGACACCAGAAGAACCACGCGCAAGATGCACTGCGCTGTGAATTCCCGGGCTGCGGGAAGCCATTCTACAGATTAGACCTCTTACAACGACACCAAGAGCGACAGTAAGACCCTCGAAAATTCTCAACAAGACAAATACTCACCAAACCAGCAACGAGCCAGGCAAAGAATCGCCGCAAGTAGGATACAGCCCTGGAAGCACCGCAGAGTCGGAGGCACACGTCACGGCTTCAGTAGCGGTGCCAGCGTCCATCGTCACGACGCATCCTCAGGCCCCGACCTATTATGCGCAGTCCATTTCTCCCATGCCGGAGTCGGCAACAGAGGCAAGGTATACTTCAAATCCGTTTCGTACTCCTCGTATCCCCTCTTCGTCATTTGGTTCTGTCATCCGTTCGTCTCCAAATTCCAAGTCACCATCAACCTTCAAGTGAGTTTCAACAGCACATCAGATATCATTTCTTTTCCTTTCCTTGCTTGTGTCAATGCTCGCATTGTGCAGCTGCTTACGTGTGATTCCAGCCATCTGAAGCAAAGGCAATCCTACTCTGCGCGTCAGACTTCTGTGACGATTCCAGTACCGGCCGACGGCCTGCCCAGTACCAACATGGGCTGGAACAACGACCCGTTCGGCCAGTCATCATATTCACCCTCGAGCGGTTATGCTTCGCCCATTCCCGGCACCGGCGACTACGCCAACATGTTCGCCAACCCTCCTTACGGTCCTGGCTCAAACCGTACTCGTACCTCTTCCAACGCCTCTTTCATCGAGCCGTGGACCTATCCATCGCGCTCGCCCACCTCGGCTACCTCCACTATGGCGTACACGTGGACGTCAAACGACAAGAGCCCGGCGCCGTCCAGCTTGGCCTACATGGCCACCTCTTATCCCATGACGAGCATGCCAATGGCTGCTGGCGTTGACCCTATTTCGGGCTTTGGGCATTTTGGCCCGAAGACGATGGCGCAGAGGGATGAAGAAGAACAAGCGTTCCTCTTCCCAGAACAGTCCTACGGTATGGGCCACATCGCACACACGTATCCGTTTGAACATTATCTTGACAATTTCTGGAGACTCTTTCACCCCACCTTTCCCGTCGTCCATCGGGCTACCTCTGAGAGCATGAGCCAATCTCCGATGCTCCACGCCGCCATGTTCGCCATCGGCGGCCAATACTCGACCGACGCCAGCGTTAAACGAAAATCACGGATACTCCACGACCGATGCATCAAGCTGCTCGACAAGGTATGGTACTAAGCACATTGCAAGACTATCATCTAACAAATTGTAGAGAGTACTAGATGTCATGACAGAAGATGAGCGGCTCTGTGACTGGCAGGCCGCCTTCCTCATCGAAGTGCTGTCGCAATACCGAGCTCGACGCGCAGCCAAGACACTGTCCTCGCGATTCGAGAACATGTACCACAAGGTAGCAAAGCACTCCTCACTCGAGTGATTCACGCTGATTATGTTAGTTCTGCGAGGATTTTCGCATCGTGAATTCGGGAATTGCCGACACCATCGCAGCCATCTCACAACCCGAAAACGCCACATATGAACAGTGGGCTCAGTGGGTAGAGCTTTCCAGTCGGCAACGCCTGCTCCTGTGCTGTTACATCCTCGAATCCCAGCAAGCGACACTCCTTGCCCGCATTCCACAACAGTCTCTAATCCAACTCTCCGGCTTTGATCTTCCCTTCCCGGCCCATTCCACTCTTTGGGACGCCACTAGCCCCAGCAATTGGGCTCTCGCCGCTCGGCAATATGCTCATGAGCCCACATACGTCTATCAAATCAATCATGATATGGTTGGAATGAGTTTCGACTCGTTCCAGTCATCTCTACTCATCGCAGCTCACTATAATCATTTCAATAACCCTGCACCTTATCTCTCCCCTCCGGCATTTCCAGCCATTGACCACCTGTTTAACGACTCTCCCATCACCAAACACCAGCTTCTCACTGCAAAGCTCCTTCAGCTTATCCCCTTGCGTGCCCTGCTCGCCGTGGCTGGTGAATCTTGGATACTTTCGGAGAAGGTGCCTTCAGCACAAGCCTTCTCAGGCTATAAGACGACGCTCAAGACTTGGATCAACAGTCTGTGGGCCAGCACTACCGAGCCAGATGCGCCGGTCAAAAGCGCTCTCAAGTTCGCCATCGATATTCTACAGCATGCTACAACAACGCCTACGCACACGCTCCGCCTTGAGCTCGGCGCAGACATGGGCCTCTACTTTGCAGCTCTTGTCATCTGGGCTGTCACGGTTGCAGCCAACACGCGCATCAATGCAACCCAAACACAAGTGCAATCGCATCGTTATCAGTCACACTCTCCCCTCCCAAATGCCTTCCACTCCACACCCAACCATCTTTCAGCGGGCACGCACACACCCAGCACTCCGCCGAATCCCAGCCATTCCTCCGCTCTTGGTCTCGCTCCTCCTCAATCTGCTCGCTCTCCTGCACCTCCGCCGTCGCCTAGGCAAAGCATGACATATTCCGAAATCATGATGTTGTCGATCAACTTCCTCTCCAACGCTGCTCTCGATCTTGACTTCCTCGGGATCGTGCCGCAGTGGCCGAGAGATGTGGCGCAGTGGCAGCAAGGGTGCGGAGCGTTGATGCGATGGGTGAAAATGCGCCTGCGAAACGGGTCCGTGGAGACCGTTGGGGCGACGAACCTCACGCCAACAAGTGCAGGCAAGGGTGTAGGCGGAGAAGGCTTTGGAGAATTAGTCGATGGAGTCATCGGCGTGCTGGAGAAGATTATGGGTAGGGGATGGGAAGGATGGGGTGTGTAGGCCACCTCCTTCCTCCCATCTGCTCCTCCTTCTTCTCTACCCTTCCTACCCTTCTTTATATTCTTTCTCGTTCAACCTCCTATTCTTATCTCGCATTCTCCCCTTCTCGCTACTGTTGGATAGTGCATCGGCATAGCGGTCTTCACGGATTCACAAAAACAAAACAGGCATGTTATGGTCTGGTATGACACAATCTCATATTGGAACATATACGACAGACACGACGACGGAAATGATGGATACGCCTTTGCTTTTTCGGAATTTTATGGTTGGCTGGACTTACGGAATACCCTCTTCTTTTCTTCATACCCCCATTGTTCTTGTTACCTTTTGTACCGCTTTGGCGCTTTTCTTCTTCGCGTTTGCGATGCGCATTCGATTACCTACCCTCTCTTTCGTTCATTCGTCCTCTTTTTCTCTCCCTCTTTCTTTCTGCTTGACGTTCACCGTCCACGATCGCATTCTCTCGCGTCGTCGACTCATAATCGAAGGATGGGACGAGTTATACAGCCTCTGCAGCTCGCGGGGCGTTCTACTTTCCCTTCCTTCCGGTGCGTTCTTGCTATTTACTGCTGTTGCTTGGGCGGCTGTATTACTAGATTTTATCCATGCTGTTGTTTCCTTACCCTTGCATCTTATAGACTTTCTTGCCCTAGATCGTTTTGTGATCTTTTGTGAGCGTTGAGCGTGCATTGAGTTGGAGCTTGGTTGAAAAAGGATGAGTTGGGACGAAGATCATTTGTGATTTCACGTTTTGGCATAGTGCAATCAAGACATGCTTGTATACTTTTATTGCTTTGTGGTCTACTTTGCTTGTATGTTGAGACATGCTGTTATTGCCTAACGTCTTCTGTCAGTAGTCAAAGAGCTACTTTCGATGTTGCTAGGTCAGTATGATCGCGAGAATTACCCTGTGTAATGCAGAAGGTTAGGCGAAGGATTGACTCTTTGCACCATGCCTGCTAGTTGCGCGTGGGAGATATAACAGTTGAACTTCTACAAGAATAAGGGAGAAACAGGCATTCGGATACGTCTCAAGCCGTGAGAGGAAAGTAGCCTTCCTTGGGTTACAAAATTCATGGTCACCCTTAAATTTTCTTTCTTCTTTCTATTGGTACGAAGCTATGCAGATGGCTATAGATCGAGACGGCCCTCATTAATTTAGAAAGAGGGAAGTAATCTTTGTGTGAGCAACATGTCTCTATTACCCTCGTTTCCCCGTTTGCGCAGAATACTCGTCACGGTCAAGCCTGAAATTCGGATGTTTTTAAATACGTGGCCAGAGGTGTAATATGTTTGAAGAAGAGCTTATTGGCAAACTCAAACAGAGAATCTCAAGATTGACAAAAGCACAAGTTTACTTTTCTTACTCCTTATCTTGGATGTTCCTAGGTGAGGGTGGATCGGAGCTTGCATTGCCATTGTCAGGCGCTAGAAGCGAGTTACCGCAACTTTGTAGAGGCGGCATGTCAGGCTACGAAAATTCCCTAGAGTCACGAAGGTCGGAATTGTGAATCGCTCGAGGAACCGAAGCAGCTGACATGAAAGTTTGCATGCTCAATGATTGCTGTTCCTAGCGTATGTCTTGACCTCGATGAATCTCTTTTAAACGGACCTACTTCCGGTTTCGTCGGTTTCTGGGCGAGTCGCTTGGCCATTTCCACTAAAACTAACTCTGTCCAAAAGGACTTTCTGGAAAGCTAGTAGATTCAAGCCATTTTTTGAGCATCTGCGAACTCGATAGAGACTCCATTAATGATTGCTCGTCACCCATATGCAAAGTGCTAGCAGAGGGCAAGCCCGAGGTGGGCATTTTCCGAATGGCGTTATCTCCCGGAAAACGCGAGCTTGAAGATTTTGTGGTTCCCGCAGGTATATTGTGCTTAATTGAGGCATCTCTTGCTTCATTAGGTTCCTTCAGGTTCGGCTGACGGGATGGGTCGGAAGAATGTGCTACTGAAGGCGATGGAAGTCGAGACAAATACGACCACCTTCTGGCAGATCCTTGAGAATGATTCTGTCATAGCCTAGACTTGGATAAACGTTGTTACTACTGAAGCTAGGAGATGATTCATTCGTAAAGCTATTTGTAATAGTGTAGGACTCTGAGTGCATCCATTTGTCATAGTGACCCTAGCTTGGCATAAAATAGCGGCTTTTGACTTGTTTAAGTGAATAGAGTAGTTACGCCTTTTCGTTCTCTGCATATATTTTCGTGCGCTTTCGCCCCGCTATTAACCGGACGAGAAATATTGCGCCTAGTTACTACCGCACTGACGGCATTTGAACAGCTGCGGATAATTGCTGGGTCGTCTCTCCTGCAGCAGATAAGAGAGCTCCGGGTCCTCTTGAGTGATGAGCTTTGACTTAAAGAAGGCCTCTGGCTTAGACTCTCGTTTCCGCTACGCGCTTTGGTGTATGCGCCCTCAGTCGCTGTGTTCATGCGATCGCAATGTTCTTTCTATACAATTGTCAGTTAGGGTACAAGTTCCTGTACGAAGGCGGGGGAGACATTCAAGTAAGAGAGAAAGCTAATTCCTACAGAGTTAGTTTCTTGTAGGTAGAGTTGCGCAACTTCGCTCCGTAGAAGCCTAATTCTAGCCCCTCAGGTCGCAGGCATTCTTTTTCCGGGTCTTTCTCCGATGGCTTGGACGTACTTTTCGTGCGCAACCGATCGTAAGTCTTCATTCTGGCTGCCATCTGTTTGGCAAGTGGAGATGACACATCACCTTTCTTATCCTTTTGCCGAGCCTCATGGCGGCGACTTCACATGCACCGCTTAATGATTCGAACGATAGCATTAAGAGGCTATCTCGATGCAATGATGAAGTTTATAAACAGGTGCATTAACTTCCCGCAACTTATTCATCGCCCATAATTGTTGAGGAACGCACTGGGTGTACTAGTATCAAGGGGACCTGAAGAGATTGCATGGCATGTCAAATTCTATGGTGGGCCCATGGAGAAAGGGCAAATGAGATTGTGCGACCATTTCTTTGACAGGGAGCTAATGTTGTTTCGATGCTACGACGGACGTGAGACGCGACCCTATCGCTTAGGTACCGGCAATTAGGAGCGTTGACGAGATTAAAGGTTATGTACCATGGTTCAAGGAACCGACGGTGCCATGTTTAGCGCAGAGTTTCCTTGCACATCTGCTCCTCACGTTTGAACTCTTGACTTGACTTATAATGCTAAATTCAAGAGCTAAAAAGATGCACTCCCTGAAAGTCGAAAACTTAGTTGTTCCTCAAGATACGTAAGTTCTGCACGGGAACAACGGGCCGGGTTAGGATCAAGTAGCTCGGGTAGGCCATTAAAACTCAGCAGACCAAGTCTAGCAATACCAGCATAATGCTATTGCATTCACTGCAACCCAAGTCGGTGTCCTAACAAAGACAGGCAAAAGAAGACGTTAATCAGTTTGGCATGTCCGCTTCTTTGACTAATCTAGATTCTTGCAGACATTACTCAACATGCAGCCAGTAGGCAACCGCTTGCTGGCGTGATGTCTGCATCGGTTAGAGCATAGCCCCCGAGCACAATCTTGACCGCCATCTCCACAAAATGAGGTGACAATCTGACCTCTGAAGTAATTCGCACGCCTTGCGCCCATGCGCTGGTCCCAAAAGAAGGCAGTGACGTTGGAACACCTCATTATGTACATACTGATCCATTCGGCTGAGGAATTCCCATGAGCGAACAGAAGGGCATGTTGTAGGCAGAGTCATGTCATCTGCTATTAACACGCTCGAGGTGGACCCCGGCATGCATCTTCGGTTGCGAATGGGATCACTATGGGGAATCAGTCCAATGGTGTCTTGTATCTCTCGTTGGAGCAGCTCATCCCCTCATCCCGTCCCGTGAGGCCGGCGATGCGGCGAGTTCACCTCACATCTAGGGTATGCGTGAAAATAACAACACAAATCGCATCCTCCTCAGACCCGATGACCGTCCCCGTGGACCTCGTGTTCATTAATGATTCGCTCTCATAGCGATCGCCTCATGTCTCGTGGACGGCATGTTATCTGTGATGCACGGACGGTGGAGAATATGCCGTCCCGGGACCGGGGCGCTGGATGAACTCAATTCTCCTGAGTTAGATCACCTGCCATTTCTAGATATAAGCGCTTGATCGGTGTGACACTGACATAAAGCATTGATCATTGATCAGCGAAGAAGGTGATTCAATAAAAGGTTGATAAGGCGTACCGAGATGCATGTACTGGTCTGTTAGAATGTGTTCGCCCGAGCCGCGAGATGCGATTTCTGCCACACCTCGAGACTCGGACTGGACGCAGAATCAGCTAATTTGGCTGTATATTGATAGAGAGAACGATGCTCTTGAGCTAATACAATTCATCCGCATTTACCTGAGGATGAAGGATGCGCGCTCAATGTGTGAGCGTGGCAAGTCTGCACCAGGCGCCGTGGCGATTTTTCTCGTCGCAAACGCTGAATGGCTCTCAAAAAACCGTGCTAGGCTAATTCCAATCGCACCAGAGAAGATCCGATCTTCTCGTTAGTGTCACACGAGCTTGTGGGTGTTTTCGTGGCTGAGGAAGGACATTTCTTGCTTGCGAATAGCCCGTCCCCGGAAACTCAAATATGTTGATGTTTACGTACTAGTCGCGAGATTGACTCGGGCGCGAATTGCCTGCTCGAGGACCCCAGCGTCGTATTTGGGGGCGAGGATCTAGTGTCGTTCGCGACATTCACCCCACACTTCCCAGCGGAGTGGTTGACTTTTGAGCTTAGCGCCCAGCGACCACTGCCTTGGGTCGTCCATAAAGTCGGGCCTCTTCGAGTGTAAACTCTTCAAAAGGCCGAACGGCGGTGACCATATGAGTTGAATCTGCGTAGAAAATTCTCTAAGCACTTGTAGGGAGTACTCACAGTGCATCCTCAGTGTTTTAATCAGATGAGAAAAAGCAAATGCGACGGAACAACCCCGTAGCGTTCCGTCGTCAAGTGGCCGGGATTCCGACACGTTGAGCGCCGTGGAGGACTTGCTTCCACACGGCCCGGATAAATGCCCTTGCTCCTGCGCTCCCAATGTAGTAATCAGTGGGTACTCTTCAGCTACCCCTTGCGCATTCGGGTTCGCGCTGTACACGGTTCAAACAGGTTTCCTACGCCTAGCCCCTATGGCAGGGCGTGTCCATTAATGGGCCCACTCGTTTGCATGTTCACATGCTGGAGATCGAGTGGACTGGGTGCACTGTATGTGGGCCTGATCGTGGCTGCTAGCCAATTTTGACGGCCGAAAGGATCATGGCAATAGGAAAAAGCATTTACATCAACGGACAGACAAGGCCAAAGTGGACCGTGAGTACGTCGCGACATGTACGCACGCTGCTTCGACGGGCAAGAGAACGACAGCAACTAGATGATTGCGACGTCCGTTTCATTCGGGGAAGGGAAATCTCATAAGACATGGTATCGAGACTATGCTCGTCAGCTCTAATGTTCTTCAGCCATAATGTGTTTCAGGACCTGGTCCGTGGCCAAAGTGCCGCATCAAAGGCTAAGCAGTGGCGTCTCATTAGATCGGATTCGTGGGAATTTCCTTTTTGAACCCTGTACTGGCGCACAGTCACGAACATGCTCGTGGGCCCGGCTGTAAGATGCGAGACTTGTCACTCTTCGCAAAGCGGGGGACCCCAGCACACCCAATCCCGCTGGGCACCATGGACACAGCATGACATGCGCTATCTGCAGATTAAACGGCGCTTGGTTCTGGAGGCCTCGGAGTCGGGCGGAACGCTTGCGGTAGGGGCAGATCGTTGGGGTAGGTGCGCGAGAATACGAGCCAGGCGAAGTTGATAAACTCAGAGGTACCGACCTGCTCGGTGACTGTCAGATTTTGTACTCTTGTGCCGCAAAGCATCTTGTATAAGCAACAGGGCCCATAGAATCAAACACTTCCCCAATTCAACTGTTGAAGACCAAGTGCATTCCCGACGCGAAGTAACATTCCAAACTTGGCTCTATTGGGAGTGACCTGACGAAGAAGCAGGCCGTGCATGACTGTGGCAGATAAGACCCGAAAGGCGATGGAGGAAAGTGCGACCTCTCGTTCAAATGCTCTGTCAGCAGAAAATCTACGGATGTACAATGCCGCTTGTCCAAAGGTGAGAAGAGTGGTGCATGTTTGGGAAATGCATTCAGCTGACGGCTGTAGAATGATGGGTTCTTCCAAATCAATCTAATCCGTGAAGAGACGGCGCGGGCGGCGGAGCACGAGAGGTATCGAGAGCTTTTTGGCGACATAGACCGGCTCTCCGACGATGACTTTTCGCCGAAAGACACCAATATAGCGGTCCGCCGAGCAGCATCATTGGATGCGTTGAAGCTGTATTCGGGGTCCTATGCCTCGCTATCGACTCCCATGGATCGATTTCTGGCAATGAGCCCAACACAAGACGCGCACCCTTGGCTAGCAAAGTCAGCACTTAGCGAGAGCGGCATCGCAACGGCCGATCTGGAAGCGCTGGACATGAGAAAGTTGGCATCGGAGATGGCGGGCGCAGACGCGGATGCAGATGCAGAAGACACGAAAGGGGCGTGTCCAGGAAGTCCGTGTCCATCTTCGGATACGTTATCGGTGGCGCGATACATGGAGACGAGGAAAGACAAGAAAGAGCATGGTGGAGCGCGCAATCGAAGAAAGGTGAAGATGCGGCGGCGCAATACGATGGAGAAACAAAAGAAGTCTGGACCTCCCCCGACGGCGGGGCGATGACGGATGGGAAGGACTTTCGGATATGTGCATTTCTTTGGCTTTGATGGCAGCGGTACATGATCACTCCACACTAGACGACTTGACGGTCCTGTTCTTTTCCCACATATGGGTAATATATAATGTTGGACAGACCCTAAGGAGCCACAATGTGTGAGCGTGGGGGGAGGAGTGGCGAGCATCGTGAAGGGTGGTGGGGGAGGGCGCGAGTGTACCTGACCGCAAGCGAGCCAACCACAGCGCGTATGGCACGCAGGAGCAAGTGAAGCTCGACGGAGATGGATGGCTCGTGAAAGATGGACCGGCGGATGGCAGTGACGCAAGGGTCCGAAGGGTGACTTGTCCGGGCCGAGACGCAAAGAAAGCTGCGATGCAACGGCGCCGCAGACGGCAGACTGCAGACTGCAGACTGCAGACCCTGACACTCTGAGCGCGGTGGTGGCCACGGTCACTCCCACTCGACTCGGGCGCCTCACACCGCCTTCTTTGTCCGACGGCGGCTGTGACGACCCGCCTGCATGACGCCGCTGCCTCGGTCATCCGACCGCCGTTCTGTTGATATCGTGAAGCTGCATCATTGCTCCGTCTGTCCCTTCACAGCACCTAGATTCGCCGCGTTTGGTTAGTCCTATTGCATTCAGCGCCATCGTGTGACTAGAGACGCCGATTTTTGCGCCTTGTCAGTTTGTTGTTCTCTCTACATCGCACGTCTGCCCCGCCCCCGCCGGCATGCACTAACTGACCCGCGTCACCAGTACCTACACAGTACTTCTACACAACTCCTCTTCGCGCTCACATACCGCCCGCCAATTCCAAGCGAGCTCCCGTTGTGCTGTTCGCGTAGCATGACCTCGCAATCCTTGAAGCCTCGGCGTTCATCTTCAACCCTCGATCCCTACGCTGCACCACACATTTACTACGGCGATCAATACGCGCGGAAGCATGCCCGTGCCAGAACCTACTCGGCTGTCATAGACCAGCAATCTCAAGGCGGCCGCAATGCTCCCAAAGGCGAAGGCAAACTCCCGGTCCGGCGCGTCAGTCACGGTATGTGCCAATGACTCCTGCAACTTGCTGTACTGATAGTCATGCCGTGCAGATGAGATTTCTTTGGAGCCGCGCCGTTTCCTCATCCAGGTCGAACCCACACTCCGCACCCTGCTCTCCCGCGAGGATACCGACAAAAACTACCAGATAACAATTGAGGACAAGGGACCCAAGGTAGTCCCTATCCGTAATGGCACATAAACTGGTTTAATTATTCTCAGGTGATTTCGCTCGGGACCCTCGCCTCCAATGCCTACAACAAATTCGATGTGCGTGGAAACTACATGCTTTCGAACCTCCTGCAGGAGCTCACCCTGGCCCAAGACTATGGCCGCAAGACCATTGTACTTGATGAAGCCCGCCTCAACGAGAACCCGGTGAATCGCCTTTCGCGACTCATCACACACTCCTTCTGGGATGGACTGACTCGCCGCATTGACGGGTCTAATATCGAGCAGGTTGGACGCGATCCAAAGGACTGGACCGATGACCCGCGCCCGCGCATCTACGTGCCGAAAGGCGCACCAAAACAGTACGAATATTACAGTCGGATTGCAAAGGAACATCCAAAGATGCGCCTGGATGTGCAATGGCTGCAGGAAAACTGCGGCGATGAGCCTTATGTGAGGAATCTGAACAAGGCACCCGGCCTGCTCGCCATTGCCATGGAAGAATACATAGACCCTGCTACCGGCAAGGAAGACCTACGCGGCCTTCCTTTCGTTGTTCCTGGCGGCCGATTCAACGAGCTTTACGGCTGGGATAGCTATATGGAATCCCTTGGCCTGCTCATAAACGACCGCGTCGACCTCGTGAAGGCGATGGTCACGCATTTCTGCTTCTGCATTAAGCATTACGGTAAGATTCTCAACGCAAACAGGACCTACTACCTTTGCCGTTCACAGCCACCATTCCTCACCGACATGACGTTGCGAGTCTACGAGCGCATCAAGCACGAGCCTGGTTCTACCAGTTTCCTACGTGAAGCCACGCTAGCCGCCATCAAGGAATACTACACGGTATGGATGGCTGCACCGAGACTGGATACAGAGACTGGGCTGTCACGTTACCGTCCCGGCGGCCTTGGAGTCCCGCCAGAGACGGAAGCCACGCATTTTGAGCACATTCTGGCCCCGTATGCGAAGAAATACAACATGACATTTAAGGAATTCGTCGACGCATACAATTATCAGCGGGTGCACGAACCCGAATTGGACGAGTATTTCCTCCACGACCGCGCCGTGCGAGAGTCTGGCCATGATACTTCGTACCGCCTGGAAAATGTTGCCGCTAATCTTGCCGTGGTCGACGTCAACGCCTTGCTTTACAAGTACGAGGTTGACATTGGCCGCATCATCCGAAATCAGTTTGGTGACAGACTTGAAGTCCCCGCTGAATTTTGCGGTGCCGGCATGACGCCGGGCCAAGTTGAGACATCAGCAGCCTGGGAACGCCGAGCTAGGAAGCGGCGCATGGCCGTTGATAGATATCTCTGGGACGAGGAGGCCGGCATGTACTTCGACTACGACACTGTCAAAAAAGAGCGTACAGGTTACGAAAGCGCAACAACCTTCTGGCCAATGTGGTCCGGCCTCGCCACACCCCGCCAGGCAAATGTGCTCGTCCAACAAGCTCTCCCCAAGTTCGAAGCATTCGGCGGCCTGGTCTCTGGGACTGAAAAGTCCCGTGGCCGTGTTGGACTTGACCGTCCGAACCGACAATGGGATTACCCCTTTGGGTGGGCACCCCAGCAGATCCTCGCCTGGGTCGGTCTGCAGCGATATGGATATGATGCCGAAGCCCAGCGTTTATCATATCGATGGCTGTACATGGTCACGAAGGCGTTTGTCGATTTCAATGGCGTGGTGGTGGAGAAGTACGATGTGACCCGACCCATTGACCCCCACAAGGTCGAGGCAGAATACGGAAACCAGGGCAGTGACTTCAAAGGTGTCCCACGAGAAGGGTATGTTCCCTCTCCTTACCCAGTATATTTTCTCGATGACGGTGCTAACGATCTGTAGGTTTGGCTGGGTAAACGCAAGCTACATTTATGGTCTCACACTCCTTTCGGCGCACATGCGCCGCGCGCTCGGTGCCCTTACTACATGGGATACATTCGAGCAGGCCATGTCAGCTTTGGGAATGTACTAGAGGAATGCACAACTTGGAGTGTCTACGACGAAGCATTTGAGTATAGAGAGTGGATCTGCAAGCAGCAGTCACCTTGTCAGTCCAACTTTGCTGACGGCTTTTAAAAAGCCAGAAATTCTTCTTATTGACGTAAGGGGCGGGTTTTGGCCAGCTACTTCATAGCAGACTGAGTTGGATGGACTTTGCGTTGCTTTTCTACCCTCTATAGCCGCGCATCAAACGTTTATCATCAGTCATAATAGGTCGAACTTGAGGCCGCTGAATGCAATTGCTCGAGAGGTTTAGATCGTGACGACGCAAGAGCTGCCCTTCGAATCGGGAAAGGGCGGCGAAAGGGCGAGGCGAGAGATGCTTCGAGAAGCCCACTGCCCGAAAGAGGTCTAGCGCGCCATAGCCACCGCTCTCAGAGTCACTCCGCTGCCTGTCCTCCCCATATAAACGCTGTCCGCCACGCACGCAAGACTGCCCAACGCTTCACAGTACCTATTGACACCTGCCAATTTTGTACCCGTCGACCCCTAGCTCCCTACAAACGCAACTTGCGCTCTCAACCTTCCGCTACATAACTTCCTTGCGTGCTCAGCTTTTGAGCCCCGCCGAAACCTCACCCCGCACCCCAATCCAGTCAACAAGCAAAACATCGACAGCAGTCAAAATGAGCGACGACTGGAACAGTGTCACAAAGATCGGCTCGCGTACTCGTGGCGGTGCTGCTGGGCCCCGCGAGACGGTCGTCAAAGGCAAGAGTGCGCTGAATGCCGCTCAGCGAAGCGGAGGCATCGTTGCAACGGAGAAAAAATACTCTACTGCTAACGCTGTACGTCTACGCCCCTCGCCCTAGTTCTTAGGCCGAATCACCAGCTTTCGACAAAATATCATCTGAGGTTGCTATGCTAATCGTGCACACAGTCCTCCTCCGGCGCCGAAGGCCAACGCCTCACCAAAGTCGACCGCAGTGACGACATTATCAAGCCCAAAACCATCGGCGTAGCCGTCGGTCAAGCCATTTCCAAGGCGCGTTCCGAGGCGAAGAACGACAAGGGTACTACCATGACCCAGAAGGACCTCGCCACAAAGTGCAACACAACGCCGACTATCATTGCGGACTTTGAGCGCGGGACCGCCACGCCCGATCAGAAGCTGCTGGGGACGATGGAGCGCGTTTTGAATGTTATACTGAGGGGGGATAAGATTGGGCAGCCGAAGTTTGCGAAGAAGAAGTAGAGGGATGAGTTGAGATGCGGAGGTGGATGGAGTAGTCTTTGCATCAGAATGAGTTTCGTGGGCTGTGACCTGGCTCCAATCGTCTTTCATGAGGTGACGAATGGATGGGATAGACAGGTCCTTTTCCCTTGATTAGCGGGCGTTTTTCTTTACCGGATAGAGAGAAAAACGGACATGTTTCCCGCTTCTTACAATCATGATGAAGTTGAGGACAGATTGCACGACTCGTCTCACCGGTGCATGTTCTCTGTCTTTGCGGCGCGAATTAGACATCAGACATCATGGAAAAGAATTAGGACCGTTACGACGGGAATAGAATCTGATATTTTTTTTCCTAGTGATCAAAAGTGTGGGAGACTCTGCTCCAGGCGTGCTGCCGAATTCAACTCAAGATCTACAAGAGCGAAAGACTAAGGTACAACTACAACAACGACAAGAGAAGTGGAAGTAGAAGTACAAAGCGGACAGCAAGCAACCCACAAGTCCCAAAACTCCCCACCAAAGGACAACGCCTAACCGAGTCTCCTATCTAACCCCAGAAATCCCTACCCTTACCGAACCCTCAAACCTAAATCTCATATATACACCTCTCTCTCTCGCACTCCCAAAAACACCAACGTCTACATCTGCATGCCCTCTCCAACCTCAATACTCTGCACAATACTCCCGTCCTCGGGCTCCTCCTCAATAACATACAACCCCAGTCCCCTACACTCGCAGTGACAACACGTGCTGCGCATAGCGCGCGGGCTGAGTGCTACACCGGCAGAGCCGTAGATGATACCGCCATTCATGGACCAGTCCATATTGTCCTCCTCCTCCGAGGGAGAAGAGGAAGAGGAGGAAAAGGTCGAGGATGGAGGGTCAAGGGGAGAGAAGGGGGGAAAGGTGGAGAGGGAGAGGGGGGATGGGGAGTCATTTTGAAGTTGGCTGGACGAGGATGAGGATGAGGATGAGGACAAGAGGGGGAGAGACGAGGCACGGAGACGAAGGGGTTGGGGAGGTGTAGCTTTGTGCTGCGAAGTGGACGGCGAAGAGGGGTCTGCCTGTAGTTGAGGCGGACTGGGGAACGACTGACTTCTTCGTCGACTTGCTTCTACCTCGTGCTCCTTTACTTCTTGTGCGCTTGACGGGCTTATGTATACGACCCAGCCTTCACTCTCGCCTGGGAACTCTGGGCTGGCGGGGCGGCTGGGGGACGCTGAGCTAGGAGGACTGTGCGCAGGCGACGATGTGCGGGATGAGTTCTTGGATGAGTTTGACGAGTAGGTCCCGTATAGGGAGGACAATGTTGACAGTGAGGACCGGAACGATCCCGTTGGGGATGAACGGCCACTAACATTGTCCTGATTGACTTGTGTTGTGGGGTAGGCTGGAGACAGAGGTGAGCGTGGCGGTGAGGAAGAGACTGTTGCGCAGCAAGTGGATGATACGCTGAGTGATGGACTTGGTGGTCCTGCGTCTGTGATCTCCATGTGGAAGAGGCCATCGTCTTTGGACTCGCCGTCATAGTCAATTGAGCCCTCGCTGTCATAGGAACGGGCTGTCATGAGACTTCCAATGCTTGAGTTCGTGTCTGACCTGAGCCTGACTCCGCTCGCACTCTCATTCTCCAACTCGGCAGCTCGAGCCATTATTTGATCCAATGGACTCTTCGCGGACGAGTAGGTTGGACGTAGATTTGGTGGCTTGGGCGTGTGAATGACAGTATTGTAGGTTTGCGCCGGTGGCTCGCCTCTCGCAATGCTATCATAAGTAGGTCGAGTAAGTCCTGGATATGCCATCATGGTCTCGATGGTGGGAAGAGGACGGAGGAAGGATCCGAGTGGGACCGTGGCAGAGGAGCGTTTCTGCTGTCTAGCTTCCCACTCCTCTCTCGGCATCGGTGGTGGAGGCGGGGCTAGTATGATTAGTGATTGTGATTGATGTATAGGAACATCCCAAGCTTACTGTAACTGTTTCCCAAATGATGGGTCACATCTTTCGAGTTGACCTCTTTGTTTTCGGCACCCCTGGTCGCCTCCATGGTACACCGTCCAGCGCCCTCTTCTGCAGAGAGGGCGGGCAGTTGTTGGATGCTTTGCATGCTTCGTGGCGATAGCGTAGCGAGCTAGCTACGTCAGTCGGATTGTTGAGAGAGACACCGGAGGAGAAAAGAGGGAAGAGTAGGAAGAGGAGAAGGGGAATAAGCACTGACGACGTGCCAGACGTCGACGTGAGATGCATGTAGCGTGAACGTACAGTAGTTCGTCCAAGCGGCCCGCAGCAAGGCAGCTCAATCAAGGAGAGAGATGTATGAGGGCAAGGTAAATGTTGGACTCGAATTGAATATCTGTCCTGCTGCGAGGTTTCAAGGTCTTGACAGGATGAACTGGGTCTATCTTATACTTGGATAGACTCCTTCATCATAGGCGGCCATGTGCACTTTCATCATCCTCAATCCTTCAACCCCGCCGCGAACGAGCACATCATGCTCGATATCCACTTGAAGATAATACGTAACAAGGCCTCACGGTGTTGGAGGCGTTGCTGGGAAGAGACTATTCCTGGGTGGGCTAAGGCAGCGGCGCGGTAATGCCTTGATCGAAGTATAGTGGCTTCCGAGGACAGAGTAGCACTCTGGCGTAGACAAGCCTCAGTGTCGAGGGCGAGGAGGGGGCGGGGTAGATGACGAGTGAACCAGCCTCCGTAGGATGGTCTGTCCTGAAACTGAGACATCTGAGCTTTTAGAGGCTTGTTGGCTAGAATTAACATTAACAATCGATAAGATGTTACAATCAGCTCCGACGTCCAATTCGTGCGAGCATCGACCAAGTTTGCAATATTCTGTCTGTTGAACTGACGAGATGGATAGAGAGTGACTGAAATCACTGACTATCGAGCCGTGAGGTCTGGACGTGACCACGTAGATAGTATGGTGGGAATTTGTCTAATCGAAAGGTAATAACTAAAATGAGAAAGTCGAGTCCATGCGAGGATGAGCTGCGGTTCCCTCCGTAAGGCGTATAGTGCAGGGTCAAGGTTGTATGGGCATTCTATTCTGGAATTGGCTCGAGCTCCAAGCCTGCATGAGGCACAAAGTGAGAGGGGGGATGGTGACTTCCATAGAGTGGGGTATCAATCCATGATCAGTTTGACCTAGGGTTAGTTCTGCGAATGGCAGTAGACTCCGAACAGAGATCATTGACTGACGAGCACCTCCATATTGACTGATCTGGTTGGTCTGCGAAGAAAGTCTGAATACTCCAAAAGGTATGACGTAATGGCGCTGAAAAGAGACCACCATAGGCTGCTTCGCGCGCCGTCCCGCTGCGAACCAGCTGGCTCACCTGCGTCGCCAATGCATGGTTCCGCTGCTTTCGTGAATAGGGGACTATGTCTGCAGGCTCATCGCCACAAAATGGTACCAGGATAACACGCGATTGGCACGCCTGTGGAATAGCATGAGAGGCGAGGTAGTGGGCCTTGTTGTAGATTGAAGTTTCGAAACATGGCCCCCTGCAAGTGTGGTTGCTATGCCAAGCTATTAAGATGGCATGCAGGTTCCTCTTCACATATTGGTCTGCTACACCTTTGCATGCTATGGGGCAGAAAAATTAATTCTCTTTGGTGCGTAGTACAAGATGACAGAAGATGATAGCTTGGTCGCCGAGATTAAGTCTAGAGCGCGAGACACGCAAGTCGTGAGCCGAGCTTGAATGGCTATTTGGGCAGACTCCAACTCCGATCGACGACCCTAGCTCATCTTCTGATTTGTCTCGATATCTGAAACTCTCGGGCGGAAGCACAGCTGGTTTCGAGGGACCCCGCGACGTTGTAGACAGTGCCACTTGAGGTCAAATTAGCCGCACCACACTTGTACTGGGGTTGTAAGCCCCTCACCCACTGGTTGCCACGCCGCTGGACCTGTTGGGGCGTGCGGGGAGCGCAATGCGATAGGTTCCTCATTGGTTACTGTGCCGCCCAATTCTTAATCTACTATCTTTGGTGTTGGTAAGCGGGGCTGTTTCGCGTGTTCTCTGCTGCGTCCTTGCTGCACGGTGTCGCTAGGTGCCCATAAGATGGTGCAGTGCCGCTGAGCCACAGTAGTTCGCATCTCAATCCTTCGGTGCTCACCCTGGCCGTAATTCGTAGCCATTGCGATGCCGATTTGTTGCTCGGTGGCCTGGTTGCAATAAGTGTGACAATCATTTACTGAAAACAGCGGAAAGCCTGAGGTGGATTGGGATACTTGTCAACTTGAACGTGAATGTTGTGATTGTTGCCTCGCGCTAAAAGGTGAAGTTAAAAAGTTGTGTATTTGATGCTTCTAGTCCATCGGGTACCTGTAAATAACTAGGTGTAAAGCTAGTACACCTATTGTGCCTTATCGCCTATTGTGTGGTGTGTTGAATGGATATGAGCTCCCGTACCCCAAATTCCCTTCTAGTTGAATGGAGACCAAGCGCTATGCTCAATGTTGAATGTCCCTTCGCAAACATAGTAAAGCCGGCCCAAATTCCTAAACGCCAGGAGGATAAAGTTACCACAAAGTCTATGTCTTAAAAAAGACCATCGATTTCACCGGTTTCCGTATCCACATCAACATTCAGATAACCTGGCGCGGTAGGAAGGCCGGGGATGGTCTGAATATCTGCAGCCAGCGCGTAGAGGTAGCCCGCGCCAGCCGCCATCCGCACATCGCGGATTGGTACCGTGAAGCCCGTCGGCGCGCCTTTGAGTGCAGGATCGTGACTGAGCGAGTACTGCGTCTTTGCGACGCAGATAGGCAGATTCCCCAACCCTTGCTTGACATACGTATCCACCTTTTTCTGCGCAAGTTCAGAAAATTCCACTTTGTCTGCGCCGTACATGAGCTGACCGATTTTCTCAATGCGTTCTTGCACTGATCCTTCAAGGTCGTAAAGAAGCTTGAAATCGGGCTTGGGTTTAGAGCTCGCCGCAATGATGGTCTTAGCGAGGTCAACTGCTCCCTTGCCGCCTTCAGCCCAGTGATTCGCGGGAATGGCATCCTCTGCGCCTGCAGCAAGTGCCTCCTCCTTGATCACGTCGATTTCTGCCTGGGTGTCAGTCGAGAAGCGATTGATCGCCACGACAACAGGCACTCCGAACTGCTTTGCGTTGGAGATGTGCTTTTTCAGGTTAATGCATCCTTTGCGCAGAAGATCAATGTTCTCGGTCCGATACACCTCCTGGAGCTGTGCCCCTGGCGCGATGTCAGGTCCTCCACCGTGAACTTTGAGGGCGCGTACAGTGGCGACAATGACCACCGTGTCAGGTACTAGGCCAGATGACCGGCACTTGATGTTGAAGAAGCGCTCGCCGCCCATGGTGAAGTCAAAGCCCGCCTCAGTTACAACAAAACCAGACTTTTCGATGGGATCCTCATCTGGCTCCGTACCTGCAAGCTTGAGCGCTAGCTTGTCGGCAAGCACAGAGGATGCTCCAATACTAATATTGGCGAAAGGTCCAGCATGCACGAAGACTGGTGTGCCTTCTAGCGTCTGCATCATGTTTGGCTTGATGGCATCCTTGAGCAAGGCAGTCAATGCTCCACCAGCGCCAACGTCGTCGCACGTCACTGGGTCACCGCTGCGGGAGCTTGCGACAACCATACGGCCCAGACGCTCTCTCAAGTCAGCGAGATCGTTGCTGAGGGCGAGAATGGCCATGCATTCGCTAGCTACGGAGATGTCGAATCCTGTCTCCCTGGTATGACCCTTCTCCGTCGGCGCTTGGCCAACTGTGATGGATCGAAGATGCCTGTCATTGACATCTAGAACGCGTCGCCATGTGATGGTGTCTGGATCGATGTCCAATCTCGCGAAACGTCGGATCTCGTCCTCAGTGAGTTCATCAGGGTTTGTCTTGTCAATGCCTAACTTTTTCAGGCGTCGGAACATGATTGGTAAAAATTCGCGCTTCCCCTTCTTGGCCGGCACAAGACGACGGTAAAGAGGTCCGTCTTTCTGAGTATTTTCATGAAACATTCGCGTTTCGATGGCTGCGGCAAGCAAGTTGTTTGCTGCTGTGATAGCGTGAATGTCTCCCGTCAGATGAAGGTTGAACTCGTCCATCGGGATCACCTGACTGTAGCCTCCTCCTGCGGCTCCACCCTTGATACCAAAAGTAGGTCCCATGCTAGGCTGACGAACATTGGCAAAGCATATCCTGCCAAGATGGGCACCAAGCGCCTGCGCGACGCCGATTGTTGTAGTCGACTTGCCTTCTCCTAGTGGAGTAGGCGTTATGCCAGCGACGAGAATGTACTTGCCATTCTGGCGATGTTCGAGGCGCTTCAGCAACGATAGGTCTACTTTGGCCTTGGTTGCGCCGTATGGTTCCAGCTCATGCGGCATGATGCCCACTTCTGTCGCGACAGTCGTGATGGGTTTGGGATGCTGCTTCCGAGAGACAGCGATATCGGACGGTACTGGGTTTTCAAGCTTCAAGGGGAGCGGAGTGATGCGGCGAGCCTTTTGCCTATCAAGAGTGGCATCTGCTGAATTCACCACATTCTGCAGCAGCATTGCTACCGTCATAGGTCCTACACCTCCGGGAACTGGGGTGATCTGGGAGGCTACCTCGGCCGCTGACTCAAAGTCAACGTCTCCTACGAGCCTCTGACCCGACTTCTTGCTGGAGTCGGGAATGTAATTTGTGCCGACATCGATGACTACAGCTCCAGGTTTGATCCAGTCGCCCTTGACGAAGCCCGGCGCTCCAATAGCGGCCACAACAATATCCGCCTGTTTGACGATCTCAGGGAGGTTAGCCGTTTTCGAGTGGCAGACGGTCACGGTAGCGTCGGCGGTCTTGAGCAGGTAGCTCACGGGGCTGCCTACGATGTCACTCCTTCCCAGGACCACGGCATTCTTTCCCTTGGGATCGACGCCGGCCTCCTGCAGCAGAACCATAACCCCCTTGGGAGTGCACGGTGTGAACAAGGGCTTGCCGCCACGCTTTGCCAGCTCGCCAATGCTCGTAATACCAAATCCGTCCACATCTTTTTCATCGGCGACGGCTGATGTGATAGAATGCTCGGAGACATGTTTGGGGAGGGGCAGCTGGACGAGGATGCCATTGATGGCGGGCGTATTGTTGAAGGTATGAATGGTTTGTAGTAGCGCGGCTTCGGTGACATCTTCGGGGAACTTGACGAGCTCGCAGTCGATGTTGGCCTGCCATTGGTGAGTTCATGGACCACGATCCAGCGTGAGTGGTGGGGTGTGGTACCTCTTCGGCGGCCTTGAGCTTCATGCGCACATAGGTACCTGCGCACGATCAATTGCTGCTATTAGCCGCTTGGGACATGGAACATACTCGAGTCCGACCTGTCTCCAACTGCGATGGATATTAGCGTGCATCTCCAATATGCATCCAAGCGCACTCACCCTGGATAATCTTCAGGCACGGCTTGTACCTCGGGTTGGTCTCTTGCCGCTTCTTAATCTGCGCACCGAGGCGCTCGCGGATGCTGCGGGCAACGGCGGTGCCATCGATCTTGGTGGCCGTCATGACGGGCGGGCTGCTGGAGAAGAGGCGTCGCACAGTGGGCGGGTGGTGAAATATTATCTTCGGCGGGGTAGCTCGCGGAAAGCCACGGCGTCGCGTGCAGATCGAAGTCGGACGCAGCCTCATCCTCAGGGCCGCCAAACCAGTGTCCGAAAGCGACCAACAAATCCAGAGATCAAGTCACGCAAGCCTTCATAAACCATCGCTATGGTCCGGCCACGTTTCGATGAGTCAAGACAATCGCTTGCGCAAACCCTGACGGCACTGTCGTCGTAGGGCTGGCCCGGGAATGCTAGGTTTTGCTGCCGGCGCCGAACGCGTCCGGACCGTGCAACCTGTGCGGGCTGTCTATCAATTACGTACGAGTAATAACCAGCCTGTAGAGGGCATGCGGAGGGTGATTAGATGACCGCGATGAGAGGCGCAATTGATCTCTAAATCGAGGTCGAGTTATATCCCTTCGCGAGCTTGTCCGCCAAATTTTCTAGAGCTCCCCCAATCCGGCTAGCGTCCAGCCATGAACACCACGCACAACAGCGACGTGATCCTAGCATTGTTCCGTACACGCTTAGAGCATCCCTTTTCAGCCTCGAAATCCGACCTACACAAGGACCCCGACAGTCTGGGGACGTCTCCCCTTGTGCAGCTCCCCGCACGAGCTAGTCGCCCTTCCTTTGAGAGGCATTCTCCAACCAATCCATCAACATGCCGAACAATACGAATAGTGCTTCAGCCTTTGCTTTGACACCCTCCCTGCTGTCTGGATGGCAGTATCGAGCAAACTTGTCCGGGTGGAAGCGGTTGCGCTGAGCTTTAAGGAATTCTAGCGAATATTTGCCGCTGCCACGTAGGAGTTCATGCAGGTCGTGGACGCAGATTCGCAGACCATCAGGCTCTTGCTTAATTGGCTTGCAAGCTTCTTTCGCACATGCATCCATGTAGCTGGATAGATCGAAGAAAGAGCGAAGCTCTCCGAGTCTAAGAGCCTTTTCCGTATCATCTGCGTATCGAGCAAAAGCCTCCTGCGGATCGGCATGCTTGCGAAACTCTCTGAAGTCTAGCCAGCTGCCATGTGCGTAGCCCTTCAGACCTTGTCGGCCCTTGACGATGTACCAGTTGTTACCAATGTCTTGGAGTACTTTGAGTCGTTCTCCTTTCTTGAGATCTAGCTCCCATGAATCTGACGCATGCGGTCGGCCTGCGCGCTTGCTGAACGCCCATTGAAAAGTCTGGATGCCTTCAGAGTGATTTGCAGGAACGCATGCTTGTGGGGGTCGGGGCGGTAATGTTTCTACAGACGGTAGCTGCTGGGGTGTCTCCACAGGGGATAATCGAGAAATCATTTCCTCTGGCTCGAATTGCAAGACAAAATCGGAGTCTCGGCCCAGTCCTTTCTTCAGATACGCGAAGGTTTGGCCGGTAGGTGAATGTGGATCAATAGCGACGTGCTGGTGGCATTAGCTACTATCTGCCTGAGCAAGACTTGATGCTGCCTTACAACCAGACTTGGGAGCTCCTGGCCGGTAAGCTCCTTATTGCCCCACAGACAAGACCATCCTTGCCTCATGGCGTTTGATTCAAAGTTCCACCGATAAAACTGTTCGCTCGTGGACATGTCTTCTATCTTTACGAAGTATGTCCCGTTATTGTGCCAGGCAACCTGAGCAAGAGAGCCGTGATTGATCATGCCCTCTGGAGCATCTTCCTCTTTGCGGTACATGATGCTAGCCTCATAAAGAGCCAATTGTAGGCTTGGAGGAACGCTACGGCAAGTCCAGAGTGGCCCAGCCCAGGCGACGTAGGACCTGTTCGTGCCAAGCTGAACGCGTAGCATCGAGGCTTTACTGTGCGAATCTGAATTGGAAACGATGAAAGGCCGCAATCTCTTAGGAAAGGCCTTTCCAATACGGTGATTGAAAGTCCCGTCCTTCATCTCATAGGCGAAGAAGTAGGATTGTGGCTCACTGCCAAAAGTCGCCCATGTTATCTTCTTGATTCTCCCGCTGAGTAAATCGTCGACAATTGTAGACGGGAGTTGAGCTCTGTCAGTTAGTTAGTGGCATTTCATCAACAGCCACGATTACATTCGCGGTGCAACACGCACGCAGAGTATCCATTTGGAGTACCGCAGAACTGGCGACCGGCAGGCCCGAAGGCAACGAAGTACTGGTCCATCTCCAATGGGCTCAATAGCGTGAGTGCCTTCGAGATGTCGACTGCTTTAGCTGGTTGTGCTAGCGTCATTGTCTTTACAGAGGTGCTACGAGGGGTGCAGTCGGCGAGGAAGGAGCGCTTTAGGAGGCTGCCAAGCCTTTGACTTTGGCACAGTGAAATCGCCTGGTCGGTTGAACGACCGCGGGATGTGATGAGGTTGGCAACAATGACAGGCAGGATTAGGGAGGATGAAGCCTGTCCATTCTCTGAAAAGCAAACGACATCGTCCCATTTGACTCTAGGTGTTCCAATTAATTGTTACACGTAGGCCAGTCCAGGTACGGGTTCAGACACGATTCCCCATGATGGCATTTCTTAAACGCTGCTCCCCCGATGACTGGGGTTCGGAGGTCCGTGCAGAGGTATATAGTAGTATAGGTATGACTTAAGACATTTGCATCTTTCCTAGAAACAGGTCATTCAAAGGCCGTCTTTATGACTCAACGGATGGGTTGAGGGATGGCGAAGGGTTGTGCTCCGGCCTGTTGATGCGGACATTTGTACTAATCCTCTTTCGGTTAGCTCAGGATCCAGCCCACTTCAACACTCATCGTCGATATGGGCAGAGTCATTGCGAAATTTCATAAATCCGCCCTCTTGCCACACCCACACCGAATATCCCTTCCAACATACACAGGGCCAAAATGAGACCCATTCTGCTCTCCGGCCACGAGCGCGCGCTCACCCAGGTTAAATATAACCCCGATGGCGACATCATATTTTCGGTCTCGAAGGATCACGTAGTGTGCGCATGGTGTCAGTCTCGGTACCCCGCATCGACTCGATCTGCTTTGCTCACAATATAACAGATTCACACAATGGTGAACGGTTAGGGACATATCATGGCCACCAGGGCGCTCTCTGGACTGTCGACGTCGACCCCACCTCCACGCTCCTCGCGACCGGCGGCGCAGACAATACGATGCGGTTATGGGAAGTGAAGACGGGCAAACTGCTGAAGACATGGGACTTCCCGACATCCATCAAGCGCGTCGAGTTCTCTGCGGATGGTAGGCAGCTGCTTGGTGTGACAGAAAAGCGATCCGGCCACCTCGGTACTATCGTCGTTTACGAGATCGACCCCGATCCGCAGGCACAGCAGACAGATGAGCATTCGTTGAGAATCGTGTGCGAGGACAGCAAGTTCACAGTGGCTGGGTTCAGCTACCTGGCGTACTACATCATTGCTGGGCATGAAGATGGTACTGTTTCGCAGTATGATGCGAAGAGTGGAGAGCTGCTGTATAACACTGCGGTTCATGAGGCAGATATGCAGAGTAGGTGACGTGCTGTCCAATGCTTGTAATTAGAATATTAACATATCAGTCACCGACCTTCAGTGGGCACCCGACCGCACCTACTTCATTACAGCTTCAAAGGACAAGTCAGCAAAGGTGGGTGTGCATTGCTTTTTCGGAGATGAAGTCCTACTGACCTTTCCAGATTGTTGCTGCAGACAGCCTTGAGGTTCTCAAGACATACACCACTGATACGCCGCTCAACAGCGCCGCTATGACCCCTGTTAAAGACTACGTAATTCTCGGAGGCGGACAAGCAGCTATGGACGTGACTACTACCAGCGCCAGGCAAGGAAAGTTCGAGGCTCGTTTCTATCACAAGATCTTCATGGAGGAGATTGGCCGTGTAAGAGGACACTTCGGTCCGCTGAATTACGTCGCTGTCCACCCTCAGGGCACTGGATACTGCAGTGGTGGAGAGGACGGATATGTTCGTGTGCATCATTTCGACAAGCCCTATTTCGACTTCCTATACGAGGTTGAGAGGGAACAGTTGCAGGCGCAAGCGAACCTGTAATGTGTATATTGTCAAACGGTGCATGCATGCAACGGCGTTCGGGCGGTTGGGTGTTTTCAGTCAAACTCGGATTGATGCATGGGGCATGGATCTGAAAAGCGCTACATGGAGACTCAACAGGGGTAGAGTTTGTGTTAGGAGGCACAAAGCTAATGTCACATGGAATTCTTGAAGTTTTCTTCGGCCGCTGCTCAAGGGGTCTATCGCAAGCCTCGGAGAGACCTCACAGGCCTCTGGTGTTGACTTGATTCTCCCAGGACATGATGTAACCAGCTTCAGAACGTGATATTTAGTGTTACATAAGTAAAAGATTGAACCGAATCGCTTCCTAGCTCCTCGTAGCCTCTGATTGGCCCTGTGCTTAGAGTGGGGCATGACCACACCTCTTCCAATCCTACCTCGACTCTCCAGTTCAGACTCTCCACCCCGACCTCTTGGTCAAGTCGAACCCAAAATCTATGCCAACATGATAAACGAAATCCGAACATGCTCCTAAGGCCCAGCAAGCGCAACTACTATCACTACACCTTCAGCGCGCATAGATCTCTGTACGCATCTTCGTTTTCAAGCACCCTGGCACCTTCGAGACTTACTCCTGCACAGTGTTTTGATACTCGTCTTTACAGTCGTATTCTTGCTGTATAGATTGCACTCGACAATGTCGGATATAGCTCAAGAAGCCGATCGAACGCCCTTCTATTATGAATTTGAAGTGCTGAAGGGGTACTTCAAGCAGGCGGAGGATGATACTGATGATGCTACTTTTGATTTTGTATTGTTCCCTTTTCGACAATATGTGAAATATCTATTTGCATCGCACTATCTTCTAACTCATCATAGATCAAGGAGAAATTTGGGCTCGTTGAGGGCCCATATGAGACGGATGGCGATGCTGAGAAAGAGATATCCCAGTGGCGACGCTTCGAAAGGCATATTCGGCGCCTGAATCTTCAGAGTAAAAATGGCGAGAGTATAAAAGTGCTTTTCCTAGGTAGACATGGACAGGGTTGGCATAATGTTGCGGAGACAAAGTATGGGACTGAGGCTTGGGACGTACGTTCGCCCTGTCTTTATTCTATTCTCTTACAAGCCTTCTTGCTAACGGGTTTCGGTTTGATAGTGTTACTGGTCCATACTAGATGGCGCAGATGGTATCACCTGGTCTGATGCCATGCTTACGGAAGTAGGCCAAGGCCAAGCGAGAGATGTTCACAGGCTGTGGGAGAGTTTGTTGCCGGAAGGAATTCCAGCACCAGAGACTTATTATGTCAGTCCGCTGACACGAACAATTGAGACTGCGGACCTGAGCTTCAAAGGATTGAACTTTCCCCAAGGGAAGCCGTATCAACCATTTATCAAAGAGGTGTGTTGGTGAGAAGCAGGACTAGATGCAGTCGCACCGCATACTGAATGTACACAGTTACTGAGAGAGGCGCTCGGAGTCCATACATGCGACCGCCGCAGCACCGCGTCCCACATATTGAAGAGGTTTCCCCACATTGAGCTTGAGCCTGGCTTTTCTGAAGAGGATTCGCTTTGGGGGGCCGACTACCGCGAACCTCGCTCCGCGCGGAAGTACCGCCTTTCGCAGCTGCTAGATGATATCTTTGAGCATGATGAAGGTGTTTTCTTGAGCTTGACGAGTCACTCGGGTGCCATTGGGAGTATTCTGGAGGCTATTGGACATAGGAAGTTTGCACTACAGACGGGGGGCGTGATCCCGGTGGTGGTTGGAGCTAAGAGGGTGGACAAGCAGAGGGTGGCGCCCCCCAAGGAGCCGAGCGAAGGACCACCGGCTTGCAAGGACCCGCCGGAGGGTCTTCGGAATTGACTGCATTGTTGTGTTTTCACTGGGCTACATAGACTTGATGTTCTTGTCTAGATCATCGATGGCTGATGCTCTGCCGCCGCATGACGGGAAGCATTCGGCTACACGACGGCCGCACAGGGAGGACCCGGGTTGATGTATAGCTATGGCTCCCCAATACAGTCTCCTGACTCCCTAAACAAACCTTCTCAAGCCTCGAATGCTACCATGTTTGTGCCTGGGCCAATGGCAGGCGGCTCGGGTTGCACAGCAGTCTCCTTCTGCCCGCTCTGGGCTGAGGGGAGTGCGGTTCCGAATCAAATGCAGGGTAGATGGCATGCAGGTGAGCTTAAATATATCCCATGGGCCCAGGCATGCCTCTGCCCGTCCACCCTCATCCGCTCCCCGCGCAGGCTCCCGTGCCTGTAGCTTTCAGCTTCCTGTCCATTGCCTGACTGTACACTCAGCACAGCATCGAGCGGCCTCGCGAGCACGGACACGCCCACGATGGCGTCTTCGCGCCGGGGCCGGAGAGCGACTCGGCTGGCCGGCCAGTTCTGCGACGCTGCCCCACGCCCGCCGGCCAGCGCGTGATGGTTTTGCTTAACCAACTGCCGCAATAAGGACCGCAATCAAAGCAGCACCGGAGCTCGACCTGTCGCTTCAGGTATTAGCCGCCCCGGAACAGTTGCTGCTTCAGTACCGCGCAGGAGCTCGTCGTCGACGTTTGCAGCCCGGCGCGCTTTAAAGCCGCCGTCTCTCCAAGTACCTCGGATTTCTTTACCCCGCGAGCGACTCATCCACTGCACGTCAACCTGCCACCCGGACCCTGGCGCCTCCCGACCTGCGACTGCGCGGCCGAGAAGCACACAATCAAAGTCCCGTTGTACGCTGCTGAGCGCGCGCGTTATCGTCAAGCACCGCGACCCGAGGTTATCCAGCGTCTGCCTCCATACCACCGGCAACTATGCGACCGTCCACTTCTTCTGCCATCCGCTCTGCGACGCGGACTGTGCGACTTCCTCGACAGACGAGCTGTGGCTTTGCAACTAGGTGCTTAGCTTCTCCGACATCTGCCCGACCGACTTTACTCTTGACCCCGCGAACTGCCTCGAGCATTGTGCCCGCGACTTCGATCCGAGTAGCCAACGAGCTCGTACAGCAGCGCAGGATGGCGTCTTCCACGGGCATCAAGAAGATTAAGGTGAAGAACCCAGTGGTGGAGCTGGATGGCGACGAGATGACCCGCATCATCTGGCAGGAGATCAAGGATAGGGTGCGTATGCTTCACCTGAGGACCAATTGGCCGTTGCTGAACACCCACAGTTCATCCACCCGTACCTGGACATCGACCTCAAGTACTACGACCTTGGCCTGCCATACCGCGACGAGACCGATGATAAGGTGACGCTCGATGCCGCTGAGGCGATCAAGAAGTACTCGGTCGGTGTCAAGTGCGCAACCATCACACCCGACGAGCAGCGAGTGGAGGAGTTCAAACTCAAGAAGAGTACGCTCAAATGCTCCACTACTACTACAAACATGCTCACAGAAGACTAGTGTGGCTCTCGCCAAACGGCACCATCCGAAACCACCTGTAAGACAAAAATGCATGCAACCTAGACCCCCAATTGCTAACCGCTTGCAGAGGAGGAACCGTCTTCCGCGCCCCGATCGTCATCCCCCGCATCCCCCGCCTCGTGCCCGGCTGGAAGCAGGCCATCATCATCGGTCGTCATGCCTTTGGCGACCAATACCGTGCAAAGGACCGTGTCATTGATTCGGAGGGCACTCTTGAGATGGTCTTCACCCCCAAGGGTGGCAAGCCCGAGGTGGTCAAGGTCTATGACTTTCCTGCCGGTGGCGGTGTTGCCCAGACCCAGTACAACACGGCTGAGTCCATCTCTGGGTTCGCACACGCCTCGTTCAAACTTGCGCTAGATAAGAAGTTGCCGCTGTACATGAGCACCAAGAACACCATCCTGAAGGCATATGATGGCCGCTTCAAGGACATCTTCCAGGAAATCTATGACAACCAGTACAAGTCCGAGTTTGAGTCCAAGGGTATCTGGTATGAGCATCGTCTGATCGATGACATGGTCGCCCAGATGATTAAAAGCGAGGGTGGTTTCATCATCGCCATGAAGAGTATGTTTCTCCTCTATGCTATGCTACGACGCATGCGAAAACCCACTTGAAACTAACTCAACTAGACTACGACGGTGACGTCCAATCCGACATCGTCGCCCAGGGCTTCGGCTCTCTCGGTCTCATGACCTCGGTTCTCATCACTCCCGACGGCAAAACCTTCGAATCCGAAGCCGCCCACGGAACAGTCACCCGCCACTACCGGGAGCACCAGAAAGGCCGCGAGACTTCCACTAACCCCATTGCCTCCATCTTCGCGTGGACGCAGGGTCTTGCAAAGCGTGGCGAGCTCGATGGTACGCCCGAGCTAGTTGTGTTCGCAGAGCAGCTGGAAAAGGCCTGCGTGGACACTGTGGACATCGACGGAATCATGACTAAGGATTTGGCATTGGCATGTGGTAAGAAGGACCGGGACGCCTGGGTTGTCACAAACGATTATCTAGCCGCGGTGGAAAGAAGGCTCAAGGCCAGCTTGAAGGAAAAATTGTAGACAACTGTAGGCGAATTGCACTATGAATATCCAAAAGAGAAGAGAGGAGGGGCTAGATGTGGGGTGGTTTCTGCGATGAATTCGCACTCGCCGAGGCGGATTTTCGCTACAAATGGATGTATGAGCCTTTTTGCTTGCTTACTGTACAACATACAGATCTTTTCACGGCATAGCCTGCGTGGTAGATAGTGCGATTATACAGCAAGATCAAGATCAAGACCAATAGTACGATCCAAGCATATTATCGAATACGGAATGATTTCTGGGGCTGGTGGTCGTGCACGGTTCCGGGTACGTATGCGGTGTCTGTCTCACGGCATTTGTTTGTTACACGGGGTTGAGAGAGTTCCTTTTTTCATGGCTGTGGAGCAAACGATGCCAAGAAATCTTCTCTCCTCGACAAATTCAGCGTGGGGCCTCGAGCAGGCGTGTGAAAGGATCTCTTGGCTGCCGTTCGCGCAGTGAATGTCTAACCCGCAGAAACCACCGTCCTTCGCCTCCACCACCTCTCCTTTGTCCTAGCCCACCTGAATAACACCACACTACCTTGCCTCAACCACTCCACTGTTTTCTTTCTTGTTCAGCACGTTAGCTAACGACCTTAGGAAACTAGTCCACGCAACGGGATCCGGGAACGTGCATCCGCGGCGCGAAGTTGATCGCGAAACTAGGCCAGCAAAGTACCGGTGTACGTCAGCGAAAGAGAACACCCTGAATTTCACACTTTCGCTCGGGGACACCAGTAACGAGTGCTGAAACATTGGAGTTGGGGAACTGATACCCCAAAAAGATACGGGTATTCTTCCCAGCCAACGGATCGGAAGAGTTTAGTTGTGGTGACGATTTTCACTGCCGTTCTGTTCTTGCGCATTGTTTACGACACACTATTTAGTATATGACTGGGATCTCGACCGCATTGCACTTCGTCGAGTCTACACGCCAACTCAACTTCGCACTCAATAAGCGCCAGTGGGGCTAGCGGTATGGCAGCTTCTCCCACACGCCTGTCGAACAGTCCTACGAGTCCTCTCAAGCGCGAGGTAGATCTTCTATTGCCTTCGAGGAAGCAAGCGCCGATGATTGAGCCTCGATCAAGGAGTCTAGCGAAACACAAGCCTTTAGCCTCCCCTTCGAAGATGGCTAATCATCTCCAAACTCAGTCATCTACACCTTCTACCAGCCCAAGTAAACGCCCCCCTCCCCTATCTAACCCGTCAGAGACCCCAATATCGAGTCAACCCTCCAGCCGTCCCTCCACCCCGTCAAAGCATGCGACCGACATAACCTACACTGTCAGTCCGCAGGGAATCTACTTCTCGACGACGCTGGACGAGACGAAGATCGCGCCGAGGGAGGATAGGGTGGTGAGCGGAAGTCCAACAAGAATGGTTTTGGAGGAAGCTGGGGCCGTGGGGAAAGATGGAAGGGTTACGCCTACGAGGACGTTGTCGCCGGCGAAGAAAAGGGGAGGGATGGCGGTTACGCGCACGCCTAGTCCATTGAAGGGCTTTGTTGTGAACTCGTCAACGCCTTCGAGACAAGGTGGGCGGACGCCTAGCCCAATGAAAGATTTGAATGGGAACCGGGAGCCAGCAAGTCCGGTGCGGATTCTACCTAGGTCAGTTGCGGCGACTACGAGGACGACTGCGAACAAGCAGTCAGCTTCTACGGCTGCAAAAGGCACTTCAAGTCCTGCGCTTCCGCTCTCGTCGCAGAATGACTCGAAAGATAGGTCCAGTCTTGCTGGTCGGAGGGCACCAGTTGGCACAACACGAAAGAAGGCGTACCCAAAGAATATCGGTGAGATGATGAGGGGATTGTCTGCGCTGACTTTGAACACTGAGAGTTCTGCCAATGAGTCGACGAGACAGATGGAAGGGGAAGACCCTGGGCTTCAGAAGACACTCCAACGCGGTAGCCCGACATTGACCCCGGACGAGTTAACATCAAAGGCGCCTAAGACCATCGCTTCTCCAATCAACTCCGAGAATAACGACGATCGACCCAGTAAGACTCATATTGGCACTCATCCTGTTGTGCAGGAAGCCATAGAAGCGGGTATGAATGACGTGCGACTGGACCTCTACCGAATTTTTGGCCCTGAGTACTTTACTTCGAATAAACATAGGCGTAGTGCAGCTGATGGCCCCAAAAGCACGCCTATCGAAAAGTCAGACATAGGACTACACGGAAATGTAGCAGCTGCGAAGGCTGACGTCGCGGGAGTGCCGACTCCCATGAGAGGAATTACGGCTAGAACAGGCGGAGTTCCTGCGCAGACACCACTTTGCTCCCATCAGATTTCACCACAAATTTCAAAGCCTTATGCTACCACAGTAGCGAGCCAGGCGAAGTCAAAAACGCTAGCTCGTACTGCAAGTGCTAAGCTTCCAGCAAATGGAGCAAATGGAGCTGTCAAACGCCTATCAGCTCTGCGTAGCCGTGTGCCAACTCACACCAGGACTCCTCTCAGCAACCCAGCTGACCGCCCGCCTTACAACCCTGCAGCCGACCCGCGCCCCTACGAAGAGAGATTCGCGAGTGCGCAAGATATAGCGAGGCAATTGGAGCAGTGGAGCATTGAGGAGAAGCAAGCACATAACGAGCCCGTTCAACCAAAGACGTTCAAGCCTGCCGTCGCACCTTCATTCGGTACAACCTCGGCCCCTACCCCAGTTTCTTCTTCTAGTACCTCCTCAAGCACGCAAAAAGCCAATGTTATCGAATCATACACACCGGAGGGCTCCCCCACAAATTCGGATTCTTTCCTCAAAGCTCGAGCATCACGTTCAACCCCTTCGAACGCCGCGCCAATTACACCCGTACCAGGCAAGTGCATCTTGGACCACGTGAAGAGAAGGGAGAGAGCTGGCGTGAGGACACCGAGTAGAGAGGTGCAGAGTAAGCTTGATAGGGCTATTGATGAGCAGCTGGAGAAGGATGCAAGGGAAGGGAGGGTGTTCACGCCGGGTGGGCAGCGGATCAGTGAGCTGTTGGAGCGGAAGAAGGGTTAGAATGAAGCGAGGATGTGCCAGATCGAGTATGATGGGGCGGATCTGCTGTTCTTAAACGTGTGTTTTCGGGTTCGACGAAGGGTGGTTGTTGCGTACAACTGTGCGTCGTGGCTCTGGCCAATCAGGATGCCCTGACAGGCGCAGTGGTTGGCTGCGAACATTCGGCCTAACCTTTGTCTTGGGAAGGAAATGCGTGGAGCTGCGATTTGTAGTATCAATCAAAATTGTTCGAATAGCATGATACAACAAATCGAGTTGGTTTCAGAGGAGCCGTCGTCAAGGTGTCGACGAAATGGTGAAGGCACGTGACATACTTTGTTATCGATAAGCCAACCTCTTGCGGCATAGCACTGGTAGTTTGCAACACCGCCTAGCTGGAGCCTCCACGTCCTCAACGTCACACAACGTGGCTAGATAAACGCACGCTTACCGCTCCCCTGGTTCTGGCTATTAATGCCTACCGTCTCCTTTGCAGGTTCCAAGAAACGCAAAATCCGCCATTTCCGTTCAGTCTTCAAAATGTCCTGTGTGACAGAACCTCGGCCAGACCTTCCAGAAAGAGGCCTTTTGACTCTAGTCGATGAGCTCTTGCTTGCAATCATCGATCAAATAGACTTGCGCGATACACTTTGCAACCTAGCAGCCACATGCTCTCGTTTTCAGGCTTTGACTGAGCCATATATTTGGAGGAATCTTTCCATCACTAATGGAGATCACTCCCGGAAAGTTGCTACAGCCTTTGACTTGCGGGAAGCTCGGCGGTCGCATGTTCATGAACTGTCGATCCGGTATGCGGACCATGCAAGACGTGGTATTGAACAGCTGAACTTCTCCATTGGCAAGATGGATAAATTGCGTCATTTGACTATTGAGTCGCCATGTCCGAACAACACGGAATGGACGCGAGGATCCTATTTTGACGGATGGACGAGGATAGATTATAGAGCACTGCTCGAAGGTGCCATTTATCATGCACCGGATTCAGCGCCTACCTTGCCGATATTGCAATCTTGTGAGTCTGGAAGTGATCGTGGTAGAAAACGGGAATGCTAACGAAACAAGTCACGCTTCACGGCCACGGTCCAGATGATAGGAAGTTCCTCTTTGGACGCTGTGCCGTAATGTTCTTCCACCCAACCCTTCGACGTATCACCATCTCTTGTACCAATTTCCATGCAGATATTACACACGCCACTATTCCGCCAGTGAAGAAGAAGTCAACACCACTTCAATCTCTTACTCTTATCGAATGCAACGTCAACGTCAAGTTTCTTGACGTTGTTCTTAGTCTCCCTAAAGCGCTTAAAGAGCTAAATGTTGGCGAGCGCCTTCACACATTCCCGGAATGTCGGCCAGATTGCGATTGGTCGACACGGACGTCGCACCCTCTTTTCGTAGATGCTCTTGCGCGGCAAGCCGATTCCCTAGAGCGCCTTTCCCATATTAGCGGGAACTCTCATTACCTTTCCTTCCGTCGACCCGATGAGGTAGGCATATCTCACCTTCGCGATCTCACAAGCCTTCGATATCTTGAGTTAGGTGCAGAGTCCACTCTATGGTCTTACCTTGAGCACAACGACTACCCTGATTCTCTGGAGATGCTTAAGGTCACCGACGCTGCTTGGGCGAATAATCAAACAATGACGGACCAATTCCTCCGGCATCCCGGGAACGTTTTGAAACGCTGTTACGACACGGTCATAAAGAGCATGTCGCGGCCGATCGACGTAGACATCTGCTTCAGCAACCAAGACAGCGAGTACTTACTCACCACGTTCCCTGGCCTCAGCCATACAGCTATAATACCTTCCATCCTCGGCGGTCCCGTCCGATCCCCCCTCTACAAGCTCTCTTCCGCCCTCAAATCCCGCTCCTCCCGCCTCCGTATTTTCGCCTCTAAATTCTCCTCCGGACGATCCTATATACCACCGTACATGCTAGGCGAGGAGGAGCCCTCCGAGGTGCAATTCTACGACTCGGAGGACTATTGGAAAGTTAGCGGAGTGAGTTTTCGCGCCGTAGATGATGAGGCGTTTCGCATGGAGGTCAGGGAGAAAGGGATGCTGGTGTGTCATAATTGCGAGGTTAGTGAGAAGGAATGCTTTAATGATGGAGATGGTGAGAGGTGTATTCAGTGTGTGGCGGAGTCTCTGGTTTGTATATATAGGAAAGAGAACACTTAATTGTAAAGAGTTGAGTTAGCTTGGTATTTGTAGCAATTTAGCAAAGCGCCGTATAGTATTAGCAATGGAAAGTGGCTTGGATCGAAACTGAATTTACGTGCAGGGTGCTTTGAAGAGCTCCACTCCATTCATCCACTCGCGAAACAGAAGATATTGATGCTGGGTTGGAGAAGTAATGTATTGCTTGTGTCAATGGTGGTCGATATGAGGCGGAATATCCGCACGAATAGGACACTAGAGGAAATACGTGAAGCCAGGGGGAAGCTAAGGTTAAGAGCCAATACTACTGCGGAGAAAAGTTGATGTTGAATATGAGGGGTTTCATAATCCATCGAACACCACTTTGACCTTCTGAAGGCTAAAGATGGACGGCGATGCTGATTTAGTTAGCGGAAACGTGGAGTAATGTATCTGTACCTTTTGTGTTTGGCAAGAAGTCGCCCAAGATGGGTACTTTTCGTTGAGCGGACGGTTGTAATTGCTTTGGTAGGATGAGTGCCAGGTCGGGCACGTGGTGGTCCACTGTGAACATCTCTTTTACAGGGTTCTTTCAGAAATCCAGCGCTGCATGTTTGTCCGTGTTGCAGCGAATGACTCCTCAGTGGTTTCAGTTCCTTTTCATCAACTAAGTCCGGGTTCGATTATCTGAGACATGACCAACTTGGGCCACCATTAAGCGCGAGCTATAAAGAGCGACCAATTCCGACCATCTTTCATCTGCTTATCTCCATTACACCGTCATATACATCATCGTCTAGTTTGAACATCCGACCACTGTTCTACTTATAAGTTTCTCAGTCGATCACATTGATTAAGTACTCTCGTGACCAAAATGTCCAAACGGCTAGTAACACCGCTCATCGCTGTGTACATTGTGGCCTTTTGTGTGCTTCCATTTTTTCTCCCTCATTACTACTGGATACAATTCACAGTCAAGAGCTTGTTCTGGTACTTGCTCATACTGGACGTGTATTGGCACCTCAAGCAGGGGTGGAGCGGCTGTTCAGACATCGAGACAAATATACACATTGAAGGTAGTGTAAAGGTATGTCAAACTGACTCTAAGTAGGACCTTTACGTTACACTGCTGACTAGTATACTCAAAATGTAGATGCATCAACAAAGTGAAATACCGGGCCGCGATGGTTCTGATCTTGACATCCTTTTCCCGCGCCACGAGACGCTTCTACCTCAGCGTCATCCACGTAATCTTTTGCCGCCTTATGTAGCCAGTCGATATCAATACTCAGCACCAAAAACATGATCCTCAACCCAATTTACAAGAACATCCTTTGAGGAGTGCTATCTGTCTGAAATCACTTATCTTGCATCGTGCATCCACACAGAACGCCGAGTTGGATCAAGGATCAACCGCAAAGAATTCGATTTAGCGATAATGTTGAACACTAGCGATTGGCATGTATTGTCGATGGCTCGGGAGCTACAGACTCATGTACAATGTGTCAGGATCAAATCTAGTTCAGAAGGGGTAGGCATGGATTTTGGATGTACTGGGAATGGCTGGTGAGCGAGCATCGCATGGACAACTTCTAGGATCGAGTTCAAATTCATGAGTAATGTGCAGTAGTCTATAGGCCTTCCTCTAAGTGTATGTATAGTATCAAATTGTCCTGAGACAAGAGATTCGAATCGTGGTCTCGGTCGACATCTGCCGCTGTTGTGGAAAGCAACTAGGATGTACGTCAAAGAGGCCTTGTAAAGTCGATCACGGGACTGTGCAAATGCTTACAGTGCTGCTCTGTTAGCATATTGTTACAGCATAGCATCTGTTTTGTGATGGTCTCCGACACCATTTAATTTCCTATCAATGGGCAGCCACCGTTAACATTAATAAGATACAGCAGGTCGATCAAGCTTCACTTGCTTTCAGTCTTGCGCATAGCTTATCATTCTAACGTCAGGCAGGTAATGAGATATTTCCCTCCATTGAGTACCTATTTCCCCACGCTGATTCCTTCGCAGCCTTCACACTTGCTCCCTATCCTTTTCATATCTTTTTTTTTCAGCGTACGAAGTCTACTATATGATCGTATATTATATGATCATATTCAAATAACCAAAGCTAACGTAGGTGGGCGGCTCGCTTGCCTGGGCGACTCGCTTGCCACCTACGTTATCGCAATAGTGATTTCCTGTTACCAGGTCTCTCCCTTTCCGCAGGCTTTCTTGTACCCCGAAGGACCGCTTCACATTCAATTTCATTCTTTAGCCTCGAGCCACGGTGATGCGAAAACCCTCACCAACGCATGCAAAAAAGGCTCCAAAAATCGTACCAAATATTATCTCGCACTATGTACAATTTACGCTTGAGAAGACCCTCTTCTCCTAAAGCGTCGCTGTCTTTCCGATTCTGTCTATAGTGTGTACTTGAAGAAAGGGCTCTTGTCTCCCAGCTCGAGCAACTCTTGCTCCCCATACCGAGCACGAATTACATCGTCTCCTTGTTCCCTCAGCAGTGCTTCCCTCTTCTTATTCTCTCTCGAATACGCCCACCTTATAACAAACGTCATCACGATGCTGGCGCAACACATCGCCAGACTGACTCCGAACCCAGTCTTGTACTTTGGCTTCTCTCGTTCTAGGTAGATATTACTTCCCATGATACCGCCCATGTTGCCCACAGAGATTAAGAGTGCCATGCCCACGGCGCGCTTGCTACTTGGTGCTAAACTGTTTGCAATCCAAGAGACCAGGATGATGAACGGGCAATACAAGCCGCCTGCAACAGGGAATAGGAAGCCGTATGTTAGCCCAGGGTATTTTGGGTGGGGAATGGCGAGCTGAGCGATGAATCCCAGTGCTGCGATGGCGAAACCAGCGATAATGAAAGGCGAGCGGGTACGCATATGGTCAGACCACCAGGCGAATACTATGGTGAGGATAGAAGCGAAAACATATATGGGAATGGTTAAGAGTTGGGCGTTGGCGGCTGAGTAGCCGAGGCCATTGATGACCGTCGGAACGGTGGCGGTAAATCTATCAAGACGGTTCGTTAACAAAAGATCCTATATAAACGTGCGGAAGGACTAGAAAAGAGGTAATTGGAGAGTGGCAAACGTACCCATAAACACCAACAGTATTACCCCAGAAAATGACGACGGCACACCAAACTTTCCAATCCGACAATCCGGCTTTGATGAACTGGCTGTGCATCTTATCTTGATTCGTTACTCTTCCATGACCACTACCCGTCTCATCTGCTAATCTTCTTACTAGAAAATCCCTTTCGGCCTGCGTCAAAAATGACGCTCTTTCGGGCGAGTCTGGGAGGATCTTCCAGATGACGAGAGCGAGTGCCACAGGGATGAGACCCTCGAGCATAAAGATCCATTGCCATCCTGTGAGCTTAGCGTGGCCATCTAGCTTTTGAATGGCGAAAGCGAGGAGGCCAGAAAAGGCACCAGAAAGGGAGGCGGCAACGTAAAAGACGGCCATTCGACGTTGGACTTCGTAGCGACGGTACCAAAGCGTGAGCAGGAATGTTGCCGCGGGGAAGAAGCCGGACTGGATAGATGGTTAGCATGTCAGCTATCCTGTGCGTGAGTTGATGTAACATACTTCAGCGACACCTAAGAAGAAACGCGCCGCAAGAAGTCCGCCATAGCTGTTGATAAGACCCATAAGTGTCATGACAAGACCCCACAAAAACATGAGAATAGCAATCCAGCGACTAGGTCGCATCAGTTTAAGAACAATGTTCGACGGGACCTCGAGGAGAGTATATGGGACAAAGAAGAGGGTGACGGCGGTGTTGTACTGCAGGCCATGCATCTTGAGGTCCGTAGTCAGGCCCGCGACCTTTGCATTCCCAACTTTAAGAAAGTTAGCAATGTAATTCAACGAAGTGAGGATTGCAAGCACAGATGCAGACGTACTGTTACTTCGATCGATGAAAGCAACAAGGTATAGTAGCGATAACACTGGCACAAGTCTGAAGTCCACCTTGGACAGGATTCTCCGTGCCTCAGGCCCATCGAAATCGACCTGCGCTTCAACTTCTGCGTCGGAACTCAACTCTTTCCTCTCCTCAACATCTTCAACCCTCTTATCTTCAGGCAAAACATCTTTCACATCATCAGCAGCCATAATGTGCGTCGCGCTATAGGATTCGTAGCTCTGTCCCCTCAGTAGTCGAGCTATGAGGTTGGAATAAGGTTGAAAGCAAGCTGTAGACCCTTCACGACAAAAGGCCTGGCAGCCCAAGCGTGGTCAGACCCAAGCATTTATTGCGCTGCCGCTCGCTGTCGGCGCAGGATCGACCCGAGCTTCGTTGAATATTGTCTGCACGGTCAATCCTACGTTGCCGTATTTCTGGGTGGTTTGTGCACACACTGTCGAACGGAAGCCATTCTCAAACACCCTATCTGGGGAATTTAGCAGCGGCGTCAATGTGCGGGGTAGCTTTTATCCCCACAACGGCGGCCTCTGTTTGGCTGTGGGGGATCTGTCCGTCATCATTTTTAAGTGGTTTTGGGCAGGTCGGCCGAAAATGGCGGCGATGTTGCAACTGCCGTGCCTTTTTACCGCGGCCTTGGAAGGTGTTGGCGATCAAGGAGGGGAGGGTTCCGCTTGACTCGATGCGAGGCACGTGGACCGTGAGGAGCCTCATCGCTCGCACGCCATATCCAATTACTTGGATTGAGGACGCGAAAGTCATACGTCGGCCAAGTTTTGGCCAGATGTTCACCAGGTTGGTGGGTCGCGTTCCTCGCGGGGTAACCATAATCCTGTCAATGGTGCGCGAGTCAAAACTCCCAGGTTCCTATCCGACAACTTGCGGTCAGTCCTGTAGAGCGGAAAGCGTCATATCGGAGCAGAGGAACACGTGAGTGGTATGCCTCTGAACGGGGGCCGCTGAAAGGACGGTGCGCGAATTCTAGACCTCGTGTTTCGGTCACCGACTGCTATAAACCAACATGGAAACTACCCCTCCGCTTCAGCTATGATACAGTGATTAATCTCCTCATCTCCATCGTAGAACGCAGCCCAGCAATATCAAGGAGGGCTTTCGGGAACTCTCCGTGCTAGTGAAGTATTTTTATAATTCCAATCTCAGCCTTCATCTTTAGCTAGATCTTCTACGACATCTCGAAATAATATTCACTCCAGAGTAGGCTTTGAGATCCAATTGCAGATGTTTAGAGATGTACCAATAGTTATGCATGGCCACTTGCCCTATTGGGTGTAGAATGACCTCGTGCATCAGGAAACTTCTCCCGCCCAAGTCCCTGGATAAGAAACCGGACATTTTCGAAGACAGCTCTCACCCACATATTCTCAAACATTCGTCAAACGATAGTCAAAGTATGGAAGGTAGTTGTCTTGTAGCCGATACCCAACACAGTATAGCCGACGCAAGAAGAAAAGGATTGTGCCCTTTTCGACTCATCAAGAGGCGTCATAGACGCGTAGATGCTAAGATAGCTTACACACCCAGGACATCCTCAGGACGGATGGCGCCATTCAGTAACAACAAATCCAGCTCAAATCTTACAATGGGCACTTATATCGAAAGTTAGATGATCATATGTACTTCGAAGACAGATCCGATAACTGAGTGACGCGCAATAGTATATCGGTAGTGTCTGGGATTAATAAGTTGGTTCGTAGTGAAGAGAGTGAAGCTATTCTCAAAACTAGCATCATCTTTACGATTGCAAGTCCGACAGGGAAATAAACTCGCATGTATCTGACATTGATGACACACATGACAAATTGAGAGTAAACTCCTCTGATTATTGTGTGACAAAGCTTGTCTCTTAACAGCTTCCACATTGGTGTTATCGAGACGTAGGGGACTGGAAACCTTGCGGCTAGAAGGGCGGATTTGGATGCATTGGTCACGTTTTTCGTATTCTCTCTTATGTTTCATGTATGATGGCTGATATGAAACCAAGTCTGTAGGCAATCATGCGATCGCCATACAATAGTAGTATAGAAGTTTGGCTAATAGTCACGTGATTGTGCCAAATATTGTTTCATATCTGGTGATCTTTGAAGAGAGTAAAGGCAGCTATCGGACCCTTCAATAGAGTTCTTGCGATGACTGTATACTGGAGAGATATCTGGAAATATCACGTGACGCATGATTCCGTGCCGTGTACCCTTGTGATTTATATTTACGCAGTATGTGTGATCAGGAAATCAGGCTAGCTCCCTTTCAACACTAGTGAACCTACATATCGACGCATTGCAAGCGTATCTACATGCTACATCCAAATGCTAACAGAAGCAAGGTTGCACTCTGTGCATGAGAGCAACCCACGCTCAGAAGGCTTTTGGCGTCTACAGCCTTGTAGCGTCCGTAAAATACAATTGAATATTTAGGGCACGAGGCTCAACAATCTGAAACGGGCTATTCGCGCGCTCGGGACAGTACTTAATTAATTCCGCTACAGCATGCTTGTAGTCGTGCTCTTCATGGGGGCCAAATGGAGGCACAACTTGGACGAATACAAGTACAATATCACAACTAGGTTGCTCTATATCAACCGGAATTTGACGATGAATGGGATTTGTCCTCGTCGTAGTGCGCTATCTGTCTTCTTTTTCCGCCCATCCTATCGCAACTTGCCTCCAAATAAGGGTTACCCCCTAGCAAGAGGAAATCGTGACTCTACAGCCGGGCATTCTACCACGAGTCGCGACCGATCTTCACGGCCTGTCTTAAGTGACTACAAGCGGGAAATGACCCCAATTCGCGGCTTTAGGCTAACTGCCGGAGAAGAGCGACAGACGATTCTATTGATATTAATGTGGATAGCTGAATGCCGCGCGACGCTTTACCTTGCGAGTCTAGGCCAGAGGGCGCGATTATTTCGATGCAGCCCCTGCAGTAGCACATTAAAAGCGGGAACAGTCTAGCCTAAGCAGGGCGACAGACGAAAAGATCGAGATGACTTCTAGAACATCTTCAACATTTTTACTCTCGTGTCATAAAGATCATAAATGGTGATGTTGATATTAATAGGAAGAAGGATGAAGAACGGTATTCTCACACTATGGCTGCGGTCATGAGATGAGCGGTAGGAGAACAGTTTTCAACATGAGCAACTGGTACCTAATTGGAAATGCCTGCATGAAAGCTCCCGTGTGGCGGTTGACATGCACTAGCATTGTCGGTTTCGGCAAGCAGACTGGTTACCGGTAGTGCTAACGGTGCTATCAGGAAGGACCTCCGAGGTGATCGGCGTTTATCCAGACTCCCTCGACATCGCTTGGACGCTAGAAGTAACCTCACAGTCAACCCTGTACCGGATCCACGAGTCAACCAAACTCTAATAATTGCTGGTATAATCATACTGAAATGCACTGTGGTACTCTTCGCAACAAGCACTCACACGCGGTAGACACCAAGGTCCGTCAATGTTACGCTCGCCAGCTTGGGTAAACAGTATACTTCTAGTTTTAGCAGCTACAAGCTAGATACTCTCTTACAACGGTTTCATTTGGCCTGAGACAGCTCAACTCTTTAGGTCAACTGCTGACAGTGGTGCGCTGGACGGAAACCTACTCTCCGGATTGTGCTCATTGGCCAAACCACCACATCCATGCATCAGGCCAGCGTTCCCGGAGAAGATACCCCATACCCCAGTCAAATCGTATCCATGCACTGAGGTTCCGTTTCACGCGAGAACCCTACCTCCCATGTGCTGAAATTTTCGCTTCCAAGATAATAAGCTGATACCTGCGTCCTGATCTCGTGCTGGCCGAGATGTTTGTTCTGATTCTTTACAAACTGTGACTCTTCACATCGCATCACTTGAATACTCTCATTTCCCCTTGCGCTTCCGGTTGCTCTTGTACAAACTGCCACTAGGCTGTAGCTCTATATCTCGCCGAGAGATGGTCGCAACTGGGAACGACCTTTCGACCAAGTCCTACCGCACGTAAACCAAACTTGGTGCAGGCACTTCCACTCCTATCACGCATATCAACGTCCTTCTTAGTTCCGATCAATCAAGGCAGCAGTCCGCGACAGTTTTTGAAGGGAATGAAAGCCTTCAACTATATGAAGGTTGTGAATACCTTCCTCTTGCTATTATCTACTCCATCCGGGTCTGTGCATGCACAGAATAGCACTGCGCTTCTCGAAGCTGCAATCAAAGAGCTTCCAAAATGTGCCGTAAGCGCAACGTATGTCTTTCTCTCTCTCTTGTCTAACCTACTGCAGCTCAATTGTATGCTTGCCGATGTGTCGAAGTCGTCATGCGAGCTGTCCGACTTTTATTGCATTGCACACAATCAGCAATTGAATGACCAAATGACGGCATGTGTGCAGGCCAATTGTACCATTCGAGAGGCTTTGAGTATGATTTCAGTCTCGCATTGATCGATGCGCTTTCGCTAACATCTGTCAGCTGCGAAGAACTTCACAGTAACTGCGTACGGGCTACCGGTCCGTGATCAAACGCGGCTCGTATCTTACAACGGCATGATTGGAGGTGGATTTGCCCTTGCTGCTATAATTATTCGTATATTCGCGCGCATTCCATGCTTTGGTGGTACATGGGGGTTGGATGATTGGGCAATTGTTTTCGCGATGGTAAAGGCCGCCTACACATTACTGTACTTCGGGAGGTTGATTGACGAGTGCAGGTTCCGATAATACCCCTAACTGCGCTATCTATTCTCCGTAAGTTTTACCGTCATGTAGTTCACGCTAAAGAACATTCGCTGAGCTTCCGGATGCAGTTGCGAACTATGGTCTCGGTAAAGATATTTGGACGGTGCCCTTCGACAACATCACCAAGATATTACATGTAAGTTTACCAAATCAAGCTGATATTATGCGCAGACTCATCAATTTCCCACACAGATCTATTATTTCGATGAACTCTTTTATCTTTCGGCTATAGCCTTGACTAAGATTTCGATTCTCTTATTCTACCTGCGTATCTTCCCGAACCCCAATTTTCGTCGATTAGTATACGGAACGCTCACTTTGTGCGTACTATATATTGTCGGCTTTGTTGTCGCAACAGCTGTACAATGTATTCCTGTTCGGATCGCCTGGGAACACTGGGATGGCGAACACCATGGCAAGTGCATTAATTTGAATCTCGAAGGCTGGATGAGCGCAGCACTAAACATCATCTTTGATATCATTGTTATCTGCTTACCACTCCGCGAGCTAAGCAAGTTGGCAATGAGTCGGCGTAAAAAGGCGGGCATTATGCTGATGTTCCTAGGCGGCGGGTTGTGAGTTTTCTCTCGCTCCGATGGTAATGTTACTGATCTTGTGACAGTGTCACGGTGGTCAGCATTCTCCGCCTCAAGTGGATGATACAATTCGCCAACTCACAGAATGTAACATGGGACTACACACCAATCGGTTACTGGTCGACACTCGAAGTCCACGTCGGCATTGTCATTGCATGCCTACCCGCCCTCCGCTCTCTCCAGCACCGAGTTTTCCCAGACTCCCGGTCTCCCAATAGCTACTACCACAGGCACTCTGGTGCTTACGTATATGATTACGATTCGAAAGGCAGAAGTCCCCTCCCATCACTAGCAAAATATAGAAAGGGACACTCGGACATCTCACAAGCAAGCCAAGCCAGTATGATGCGCAGCCGTGACCGCACTAAGCACGACAAAGAGTTCATACAGCTCGATGAGTATGAGTATCGCATTGGAGATGAAATAAATCCCATGGAGGGCGAGGAGTACTTTCGCGGTCTCAATCACACTCAGGTTGAACGAGGATCCGTTCATACTGATGACGCGGTGTTATTACCGATCCAAGGAACGAATGGCTCACCGACTGCAAGACAGGACAGGCGCAGCTTGATAAACGAGAAGAGCGCACACGGCACGTCACCGCAGGTTATTACTGTGCGGAAAGATTACAGTGTTACGATAGAGATAAGTCCGGATCAGCTGAGTTCAAGTCCGCCTCGAATGAGTGAGGAGGAGCAGGGGAGGAGAGAGAAGGGAAGCTTTGACCAGAATCGGAGGCAAAGCCGCGATTCCAGTCGTCGAAGGATAGCTGGCTGACTTCATACTAGATAATGTAGATTTATATACTCACATAACGTCTCGGCATAGATTCTATATTCGGTCAAACACAGTTCCTCTTGGATGATAGTAGCACATATGCTAGAAACAATGAAACAGAGGACTTGACACAAGGTTTGACGACAGAGATCTAATGCACGCAGATTTTAGCGACTACTTGTGTCGATTTCTTCATGCTGTCAATGCAAGATTCTTTGGCTTATGAAAGTAAGGTGGGAATCATGTCGAAAGTAGATATTTGTACCCAAAATACCATTTCGTGAGTTGGATATATGTGCCAAGAACAATGCCTTAAAACCCCAGAAACAACAAAACACTGTAGATGTGGCGTATGCGCAATCGAAACTAATTTTCTACCTGTGACTATAATCGTGCTCTAAATGAGGGGTGCCGCCAATCACGTGGTGGCGTGTTGCCCAATGCTTGTTACGAACGACCACTGTGCTCGGGTATTTCTTGGAAGGTCGCGATTACTCAGTAACGGAGTTGCTAATTATGAACTAGCTTCGCACCTAGCAATGAAGGCACAAATGACACTTGCTGAATACCCAGCAACGCAAGCCGCTGATCCCGTGTCGCCGAGCAAAACACCGCGAAGAGATATGATGATTCACAGCAGGCATATAGAGGTGTGACTTCGAGATATAAAGGACCTGCTTGAATTAGCGTTGCATGATTTGACTACTATTTGATTACTCGGGCAAAAGAGTTTATATCATTTATGAGTAGTAGAATTAGTGTAGTTCAGTGGGCTAGGTGAGCGATTAGCTTAACTAAAACGCCAGGTCAACGACCTAGTCTTAAGTCACACAATACATAATTTCATAAAAAAGGAAGAATAGCCTGGCCTTGCAATCCTCACTACTTTCTACAGTAGCGTGCGCGATTTTATGGCGCACAATGCGCCTCAGACCATTATGCACATGACATCCTACCAGGCAGTGAATGGAACGAGTTATGATCATGGAATAAAGGCTAAGAAAATCGGGGACAGCTTGATTTCAGGTCAAATCCACAGGGGAAAAGTAAATTGTCAACCACTACATACCCAGCTCAGCCAACCCACTACCTCTGAATCATCATGGATACTTCAAAAAAACGAGGTGCCACGTACGAACACTTGGTCGGCGAGCAGCGTACAATACCATTTAGGCCGCCCCAGGCTCGTGAGCGGTCATGGTCGCTGACATCCGGCTCGATACTCCCAGGCCGTATGCGATCTACCAGCGTGCTATCTTCCGCAGACGGTAAACCAGAAAGCTATATCCTCGACACTTTGTCCATTCCGAAAGGTACATATCCTCTCTAAGAACCCCTAAAATGTACTTATTGACATAAAGTATAGACCTTCGTCCGTTCTTCTACACCGTCAGAGACGTCGTGTGGGTCAACTACTCCGATGTAATCAGGCACGTTATATGTCATCCATTTCTCCGCAAGCGAGAGAATGCGCCTGAAACAGAAACGAAAGAGAAGTTCGAGGTCGTCGTTTATCTTGACAAAATGCTTCTCTCCAAATCCAAGGAGTTCAACATCCTTCCCTATCTTAAAATGATTCACGCCTTCGATAGCGTCACCTTTGTCCTAGCTTCATACTGTCATGACCGCGCAACGACTCTAATGAATGTGACAAATAATATCATGAATACGAAGGATTGGAGAAAGATTGTGTCGAGTGCCAACTGTCTCGAGGCAGTGATTGTCTGGTTCGAGGAGCGACTTGTGGAGATCACCCTTAAGTCTACAAGTAAACTGGCAAAGAATATTTTGATTACGAATAAGAGTGAGGAGATTGAGGAGATTCTACAAACACTCGGACTGTCCATTAGGGCCAGTCAAGCCCCCAAAGGTTGGATCGGGATGATGGCCGTCAACTCCGTGGAGTAATATGGAAACCTGAATGTAGCATAGGAAGTTATTGAATCCACGACGATCTGGGGGAAACTATTGCTTCTGGCACCGAGCGATGTTCTTTCACTGTGAAGGCGGCGAGTAACGTTGTGTGCCGCTATGCCGCATCACGAAACTCTACGTTGACACTTTTAGTATACAACGCCACACTCACCTCTTGAGGAATTAGACATGCCTGCAAAAGCCATTCTCGAATAGAAGACACTTAACATGATGCTTGGAATCCAGGTCTGAAGCCAAAGTTGAGGCGTATCTTCTTGAGGGGGATCGGGCAGGGACATAGTTGAGCTTTTCCAAGCCTCTGAGAGGCCTGGCTCAATAGAGTAAAGGATAATTTGCAAGTAGATAAGTAAATCCTTCTCTCAATAACACTTTCGCAACTAGATTGATGATTTCGTCCTTCTCTTGTTGCCTTGTGGGCTGATATATTGTCCATCAAATGACGTTGTCTAAAGCCCGCACTGGAACATCGACGCAGGAACGAACGAGTAGCACGGTGGGCACTGTGAGCTTCAAGAGAAGGTATATGTTTGTGAAGCTCTCTCGTACGTTGGCCAGCACCCGCAATGAGTACTTTCTCGTTTCTACTTGATACTACTTATTAACTTTTCACTTTCTGCACCACGTGATGTCAATAACATTTCACCTTGTCCTTAGCCCACACATAGGCCCACTAGTACTTCTGCTGTATCTACTACCAAAATCCCCACCACGACGTTACCGCAAAACCCTATACATGCAATCAACAATGAAGTGCATTATCCTCACCACCCTCCTTGCTCTCATTCTCAACTCCATGGCCGCAACCATTAACCCACGTGCCGCCGCCGACGCATCCACCACCGCCTTGCAAGCAAGCTGCGGCTGGTACTGCTTCGCAAAGAATCCCGGCAGCCCCTGCCCCGACCTCAACACGAGCAATCGCTGCACTAATTTCGAGGTTGTTGTCGACAAAGTACACAATGAGTACTGCGGACTCTGCATTTTGATGTCGTATGTTTCCTATCGCAGCAAGAGGTGTTGGACAGACGGAAAGAGAGCGGTGCTGATTTGGGTGTGCAGTGAGGTGAATTGCAAGGGTGATGTAGCTTGGTTTGGTGGTCCGAGCGAGAAAGATGTCAAGATCAAGGCGTCGAGGAGTTATTTTTGCATGTAGGGTAGGGGAGGGGAACACGTCGGGGTAGGTGCATAGTGGATGGAAAAGTGGATGGAGTGGTCTTAGCTGTGTTTGCGGTAATTGTGGGCTCTTCGACTCGTCTCCTCAGTTTCTGGCAGTTGTGGCATCAAGGAATTGAGTGGAACTGCACATATCAACAATATTGTAGAAGTTGCTCCTCTTTGTAATAGAGCATTGCTGGAATGACGGCATCCAAATGGTATTGATCAATCAATGTAATTTTTTCCCAAATATAAATTCTATCGTCATTTTAGGTGACGCTGTATAACTTTATAAATAGGACGGGGCCGCTCGAATCAACAAAAGCCATTCCGAGAATGGCACGAGCGTAAAATATACGCTAACAGAACATGCGTATTTCTATGATAATGCCGTTCTAATCCTTCGCCATAAGGCATATCCCATCTTGTGAAACGGGTCAATAAACAAGGTTTATGTCCCTGATGCTAGTGAATCCGGGTGCTGAGGTGGGTAATCCGAAAGTTACATTGGTTTCCCTTCTGGACAACCACTCCAATCCCTCTCGAAGCCTTGCCAACCACCAGCCGGCTCTTCACACATCTTCAAGTCACTGATAACAAGGTCGTAATATCCGTCTTTAGGCAATTTGCCAGAACACACATTGCCACCCATGGCGATGTTTATGAGTAACCGGAACTCTTCCATCCTCCTTGTACCCTGGGGGATATTCGCCTTCATCACTGGTCTGCCATCAATGTACCAAATCATCCTCCCCCTCCAGTCCGGGATACCTTCCTCTTCTATCCATGCGAAGCCGAACGTGTGGGGCTGGTGGGCCATGTCTTGGAGATGTGTTGTGATGACTTGATGCTTGTTCCAGTCTTCACCGTTGAAGTGGCCCCAATGTAGGCAGGAATGGTTAACACAATCACCCTGCCAGGACTCAAAAATGTCGACTTCACCATCGTTGGGCCATTGAAAGGGATCTTTTGGTAGCATCCAGTATGCAGGCCATACGCCTTCAGCACAAGGTGGAAGGATGGTGGCCGTGAGGAAGCCGCGCGGGCGAGAAAGCGTCTGGTGCGAGGTCAAGCGCGCACTGGTGTAACTACCATTTTGGACCAATCCGCGCACGATCAAACGGTTATCGTGATGGAATGAATTGGCAGGATTGTCTGTGTACATCTGCTTTTCATTGTTTCCCCAGCCATGGTCTCCGATTTCATGCCTAAAGTTGTGTGATATGGGCGTTGATGCGTCAAATGAAGGCTTCCAGTACACCTTCTCGCTGTGCGGCGGCGGTATGCTCTGGGGCGGTGGAGGATTCGCTATCGGCCGATTCTGTGGGATCGGGGGCGGAGCAGGCGAGTGAGGCTTGCTATGCTGGGGAATCGGCGGGGATGCAAACGCCTGTTGAGGAGGCAGAGGGCCCCAATGTTGCTGCGGTGGTCCCCATTGATTCGGAGGTCCCCATTGAGTTTGTGGAGGCCCCCATTGCTGGCCTTGGGACGCTGGCGCACCGTACGAGGGGTATTGCTGGTATGCGTTCGGCGGGGGATATTGCTGTGCCGGGTACTGGTTCGGGTTGTTTGGATACCCGTGCTGCTGATGCGAGCTGTGCTGACCGGCGTACTGCTGGACCTTCGCTTTGCCTTTTTCAAAGAGCTTGTTGAGCGAGTTAGACATGACGATACGTAGGGTGACGGCGTCGCGAGTGCGCCTTGCTGTTGTGGCGAGCGGAGCGGCGCGGGGTATCTGCGGGCCAATCACATTGCAACGCGGGCTCAACACCTTGCGTTATCCACAAATACATGGAGTTAAGGTATTATCCTTCAAGCGAGCAGCATACAATAAGTCCGGCTATCGCCGACACACTGCCCGAAGGATATCGGAACTTCCAGGCAGAGTCGACGTTGCAGTCTCTGTACCATGCCGTATATATACTGCAAAGCTCTTGTCGTGACTGCTATACACAATACCGTGTTTATCTGAATTGATCATCCTGTGGTCATGCCTCTTACCATTTTCATCACTGGTGTATCGTCTGGTTTGGGCCTAACTCTAGCCTCCCATGCCCTCAAGCAAGGTTCGACTGTTATAGGCACCATTCGCAACCCACAGCGCGCCTCCTCGGCCATCTCCCAACTGTCCGCACTGTCTGATAGTTTCCACGCTGTAAGCCTCGATATGACTGACATTTCCCGCATTCCCGCCATTGTATTGGATGCGATCCGGAGCCATGGCCCCATTGATGTCCTCGTAAACAATGCCGGCTACTCTGTCCTTGGCCCGTTTGAGCACATCACCCTCGAGCAAACACGGACCCAGCTTGACACCAACTATTTCGGCCCAGTAGCACTCATGCAAGCCATAATTCCGCATTTCCGCGAGCGGAGAAGTGGTACAATCATCAATGTCACCTCTGTTGCCGGTCTTACTGGTCTCCCCTCGTGCGCGGCGTACGCCGCCTCAAAACACGCTCTGGAGGGCGCATCTGAAGCAATAGCCGGGGAAGTATCATCCTTCGGTATCCGCGTCATATTAGTTGAGCCGGGAGCGTTTCGTACCGAGTTCCTTTCCTCAAGAAACCTCATTCTGGCTAATGAGGGCAAAGGCTGGGCAGATGACTATACGGATGAGCATCCCGCGAATGTAACCTTACGGCGACTACAGGGATGTGCAGGAAAGCAAACTGGTGATCCAGACAAGGCGGCACAGAGGATGTGGGATATCATTACGGCGACGGGCATGGGCGAGCAATTGAAGGAGAGAGGGCGACAGGGAAAGGTTATGAGGGTCTTGTTCGGAAGTGACAGTTTGGGGAGGATGAAGGCCGCGATTGAGGCGCGGCAGGAAGCTTTGAAAGATTGCGAGCAAGTTGCGAAGAGTTGTGACTACGAGTAGTAGTTGTAGTGTCAAGTACAAAGTCTGTTGTTGTAAACGCGTTCCGGGCTGGCGCTCTAGTCCTCAATGTACGCCCATGCCCCAAGCTGCGCATGTGTAAACAGGAATTGGGTTTCTGCACCACCCATGTACGTCATACCCCCAGATCGCCGCCTCCAGGCCCGCCGCCCCGCGGTTCCTTACCTGAAACAAAGCAGGCAGCCTACGCGAACAGACGTGACGGTGCCTTGGCTTGACTGGCTCGGTCCTGCCGCGCCGTAGCCATGATGTCGCAGCTACCTCATCGCCAGCCTCGCCCACCGCGCTGGCCCCATAAAACCCGGGGGCGCCCTTGACCCACGCGATAAACACGCCGTTCTCGCGTCTTGATAACAAACACCTCAGTCGAACCTATATCGCCGCTATCCTCGTATACTACAAACATCAACCGCCTATAACCGTCCAAACGAGCAAAGATGTCGTCCATTGTCCATTCCGTGTCAGACCTCGCAAAATCAATGGTCGAGCTTGTCTGGTCCCTCTTCACCACCGCCGGCGAGCTCATCCAGAAGACCTTTGAGTTCGTCTTGCGCTTTTTCAGCGGCGCGCTCAACCTCATCGTCGATTTCTTCAAGGGTCTGGTTGACTTGGCCGGGGGCATTGTTAGCTTCATTCTGGGTAAGTCACTCGCGCCGGCTCCTTAAATTCAAAGAGTTAATGTCTGTGGCAGGCAATGTTGCGGTTCTTGCCGTCCTCGCTGTTGGTTTTTTTGCCTTCTTGTCGTATCAGCGCAAGCAAGGAAACACCGTTCAAGTCGGCAACAAGAAGCTGAACTAGGCATGAGAAAAGAATTAGTAAGGATTGCCGTGGGTCTGGGCGAGTACCTCAACACTACTGGACAAATTGCGATATCGGTTTGGTGGAAGGGGACTGGTTCATCGCATATGATACCCTAGGGTGGAACGGTGAATGGACTGTTGGAGTAGGGAGTTTAGCGACTATAATTTAATCGTATCCTCTTCAAACCATTCTCTCTCCATCCTTTGGTCATGTCTAGACTGTGCTTAATATTGTACATCTCACGTATTTCAGCTTCTAGGGCAACAAGAGAAAGGGGTGTTACTGGCATAGAAACTTTGTCCCTATATACTTATCTTTCGTCCCTCCGACCTTCGTGAAGGCTCTAGAAAGTCGCGTTATCCCGTGTTCCGCAACATCACGCATGTGCCCTCAGCCTCAAACACAGCCGCTTGAAGAGTTGCTGTTTTGGTCTTCGTGCGAAGCCTGCAAGCTGAGCACCGCCTCAGTACTAGCCACTTGTGGCTTGGTAATGCTTACTGAGTGTGAAATACGATATCGCTCAGCCTCGCAAAACCTCCCATCAACGAACAGCAAACAAGACGTTACAATGTCGTTCAAGCAATTCAATTTTTTTCCCCTCAATATTCGTAGCACGTTCAAATAGTCTGCCGGCTTTCTAAACCGGGGTGTATGAATAAAGTTCACAGCAAAATCTCCCCATTGGTTGTCAACAGTAATGGCCTAAAAAGGTGCAATTCATATCGCCTTAGTATCAAGACTATCTTAATGGCAGACACGCGTCTATTTGAATTTGAAATCAAGTCCCACAATTCGACTACCGTGCACCGCGGCTCGTCCCGCACTTGCATTCAGCCCTCAGGTACAACTCAGCCTCAACCAACCCCAGACTTGCGCCCACACCATTCCCAGAGCCAGCTCCAATCCGAGTTTCAGCTTAAAAATTACCACCATCCCAATCAAGATGCTTGGCGCGACCTGCGTTAGGGACAAGAGTGATGACATACTCATTGCCTAGTCATTCGATTCAGGTTGTTGTCGCATTAAGGTTTCTGGTAGATTTTCAGCCTCCATGTATCTCGAAAGATCACTCCGATTTGGGAATTCGACCTTCTATCATTTTCTTGCCCCCATTGGCCTGCTTAACCATTTCTTCATGTTTACTAAACGTCTTCGACTGTTACTACGACTAGGCGTGGCTCATGCCTTCGGCTTCGGTATGTGTGGCGTCGACGTGGTTGGCTATCACATCCCTCGAACTAAATAGTCTTCCAAATAACTTTGTTCTATCTTGAATCTTTCCGCCAGCCATCTGAAGAGGAGAGTAGGAGTCAGGCTCTTCAACATGGGTATAGAAAGCCGTACATCGTTGCCTCTCGGGGTCGACGATGGCCCTTCCTCAGCCTTGGAGTCGAATATATGGAAGGCGACAGAAACTAGATCATTTATTCAGCTTGCGAGGACTCAATTATCGGGCATCGATGCTGATGGACCCCAGACCCCAATCTAGCAGTGTTGCTTGCGACGACTCTTCACGAAGGCATCAACGTTGAGTGAGCATTGTCGAGATACAAAAGGAAGAGAAGGCATTCGAAATGGACTAAAACTTTCCAATCAACGGCTTTGATCCCAACCCTTCATCAGCATCTTCGAATTCGAAGTTCTCCTTGCTGCCCTACTCTTCTTCCTCACCCACGGTGTCTTCGCTTGGGGTATCATCGACTCTGTTCTATCACAGAGATATGTCGTCGACGGTCGGTGACTATCTTTTCTGGAGATTAGCCTCAATCGGTGTCCGACAAGTGATCGGTCATGGGAGAAGTAGATACCCATGCGCCTCTTCTGCATACTTCTCTGCTCACACTTCCCAATAGGCACCCTTTTTATTGGTTCAATACAGCGTAATCGGCTTATCCACTTTGACTCCACTCGCATCGACATCTCTACTTCTAGCAATGAAGTCGGCGCTTTCGTAGTTTCCTCAGCACCTGGAGATCTAGTGTCGTGCTATGAAGAAGGGAGGAGAACGTTTGCGTGGAAACCAGTGGTCTTCATCGGTGAGCTAGACTCCGCTCAATTCACAGAGTAAGCTTCTACTTTTCTCTTTCCACCTACAGGCACAATTGTTAAATATACTGATCGGTCTGCGTAGTCCAGCAGCCATAACAGCCAACCTCAACTTCGCGGCTGCAACCATCATCAACAGTCCTTCAACAGCAGCTTCACAGATCAATCGCGTGCTAAATATCATGCTTTATGAATGCAAACCTGTGTATATAGCGCTTTCACTTGCTGTAGCAGGGCAAATGATGGCTCTGCCGCAGACACCGAGCCCGGCATCTTCGGCTTCATATAGCTCACCGACGAGCTATCGTACTTCAGGGTCACAGGGAGATTCTGCAGGTGCTGGTCAGTCTCTTCATAATTACTTTGGAAGGGCATAACTCGTACTGACTCAGTATGTAGCTGTTGCGATGGGGTTCCTCAGGTGATGGTGGGTAAACATTCCTAAAATTTTGACTTTTAGTTCCTGTAGTCGTAGTGGTGCTTTTGGGCGCGGTGATACAGGCGTATTCTTTCTCCTATTATTTACTAGTCATTCATTAGTCCAGTAGAGTGAGCAATTTCCCAGTTCGATAACCATCTTCTGCTTCCCCTCCAATACTATTTCGAAAGAAATTCTCTTTTCTACAAAGTCCAATCATGTACGAGCTAACGGAGGTTTGAAGATACAAACCTATGTAGGTAGTGAAGAACTGTATATGTATGACCTATAACTTGCGTCGTGGAGAGCCCTTCGCAATGGAGCAGTGAGGTATCACACTACAATAAAGAAACACCTTGCTTATCTTCAGAAACACGGATGTATTAGTGCCAATTTACGGCATAACAGGTTACATGATTCGTGCTGCAATGGAGATAAGGATAGAACTCCGACTTGGCAGCCTCGATGAATCATAGAGGAGCGAGATACCTTATATATTACTTAGGTGATCTTGGGACTTGAAGAAAATTGAAAAATTGAAAAATTGAAAAATTGATAAATTGACCTCAAAATCTTTGGAATGTCCATATAAAATGTGCAAGCAGTGATACCGTTACAAGTTGCCTGATATTACTTGGTCTAATAGGTCCTGCACATCTACCTTCTACCCAGTTTGCAGGCCATAGTAAATGCTGCTATGTACAAGTCGTATGCTTCCTACAACTTTTTGTAGAATGCATACGCATGGTCGCAGCGATACATGTTTCCATCGCTTGAAGTTCCAGCCTGGAAATAGACATTCATTGCCGTTGTGCGATACCATTTGGTCTTTGAAAACTTGCAACTTGCAGAGTCAGAATGGTGTCTTTTCTTTATCGGGCCCGGCTTTTTGGAGGCTTTGGGGGCTCGCCTGTCTATCATAGTGCTTCGCCTTTCAGGTGGAGGTGGATATTGATATTGTCTTTCATACCAGACCCATTCGTCATCTTCTGTTTGCACCCATTGGCCATCCATACTTGGGGGAGATTGAGGAGACATTCGATGATCTCTCGGAGACCACATACCGCGGACCGAGCCCTGGTACAGACTATTTTGTGCTTGCTGCTGGGCTTGCTGGGCTTGCCGGACTTGCGCATTCTGTTCACGGGCAGCAGCATTGATTGGTATTATCGAGCGGCACCTTTCTGTGTCAGTCCACTTGCATAGGAAGGAAGAATTGATAGTAATTACCAAGCTGAGTAGTATATCCCTGCGGCCCAGAACGCGATTGAGTCAGCATTGAGCTCTGCCTTTGTAGCGGGACAGTCTCCTTCTTGAACCTCCTGATCTCCGTTTGCGTCGAGCCTAGGAATTGTCTTCTGAGCGTCCATCCATACCAATTCTGGGCATAGTACGTCCCCCCCATCCTCGTCCATGCCCCTCCTACTGTGCGCTCCTGCAGCTAAATCCATGCACTCTGAGATACCGTACGCTATATCGTCGGATGTTAAGTACCACTCTTGCGCGTTGAATCCGTACGTCTGTGTTGTAATGTTAGTTTGAGGGTGGCCCAACCGGCACGCTTCTATGGCACTTACAGTGTGAGTGAATTCATGCAGAAGACTGGTCGCTGCGCCAAGTTAGCAAGACACACAATAGTAGATGTATTGAAGATATCATACACCGCAGATTTACGATTCTGGTCAACGTTATTAGGTCTTTGCCCACACTATGCGCATTGGTCCACCATGACTCAAAATCACTGTTTGATTAATTAGTATAGTAGCAAATCTAGAGACTCTGGATACCTTACTGAGAAGATTCAAGTCCCCAAAATAGTGGACAAACGTTCATCACGTTTCCGTGTGCGTCAACCTCAGCGACTTCGTGCGCCCCCTCCACGCAACCTTCATCTTGAAAGTCGCACGTCACAGTCAGGGTGTATGATGTCGTCGTAGGCAGTGAAGCAAGCCGGGCGTACTTTGCGGCTACCGATCTTTGGAAATTTGCGTTGGTGTATGACTCTGGTGGGAAGAGATAGTACACATAACCGCCAAAATCCATAGAACCGGCGGTCCAACCTGCTGCCATCGCAGCAGCTTGTGCTGCCTCAAACTTAATGTCTTCAACTTGCTGGTCCGAGCATTGTATGTCAAGGGGAACACCCAGTCGAAATTCTAAGCGTCTTTAAATATAAGTAAATCGCGAATCGCGAAAACGTGAGAACAGACGTACCCAAAAACAAACGAGACTTTTGATGCTAGGCACAGCCAAAATAGAGTAAGCATTGGCTGAAAAACCATGATGCAAGCACAATAGGACAACAAGATGATACCAAAACCGCAATGAGGTGATGAGGGCAGTGGAATGAAAGATTGGAAGTATATAAGCTGCAAAGAAACCACGCAAGTGTGCAGATCTCCTGTTGTTGGTTGCTTTGTTTCACTGAAATCAAAGTAAGATGGTTCGTTTGAAGGAAGACATTTGTTAGTGCCCCTTTCAAGCGGCTCGAAGTGGGACACGAGGCAGAACTGTTGGTATGACTGTAATTGTGTTGTACTGAATGTTCTGCTAGGACCTTGTTGTGTACCTTGATATTAATGCTTCCTCTTTTCCTGCGGCTTGCGCTATGACACAGAATGTAGTCCACCTTGATAGTAATACTTCCTCCATCCCTGTGGCTCGTGCTATGGCATGGAATGTTGTGCATGTTGATAGTAGTGCTTCCTCCATTCCTACGGCTCGCGCCATGGCACAGAATGTCATGGAGCTTCCGTTGTACCTCTCACTAATCTCCACTTTAACTGGTCATTTGGGATGATTACTCGGATCAATGGCCCCCAACAAGAAATGCTTACTGAGTTAAACCACTTATTGGAGGAAATATATAAACAGGATTGAGCAGATGGATACGACCCGTCGAAAGTGGGACGATGTTGTATGGTAATGTTCCATGTCTAAGCTTTGACCTGAGTCCTCTGACTTTCGCGCTGCATCATTGTTGTCAATTCTAACTTTTTTTATGACAATTATTAGCTTACACTAGTTGAATCCTTAGATCTTGGCATTTGTAAGATTCTAACACGCACTAAACTCTCCCCAAGCGAGAAAACCTCGTTTTGCAAGCAGAATCCTTAATGATCGCCCGGGCTGAGTTCTAGATTACGTTTTGTTTTTACGATTCTAGTACCTATACGCCGAGATGGAGTGGTGGGGCTTGTGCGGACACGGTGTGCTGCTATGCAAACTTTATGAAACTGTCTAGAAATTTCAGGTATCTAGTACTTCCCACGGAGTCATAGTGATCTCAGACTTTGGATATTTGCAAACGTCAGGAACGCGAGAACCTCATATCAATTATATTAGATAACAATAGTGTCAATTTTCCGGACTTCTAATCCTAATTATCATCAAACCCAAAGAAGGATTCCTCAACATCGAATGGGTCATTCATTGAGTACGGAGGTGGAGACTCATCATCGTAAGCCGGCAACTCATCATCATCTAGATATCCATCCCCATCTGTATCCCCATGATCTTGACCAGCTGATACCTTTCTGTCTCCAACATTCCCGTGAAAACGTGTCATGTCAATGCAGATCGGCCATTCATCGCCTGGTAGAGACCAAGTATCCTCATAAAGCTTTTTCGACATGCTAGGACTAAATAGCCACGTTTTCTTTGCCGCAGCTGCTTTTCCAAATAACCTCACACCAAGGTATGGGCGTAAAGCAATCCCTTTGATCTTGTCCTCGGGATTGCACTCTTGAGGCCGGAAAGCGACGCCTGCACTAGGCAAATCAGCTTCAAGCGTGACATTTGCCCCTTCGCCAAAGATCGTGGCTTCGAAGGTAGTGGCGAAGACGAGGGCTGTGCGTAGCTTTCCTTCCATGCTGCTTTGGACGTACGGCCCAATTGGGGTGATCTTTGTCTGGTTCCACACTGTGAGATTATTCTTGATGTTCTCATCTGCGGAGAGAATGAGGCTTGAATTAGGCTGAACTTGTGCTTTAAATCCCCAAGTCGCTTGACCATTGCCTTTGAGCTCTGTGAAGCCAGCATGTAGTGAGACGTTGACGAATGGACCAATAGTGAGGAAGTTGTTGCCAAAGATCTCGATCTTGCGTCCTTGATACGTGCCTAGAGGTATGGCTTTCGAGATGGGCACAACCTCAAGTGGTTTCTTTAGCTTGCCGGACGTTGAAAGCTCGACTTGAGCGCTCGCCCAAACATCCTCGAACCTCAAATCGACATTGTACTTAGATAATTGGCGTTTCCTGATTCCTAGATCCACCTGGCCAACAATTTTGCCTTTGGTATCGATGATAGCACGAGCGTTGAATTTCATTCCCCATTCCATTTCGGTTTGGCGGGAGGTCTTGTAAAGCTCAGGAGTCCAATGCTCGTCCCAACTAAGGTTCGCAGGCCCGTCCGAATTAATGAATTCATACACTTTCACAATGGCAGTAGCGACTTGCTTGAGGGCAGTCCAGCCATTTTTTATTGAACTCCACCATGATTTTGCTGTATCAATAATTGAGCTCTTGTCTTTCCCTGTCTTTGCAGGAGTTCCACGAGTTGGGCCCTTTTCGGCTCTTTTCTGGCGCATGAGATGACCGAAATTTCTCGTGATAGAGCGCCTTGTGAGATTTTTGGTGCCAATTGTGACGTTGGGGTTTAAATCAGTGTCGCTGCCAACGGAAACTCCAATGTTGTCGAGCACCTTCAGAAGTGCATCAGCAGCAGAGGCTTCGCTATCTAGAGCATCAGCAACAAACTGTTCCTTCTGAGTCTCGTTGGTCGCAACATCAGCTTTCTTGTACATAGACTCTGCCGTCTTCGATAGCCTTTCGCACTCCTGCAAGGCGTCCTCAGCTTGTTTCACAAGATCAGGATCGTCCCCATCGTCAACGAATGTCTCCAGTGCTGATTCTGCTTCACCTAGAATGTACTCGGTCGCTTCATTCATAGTAGTCTCTAGCTTTTGTTCCAATTCATCGAGTTTTTGTTGCAATGCATCGATATCTGTGCTATTCGCTGTTCCGTTGGACGCAAGCTCCTTCATTTCTTCCGCGAGCCTTGCCACATTGTCGAGTTCTTTGTCTAATTTGTTGTGCACGTAAGGGCCGTAAGATGCATCAATAGTCTGTGTCTTGTCTAGTCGCCTCTGCCTCTTCCGCTTCGCCTGAGAATTGTTGTCCAGATAAGAATGCTTAGTGGAAAAGTCGAAGTCCTCTGCAACCTCTTTCCATGACATGCGTGTAGTGTTCATAGTTGCAGTAAGACTTTTTTCATCGAAAGAAACGTTGAAAACGTGGTGTGGGTCCCTGACTTGATCGGCGTCGCATATTCCTGGAGCAGTGACGAGGGTAAACTTTCGCGAAGCATTCTGATTCACCCAACTCCAGGAGTTGGATACATAGTCATAGCACTCCTTCGATTTGAAAGACATGAAGATAGAGTCCTGGTGGCATGTGATTGAATTGAGTCGATCTGCGAAGACTTCGGTGGGAAGAATGAGATCGTCATCGTTCTCTTTGAGTAGAGTGAATTCACCAATCCATGCTTCATGTTTGGCTACAGAGGAAGTTAGCATTCGTTCGTATAGTAACGAGGTAAGCGAAGAAATCCTTACTCTGCGCGCCGAAATAAAATGTTGATATGTTTTGAGGATCGAAAGCCTCGAGTCCCGTTGGAACTTCGCGTTTTCGAAGACCTTGAACAAGATGGGAATGATCGCTAAGAGGCAGCAAGCGAATGTTTTGGGCAGTGACAAGAACCTGAAGTAGTGATGCTAAACCGACAGCGCTCCACATCGTGTGATGAAAGGAAAGCATCATTGCAAACACAAAGCTGGCAGGGCGGCAATGCACGCAGGACAGTAACTGAATGTCGCGAATTGATGTGATCGATGAAAGGGGCATACGTTCGATAATGAGCCGAGCTCTCAAGTCGCTTGAGCTGAGTAAGTCTGTTGGCGGAAGCTCGTGCTCTGAGCACATTGCATATATGTTGGTAGTATTAGAAAATTATGTAGATAAAAATAGCTATAAAATATCTCATTGAACCTTCAATCTGACTTTGCTGAAGAATTGCCCCACAACGAGAGCATTGCCACCTGTGCTTGGCTGTTATTGCGAGATAAGGACCTGAGTAGGGCTGAATCGGCTAGTGAATGTTATGTTGAAATTAAAATTGAGGCTCTGAATAAGCTCTGAAGATCATTGTTGGCGGATTGCCAGGGTTAGGGAAAAATGTTCGTATTACGGCGGAAGCGTCCGTACTTAGGCGTGCCATTCCACGGACCTTGTCTAGCGTCGAGAGAATCCTAATCGGGTATTCTAGCACGGCTTCTGTGATACTCACCATCCTATGCAGGGTTCTACCTTATACACGATCTCGACGTATCGCCACCAACAAATTGTGAAGTAGTGTTACATAATGCGGACAGCACGACGTTACTGAGACATTACTAGTCAAGATGAAAAGGATTTTGAGTGAGTATAAATCACTAGTGAACAACGGCAATATATAGCTGTAGTCCACGTTCCCTTCTAGCATTACTGCTTGATCAATTTCTCATTTTCAACTTGAAAATTGTTTTCTTGTTGCTATGGTTCGTCCTCAGATTCTTGCGGTTTGCCTACCGCTCATTTCTATCTGTTCCGCTCGCTTCATTCCTCGTCAAGACGCGACTGATCTTTCAGATGATGATGCCGTGTCCGCGCACACCGTCAATCGCACTGTCTCTCTGTCAGGAACTGGGACTCCACATTTGAAAGCCGTTGCGACCCCTTCTCCAACGGAAGACGAAAATGTGTCGCCGGCCTCGCTCATCACAAAACCAGTGACGGCAACACTGTTTGCAGGTGATGGATCGGAGGCCCAGACATTAGTCTTCGAGCCCGGGTCCATAGATATCAGCTCCACGAATACGGAAGAGTCTGCTTCTTCGACAACTAAGTCCTCCAAAGCAACCGCCCCTCCATCCTCGACACAAAACCAACCATCATCGACGACCAACAGCGCCGACCGCTGGCCCCAAGGAACTCCTACGGTTATTTGTTCTAACGAGGAGGATTTCCCGAATCGCAAATACAAGTTCAAAAAGGAAGGTTTCGATTTCGACAGACCAAAGTGGGCCTTGGTTAAACCTCTGAATGATCTTGTTCATGACGTCGCCATAGCAGCCTGTAACAAGGCAGACCACATCGACGGAGTGCCTAAGGACAACCTGATCTCTAATGATGATCCAAAGTTCAACTATCGTGAACTCATATTGCAGTCAGATCTCACAGTTAGTGTCAACATTCCTAACGACACTTACAAGTTCACGCCTGATGAATGCAATCAATTGATAAAGCGCGCGATTGACCAATGTTCGGGCCAGGACAGAAACAAATTCACAGCCAAAATCTCGACTACAAAGGATGAATTCCGCGTCGTTATAGGGGCACCTGGACAAGACATCAACAACAGAGCGACAAACGTACTACCATTCACGTCCATTCTCGCTGGCCACTGGAATCCGGATCATGCACTGTTGTACGGGCAGAAGACAGACCAGCTCATTCTAAATCCGGGTACAAATGACGATTGGGAAGGGTATCAAGCGAAAGTAGCACATTGCGTCGAGACGACCTGCTGGGACGATGCTTGGTCCGTAGATTGGGTGGACCACAACGACTTCAACCCCGAAAAGACGTCTGATGCGGGCGTCGGTCCAGTATACTCTATTCTCCACGTGTACGCGAATGAGTGTGGAAACGATGAGGCATTAGACGGGATCCTCAAATGCGTAGCAGGTATCGAAGACCTACCGAGTCCGGGTTATTTCAACTCGCCTAATGGCAAAGATTGGGACGATTTCCTGTGCGGTACTGTTGGTAACATGGACATTGCTAAAAAAATGTTCTGGCCTGGCCTCAGTTGTTGAAGTGGAGAGTCATGGAAAGGCTACTTTAATGCTGGATCGACGTTTGTGGTACATAGGTGAACTCAATCATACTCATATTAGAACTTCTGTCCATTCGTAGCAAGAATTCTCGTGTCTTTTTGAATTGAAATTATGGTGGACCGAATCGTTTGTTAAATCCAACCATCTGGAGTACCACCCAGCCCGCCGTAGAGCCGCCTATGCGAGATTTTGAGCCGATGCTGATCGGTTAATATTCGAAGCAAAGAAATGCAAAGCAACGAAAGTGGCATTGGGGTGAACAGGTTCTCATTGTAGGCTTCTTTCAGGAAAGGTGAAGATGTCACTCCGCACCCTGGTCAGATCGATCGGCTGATACACCCTCTAGCCCAGAATAGCGCCTTTTCCTAGCGAAGAGGTTAAGTAGGTACTCTCAAGCTACATTAGTCATCAACAGTTCCCTCCCAATTCTTCTGTACGGGCAACGAGTGTTTATTGCCACTTAGTTTTCTGAAGCTAATACAAATTGAAACTACCTTGTAGAAGTCTCTCAAGATTAGTACTGGCTTTTCCTCAGGCAAATATGTCACTCAACAGGAATTAATCAATCATAGGAAGAGGCATGTTTGCGCTACCAACCCATTATAAAGTTACTACATTGTTGCTTTTGACTAAAAGTAACAGCAAAATAATGATTGTTTATGAAATTTTCGATTCTGATTGGACAAAGCCCTTCAAGCGCTGATCCTGTATACAGCCAGGGATAGGGTAAGGCTGCCAGGGATCTTTTGAACTAAGCGAGGCCCCCTTACCAACTACTAATAGGCTCACGGGCTGTTCCGAAGCCAACAGGAATATATGCTTAAAGATCCTATGACATGCTTTACCATTTAGGCATTCGCAGGATTCTCATGTGCACCACGGCCCGGCGTGCCGGCTAATACTGAGCCTGCTTGCGCTAAGGTAGCGAGAAATCAACACCATGCGATTAAATTTCTCACAGAGCTAGAGTATACTTCTCGGCATAGCTATTACAGATCGACATTTAGGAGATCCTCTTGTAAGATTGGATAGTTCAAGACATGAAAAAAGAAAGACCGGTGAGCTAGCAATATTTTTTTGGGGTTAAATGTGAAAGAAAGTTTTAGTGTAGAATCTGCCTAGACCCCAAATCAGAATTTTCCATAATCATTGGACCTTGTGTACATGGTCAGGTATGTAGTTGTAGGAAGTGCTTGGGCCCTCATGTGGCCCTTTTACTGTTGGCGCTAGCGATCCGATAACATCAGCCGAGCGAAGAGCCGTTAGAGCACGCGACTTGGTGAAAGACACTGCGCAAATCGAGCCCTTCGCGACCTGAAAACAACTGAGAAGGATGGAGGATAATATGAGATTGCAGAGGTTGAACACGGGACTGTTCCTCGATCAAATAGTCCTGTCATGGATACAAAGACTTCGTGCAGGGCGACAAGATACCTCTGAAACGACTCGGGTCCAGCCCAACATGACAGTCGTCAGCATCTTCAGTGGCTCACTCATGGCAGAGCATTACCCGACCCTTACTTATGAACTGTTGTCAAAAGGGGCTAGGGAGAAGTCTTAAAAGGGGTCGAGATGGTCCTTGTGCTGCGTTGGGGAGGTCTCGCACAAGTTCGTGGCTTGACCAATCTGAGATAGATGTGCACTAAGGACTAAAACCCCGAGTTAACGTGCTAAGCGATTGAAGACCTGAGTTTTCACCGGTTTGTGCAGAATTTCAGCTTAGCACTCAGGACCCTATCCTCTGGCCACACCACGAGTGCAAGGGCCGACTTCCTGGCCGGCTCATATGTCGTCTCGTCTGATTGTGCTACCGATATGTTCTGACGATGTGTTTTGCCAATGCGTTTTTCCGAAAGGTCTCGTTTTCATTACAAGTGTATACTAGACCTAGAGCTAATATTTAACCTTCTTACTCCATCTTGACAGCAGCCAAAACGTCCTCCTCAAGCTCTTCCATCAGATCCTTGGCATTGGCCTTGTATCCGAACAATTTCTCCGCCCTGTGCGGTCTTGTTCGAGAATTACTTGCGAAAAGGTACCTCGCTATTTTTGGCCAGCCCAGGTATGCGAGTAGGGTATCGAGCTTTTCGAGGGGAAGGTTAATGGGCTCTGCAGTGGAGATGATGTTGTGTTTGGTAAGGATGTCTCCAATGGCTTGCGCAATGGCGATTTGCGAGTGTTCTTGGGTGCCGGCGAAGTAATAGCCCTGCAACGCGTTAGAAAATGGAGCGACCAATTATGAATTTTGGGGGACATGCCTCTTTGTTCCAATCATAGCCGTTACCTCCAGCAGCAGCGGCCTCGACAACTTTGAGGTAGAGATCCATGAGGTCGTCAATGTGCACCCAACTTTTAGTGTTCGTTCCTTCACCATGATAGAAGACTCTCCCACCTAGTCCCTGAACCTCCTTTACAAACATTGGCACGAACGCGCTCCACGTCTTGGCTAGCCCTTTGCCCCTACCGTAGATGTCTGGCGGACAAATGATTGCGATATTGACCTTTTCGCCGTGCTTGGAAACCGTATTGTTGAGAATGATTTCCGTATTCCGATGGGGTGCATCGTCGGGTCGTGATTGGATTTCGCCAAGATCCTTAATGTCGGACCAGATTTTGGAGTTGATCTTACCGAGATGGGTAGCCTCAGTAAAGTCAGAGGTAATAGCTGTGCCGGAGAGATGTAGGAGGAAGCCTGGTGTAGGTTTTTTGAGGAGGCCGTTGATAATTGCGTTTAGGGAGGGCTCATGGTCCGAGTCGCCATTATCTATGTCTTATCAGGTGATGTGTTGAGGTGCATATGTAATGGACCTGACGTACGAACGATGACATCTGCTTTTGAAGCTTGTTCTGATAGAATTTCGGCACTATCGTAGTCTCCTTTGACAATTTTGACGTTTGGATAGGTAGATGAGAAGGCTTCTGGGACTTTACGGAGGAGCACTGTTACATCATACTCTGGATGAGCGGTCACGATTGTGTGGAGGACAGAGCCGCCGATGTACCCTGTCCCTCCTGTTCTTGTAGCTATGAGCCAAAATACACAACAACTCACAGATAACTTACAAGAAAATCTTGGAGGCCATGGTATCAGAAGAGAAGTTGAAAGCTCATGCAAGTAAAATGTATTCTGACTGCTCGCTAATATGAAGTGCTCGACGTTCAACTAAATAGAAGAAGTTTTAATATGCCGAGTTGAGTCATCATGAAATGAGAGTAATGGGCGTTGTTTGGAAGACGGGAGGAGCGTTATCCGCTTGATTGGTAATCTTCTTTGCCCGGTTTATCGTTTTGGGTAAGTCTTCGGGTAGTTTTCGGGTGGTAATTGTATTGCAAAGCAAAAATGGATACACGAAGTGGAGCCCATGAGTAGATTGTGGGTACTCATGCTCAGTGAACATTACTTGCATATACTGGAGTAGAAGTGAGGATGGTGATGGTATAGTGACATGAATGATTGGAAATCAGTTATTAGGCTGGCACTGGAACTTTGCCAGAATGATAACACTCAGGTACAAGGAGTCATCACAGGATCTTCCAAAGAGATCGCCGAGGAGTATTTCAGCCGTCCGAACACCATATCAAACGTTGAAGATGAAATGAACCGATGAAGTGACGTAAAAGTTCGTACTAGTCATATTAGGTTTAGCACGGTCGGCGAGATTCTCCACAATGCCGACCTCGAACTTTTTTTCTTGTCGTTGAGACTTTTGCGCACAGCCGCAACTCGCAAGCAACACCAAAAGCCCACGATTCCACCATGGCCGCACACGAAATCGAGTCGAAAAAGCGGAAGCGAAAGCACAAGAGCAAAGTTCGTGAGGGAGTTGTCACTGCGGAACCAGCCCAGAACGGCACCGCCGAAGAGAAGCCCCGCAAAAAGGTGAAGAAGGAGCGCGCGCCTGCGCCTGAAGCCGAAGACGAGTCGGATATTGCCAGCGATTCTGCAGAAGAAGAAGAAGAAGAAGAAGAAGAAGAAGAAGAAAACGAAGAGGCTCTGAATGCGGAGCTGAAGAAAATTGTAGCTCAAGCAAAGGTTGCAAAAGTGGACGCTATAGAGAAGGATGAGCAGTCCGAAGACGATGCCGCGGCAGAGCAGGATGACACTATTTCCCAGCCAGATCTACCGTCTGGTACTTCAATACCGACCGTTGATGACCCTGAGAAGTTCTCCGAGTTGAAGCTAAGCGACCGGACGATGCAGGCAATACAGAGTATGGGCTTTGAGAGCATGACGGAGATCCAGAGGCGAGCTATCCCGCCACTCATGACTGGCAAGGATGTGCTTGGTGCAGCCAAGGTACGATGACCCATAATGCTGGTGACATGGCGTCTTGCTAACAACCTCAGACTGGATCCGGTAAAACGCTCGCCTTCCTTATCCCCGCGATCGAGATGCTCAGCGCGATGAGATTCAAGCCAAGGAACGGCACAGGTGTGATCGTTGTGTCGCCCACTCGTGAGCTCGCGTTGCAGATATTCGGTGTTGCGCGGGAGCTGCTCGAGAAACATTCGCAAACATACGGAATCTGCATCGGCGGTGCGAATCGGAGAGCCGAGGCGGAAAAGTTGGTCAAGGGCGTTAACCTCTTGATCGCAACTCCCGGACGACTTCTCGATCACCTTCACAATACCGAAGGCTTTGTATATAAGAACCTGAAAAGCTTGATCATCGACGAGGCCGACCGCATACTAGAAGTGGGATTTGAGGATGAAATGAGGTCGATTATCAAAATACTCCCCAAAGACCGACAAACGATGCTGTTTTCTGCCACGCAGACGACAAAGGTTGAAGACTTGGCGAGAATTTCACTCAAGCCAGGGCCGCTGTACATTAATGTAGACTACCGAAAGGAGCATTCGACGGTGGAGGGGCTGGAACAGGGGTACGTCATCTGCGACAGCGACTCTAGGTTCCGGCTTCTGTTCTCCTTTCTTAAGAAACACCAAAAAAAGAAGATTATCGTCTTCTTTTCGAGTTGTAATGCTGTCAAGTATTACGCAGAATGTAAGTAGTCACGGTGGTGCATTGGCAGGAGATGCTGACATGGCTAGTGCTCAACTACATCGATCTACCCGTACTGGACCTACACGGAAAGCTTAAGCAACAAGCGCGGACGAATCGGTTCTTCGAATTCTGCAACGCACAGTCGGGGACATTGATATGCACAGATGTAGCGGCGCGTGGGCTCGACATTCCCGAAGTGGACTGGGTCATTCAATTTGACCCACCCGATGACCCCAGGGACTACATCCACCGAGTGGGTAGAACGGCTAGAGGGTCCGACGGCAAAGGACGATCATTGATGTTCCTCCTGCCGTCGGAGGTGGGCTTCCTCAAGCTGCTCAAGGAAGCGCGGGTGCCGCTGGTGGAGTTTGAGCTACCGGCGAACAAGATCTTGAACATTCAAAGCCAGCTGGAGGCGTTGATTGGAAAGAATTATTACCTCAACAAGGCAAGTATGCGTCTGGTCACGGCATGTATGCGGGCTAACTGTTGTGCAGTCGGCGAAAGATGGCTATCGGTCCTATCTACATGCATATGCATCACACAGCTTGCGATCGGTATTCGACGTGCACAAGCTCGATTTGGTCAAGGTGGCCAAGTCGTTTGGGTTTGCAACACCGCCGAGGATCGATCTCACGCTCGGGGCTAGCCTGAGCAGAGACAAGAAGGTCGAGGGCAGGAGAGCATACGGCAGCCAACCAAGGCAGGGGAGACGGCCCATGAAGCCGAAGCGAGGGTAGTCGTGCGGGTCTCGCGGGTGTATACGTGGAGTTTTGGCGTGTTGGAAAATATTGGATGGGACAGGTTGGGGCGCAGTTTATTGTAGCGAGTAGACGTCTCACGAGCAGACCAAGCAAGCAGGACTTTGGAACCAACTTTGCCACTGCACCGCTATCCTCGTTGGACCGAAACCGGCGAAGACGAGGACAGCTTCTGAGACAGCGTGACGAATAAGAGGGGGCCATGGGGCCTTTGTCGGCGGGCACATTGGCAGGCCTTCGGGGCCAACTGCCAGTTCACCGTCAGCCCTACTGGTGCGGGCGAGCAAAGGGTAGGTGGAGGCCGTCATTCGACGAGGGCATGCTGCAAGTCACGGTGCACCAAGGAGTGCTGCGAACGGTCCGGGGCAAAGAGGGAGGTTGAGTGGATGATGCGCTGGCAAGTCGCGAAGTGGCGCGGCCAATGGGAGGGGGCCTAGGGCGCAGACGGGGGGCGGGCGGCGGGCGGATGTGCCCGTGCAGCGCGCGTTTCCGGAGAAACGAGGACGGAGGCTAGGACGGCTGTCATGGACGGTGTTGATTGAATACGCCGGAGCGCAGGGAACAATGGCGGTGAGGACGAGGACGAGGGAGGGCGGAGAGTTCGAATGGGCTTGTTGGCATGGGCCGTTGTGGTGGGGGGATTGGGATCTGTCGGATCATGGTCTATCTAGCTAGCACTACTACCTACTACCTACTACCTGCTGCCTACTACCTATTACCACATACCAGCCACCTCCCAAAAGGCTGCACCAAGCTGGCCCGCCCGCCGTCTGGAGAGAGGCTCCGCGGCAGCTGGAATGCGCGAGAACGTGGCCGCAGAAGATCGGCTGCGAGAGGGGGCCATGCACCGGGCGGGGATTGGACGGGCACACAGGGCCAGCAACGGCGCGCCAGAGCAGGCCGTATTTGGCGACGATGGATGGATCGATGGATGGGTGTATGTATGTACTAGTAGCAAGTACTGTGTAGATGCGATGCTGTGCTGTCTACTACGTATGTATGTATGGCCGAGGGCTGAGGTAGTTGCCGGGGCAGGGGGGTCGGTGCTGGTGCTGGTGCCGCTGCCGCTGGCTTGACCTTGGCCCCCCCCCAGGCCTCTCTCCACCAAGCAACCAAGCAGGCCAACCCACCTTGCACACCTTGCCCGCTGCGATATATTCACCTTCACCTTCACCACCGGCCCTCGCTAACCCACCCCCCGTCCCCTCCTCACGAGCCGGTACGTCCTTCTCGCCGGCCTGCTCGCTGCCCCGTGTGCCTTCCCGCCGCAGTGCTTCCCATGCCGCCCAGTTGCGTTGACTGCCTGCCCAGCTCCATCTTTGGCCCGCCCACGCCCACTCAACAACACACGGCCCCGAGGCCTCGCCGGCTGCCCAACGCCCTCTCGCACCCTCCGCCGCCTGCTATGCGTTAGTCGACTGCATCACATTCGCTATCTTTCCCGCCGTGCGCCCGCTGCCTGTCCGTCCGCCAACCCGACCGCGGCACCGTCAAGACTTCCTGGTTGCGCAAACGAGAACCGGCCACGCAACCGCCGCAGCACCGCACACTCGCTCCCCCATCCATCTCACCACATACAGTCTGGTATCATCAATTGCCCTCATGTCGCCCGCCGCCCAAGCCAGCTTCTAGAGTCGTCTGCGATTCACCATGGGAGTGGACATTCGACGACCTCCTCTCCCGGCGCCCACTGAACCCTCGACTCTCAGCTCTGGCGACAACGACACCACTCTCCGCGACGACATCGACACCACCGTCTCGTCACGCACCGACAAGACTTCGTACTCGATTCCCGAGGACGGCACCCCGGTCACCATCAACACCACCAAGCAAGGCGGCGTGCACAAAAAGTATCCTTCACAAACTTCACTCCTGATAGAATATTTCGAAGGCGGAAAATCAGAGGCAAAGGTCCACTCGCGCCCCAGCGTCCGGGTCCGAGTCACTCCGTCTTCCCGCAAAAACAAATCATCCGATCACCACCTGCAGATAACCCAGACCAGCCGCAACACACGGAAGCCCTCGTACACCCGCCGCATCTCCCTGGGCAGCAAGCCGCGCGACGAGACCCCCCCATTACCAGACACATCCTACTCGGAGGGTTCCAACGTGTCATCGCTTCCCCCGGTCGAGATTGAAGTCCTGCAGAACGCTAGTGATTTATCCAGCAACAGCGGCCGAGTCCTCCCAATGACCTCGGACATCTCTTCTATGCCGCCTGATAGCATGCTAGAGGGCGAGCCAATCATCAAGCCGCCAGGACGCCGACGGAGTCGCAGTCTGGAGAGGGAGGAAGTTGCCGCGGCAATGGAGGCTGCGGACACCCTCAAGGCTCCGACGCGCCAGCGTAGTAGAAGCTTGAGCAAAGAACGCATCACACAGCGCGTCATGGAGAAGCTGCAACAGAAGCCCGTAGAGGCCAGCCCCTCCAAGACCAAGGAGGCGCGACGGAGCAGAGAGGAGCTCACCTCGAGCCGCAAATCACACCGGAGAACCAGCAAAGGCTCGCGGGAGGAGGAGATGAGCGGCATCAGTGGCACTGAGTCGAGCCTGCTTTCCTCCAATGCCCACCGCAGGTCGGGCGATACGCATTCTGTTCGATCAGGCGTTTCTGGCACTTCCTCCATCAACAATCCGAAGCTACTGGCGACTGTTGAAGATGCCATCAAGCGTCTCATTCTGCCTGAGCTCACGGCATTAAAGGAGGAGCAGCGCACACAAAAGAACCAGCACAAATTTGAACGTTTGTCCCGTGACAGCGCCGCTACTTACGAGACCGTCGAAACCACAAGCTCCCGCGATGGATCCCGCCGTCGAGTCTCCAAATCTTCGAGCGCTCCTCACATCCATGGTAACAAGCCGAAGGTGGTTCTCAACAGGGACGAGAATGATCCGGGTACCATCCTGTCCGGAAGCTCAAGTCGAAGAGAGCGTCGGTCGAGCCGTGGTTCAACATCCGAGCGCAGCTATGCCGAATCGGTCGAAGAGAAGACCCGCCGCAAGAAGAGTAAGGACAAGGACCGGCCTTCGGCACGTGACGCGGCTTTGGCTGGACTGGCGGGTGCCGGACTTACAGCTGCGGCTTTGAAGACACTCAACTCCCACGAGGAGAAGAAGGGGGACCGCAAAGAGAGGAAAAAAAGACACTCTCGAAGCAGCAGAAGCCGCACTGCTAGCATCTCTGAGAGCGTAGAAGAGCATCGTGACTCGCTCCAGGTGGACGTGCCGCCGCTCCCGATCATCCAGAGTGAGCTGCAAGGCTCGGAGCTCACCCGAGATTCGATTCTGTCGGCCGAGACTGAAACGCGCGATCGATCAGACTCCAGATCTTCAAGGGATACTGGTTCTGAGACCCCAATGAGAGAGGTGCCCCGCGGTCTCGCTTCACCATCTCCACGCACCCCGACGCGGACACCCGTCGCTTTGCAACGCGGCCTTGCAACCGCACATAGCAACCGCTCTCAAGGGGACATTGGCTTAGCGACACCCAAGAGCGACCGAAGCTTTTCATCTCGATCGAGAGAAGTCTCGGCTGCTGCACTCGAAGCTGCTGCAGCTGCAAAAGCCCGTGCGATTGAGGACACAGTGCCGCAAAGGTCGCAATTTGAGATTGCCGAATCAACACCATCCCGCAACCTCAGCCCTATTCAGAGCGAGGCCAGCTATCGGGAGGAGGTCCAGATGGCTGGATCACCTCGTCCTCTACGCTCGATCCACAGCGGTGCCTCGATGTCGTCGGCCGGACGGAAAGCCGAACGACAGCGCTCCAATCTCTCAACCCACTCAGCCGAGTCTTCTGCAAGCACCAAAGTGTCTCGCACCCGGAAACGACCGCAAGGCGTCAGCCTCGAACGCACAAAGGAGGTTCTTGGCGAACCGGACACGCCTCGAGACGTGGATGAGTTCTTTGCTCAGAACCATGAACAGAATGAAATGTACCGGAGAGAGCTCGAGGCTAGCGAGCAGGGCTCCCCTAGCTTCGACCACGAACGGCGCCTTACGCACATGACCGACGACAGCGAGGGACAATTTGCCGACCACGAGGATCGACTCTCGTTCAGCCAGGATATCCGCAAAGTCGGTTCCAACCCCGAATATGTTCACACCCCTGTTGCAGTCGAATCGGCCGTTGCGTCTTTGCACGAACCATCGAATATCAGTGTGCGCTCCTCCGTGTCCAGTCCATTGAAGAAGAGCAGGTTGTCGCAGGTCAGCCCAGCGCAAGATCAGGAATATATTTTCGAAGAGACTGAATTGCACGAACATCCAAGCCGTGAGCGGTGGGGTGCAATCCGCGACCAGGCTCAAACGCTCGCAGATCAATCGGGAGCAATAAACTCGCCGAGACAAAGCATTTCAAGGTCGATAGATCAATCCCCAAAGATGCATTCGAGCGCCATTCCCGGCGGGGACATCATGCCGGAGTTTGGATATGGCGTAGATGACGAGTCTGAGGTGACGACGAACCCATCGATCATCAAGGGACCCATCGGAGAATATCGCAATTCAACCGAGGAGCTCATCAGCAGGCAAGAAGAGCGCGAACGAACCCCGACTCATTCATACGGTAAAGCGGCTGCGCTCGGCGGGACCGCGGCTGCTGCCATGGCCGCGGTTGCAGCTGCACATTCTCGCGACCAAAGCCCGGCCGAGTTTGACGAGCAACACCAGGCCACCGTAGAAGACTACGATGAAGACTACGCAGGTGAGCCTCAATATGCGCAGCCCAGTTATTCAAGGGATCGTACGCCATCTCGGAGTCCTGCCCTTTGGAAGGACGAAGGCTACCAGTCTGCTAACCAACCTGGAGGCATCACGCCGGAGATGCGCGGCCGCTCCAAACTCTTCGACGATGATGGGCTCGGTGACTACGATGAAGCGGGCATGGGCGATGCGGATCTCTTCGCTGCTGACGGCAAGCATACTCGTCACTTCAGCGGCAACTCTCACGGCATGTCATCGCCGCTTTACGACGCCGCGACTGGCCAGGGTCTCGACCGCATCCAGTCCAAAGACATTGTGGCTCTGATGGATCATCTCACTGTCCGCGACGCGCAACGCAACGCCCGCGACACCGAGATTCTGGTCACGTTGGTGCGAAGTGCCGCAGAGATGCGCAACACGTTTGAGGAGATGAAACAATTCATTCGGGTACAAGATGCTATGGTTATGAACAATACGGACAAGAGAGTCGATTTGGCAGAACAGCGTATCCTTGGCGGCCCGCGTCCACAGCCGATTGGGTCTCCTCGGGCACCCCGATCATCAACGGAGGACCTGGAATCTGAGACCAAGAGGAAGAACGTCTTCAAGCGAGCTCTAAAAGGCCTCAGCACCAAGAGCGATGGCGACATCAAGAAGATTGAAACGATGCTTGTGCAGCTTCTCGGCGAAGTGGAAGGCCTCAAGCAGGTTCACCAGTTATCAATGGAGCAGCAAAATCGGTCAAATAGCCTCACCTCGTATGAGAATCTACGAGCCAGCGGAGGCCCCGAGTCCGGGTATGAACCGGAAGGCCGCGCAAACACTGCTTCCTCGCCTAACCAGTCCGGTTACCTCTCCAACCCGTCATCACGGCGCATTCAAGATCTGCATTCGGGTTATGATGTACCCCAGACGCACCGTATCAGCACGGTACAAGAGGACGACGAGGAATTTGCCGAAGAAGAGGATCAGTATGAGAATACTGAGCGCATGACGACACCAACTCAGGAAGCCCGTCGTAATAATAGCCTCTCCCAGGAGACCCCGCCACAGGCATCCAGAGCGTTCCGAGACTCGCAGAGCCTAGAGAACACCCCGAAGCGCAAGCACAAATCTACCTCTTCGTCCATTTTCGGAATCCCAAAGATCTCTCGGTGGTCCAAGACCACGGCTTCGACAAATCCTGAGAGCCTTCCCCGTAACAGTGGATCGGGAGAGAGGAGACCATACTCGACTGCCTCACGGTCTGGATCGCAAGTCAACATCGCTTATGATGGACAGTACGAGCTTCAGGAGGACGATAGAATCCGCTCCGACACTTCTCTTGCGAGGGACGAGCGCTCCATCCGCTCACCTTCCCCTCTCATCCCCGAAGAGCCAGAGTACACCATGGAAGATCCAAAATACCAAGCGCATCGCAATTCCTTGAACTTGCAGCACCCACAGCCGCGCCCCGGTCCAACCGGTCGCCACCAGAACCACCTAGAGTCTCAGGCCCACATCTTCGAGCCGGTCGGATCTCCCGACTATGATCAGTGGGGCAGCAACCCTTCCCTGGCGCGTAATCGCATGTCTGGTGGTGGTGGTGTCAGTCAAGGCGCGGGCCATTTGTCACCCATCTCCTCCGATGGGGGATACAGCCAACACTCCGCCTCGGAGCAACAAGCCGCTCCGCCTCGGCCTCCAAAGGTCCTAGATGACGGTCCGTTGGTACCGCAGCAGCAGCAGCAGCCGCCGCTTGCGGGACATGGGCAGGCTAGGCAGATGTATAGCTCACCAAATGAGTACGGTGGTCAGGGTACTCTGACGCCTCTGGCGCCTATCCAAGAGGTGCGTTACTCCCTCGAGACTGACACATCCCGACGTTTTGTAAGATACCCGAACGCAGTACTCCATAATCTCTCACACCGATACTAATTTACGATAGTACTCTCCCACTCCGTCGCCGCGCCCTCACTCGGGCTACCTTGCTGCTATGGCAAGCCCGCAGCGCAAAATCACGGGACCAAGACCGATGGGTAGCAGAAGCCCTAGCGGCCAGCAGGGATTGAGCGGACAGGCACAGCTTGGACACTCGGATACGGTCGTACGGAGGAAGCCGGTTGCGGGTACGTAATTATATCATATTCTCTCGTCGGACATGCAGAAGGGGGAGTCGTAGACCGCTGCATATGGCTCTGTTTTCTTACCAGCCAGTAAGACGTACCAGTATCGCTGTGATTTCGTTGTTCCTCCTTTTCTTGATTTGGGAGTTTGCAGAGTGTGTATGAGCAATCGAGCTAACGAACCACAGCAGACACAGAGTCCCTCGAGAGTTACCGAAGCAGCCTCGACTCAGAGATCTTCTAATGGACATCTCTACGTCGAACACTCCCGTGTCTTCTCCAACGACCAAAAAAAAGTAGATGAATGGCAAGACGAAAAGACGATTTCCTCAGAGCAGCCTGCATGCTTGGATCAGTGCATAAGCAAAGTTTTCCCGTCAGAGATCATAATTTCGGAGTACATGGGTTTTCCTTTTTGTTTCCCCCCCCTCTTCTTGAGCGCATTTTGCACAGCGACGCGCGTTCCTGACAGCGCGGGGCATCTTTCTAATTCATGAGGATATGAGAAGGACATGCGTTACGAACAATCAAGAGCAATCATCGTCGTCATTGATGACCCCGGGGCCTCGGTGGTGGGTTATGTACAAGCTGAATCAAAGGGGGGCCAATCTCGCGGAAGGACGTGGTGGAGTCGGGGAGACATGTTTTGCGTGTGTGTGTTTTTCCTTTTATTTCTCTTTTACGGCGTAAGAAAAAGGGACTGCATTCGAGAATTGTTCTTTCTTTACTTTCCCAAACTGGTAGCTAAGTGTGATTAGCTAGCCTAGCGTGGCATTTGCATGCGTGCATGCATGATGTTAATGAAATGCATTTTTTTGGGTATAAATTTCCTCCCCATTGTTTCTTCCCACCCCACCTCTCTTTTTCGTTTATGAGAAACCGTGTTTCTTGTCTGTGTCTTTGTCTGTGTCTTCCAGGCTCTCTGCATCGATGACCATAGTAGTTGTTCTTCTGGCTTGACGTGGGAGGTATGTACCTCGTCCTGTTTGCAGTCATGTATTTGTCGGACGTTAGATTGGGACGACGTAATGCTAATGTCCTGGCTGCGTATGGTCTCGTGAGTGATGCATAGATAGAGGTTGGGATGTTTCCCCGGGGGGGGGGGTGGCTACCTGTACATGATGGTTTTTTCATGTGAGGGGAGGTGTACTTGGTGTGTCTCAATGTGGTCTCGGAGCCACGTTATTTAGCCACCAACCGAGGCCACTTGAGGCCTTGAATTGGTGAATTTCTTTTTTTGGCGACCATGCCAAAGTTCTGCAAGAGGCTGGATCGACAACTCGTCTTGTAGAAGCTATGGCGTGGCATCAAGGGAATACTAATATACTAACAGCGGCCTAATCACAAGGTGTACCTCTGTTTTTTTTTTTTCGGCTTGCTTGCAGGGCTGAAAACGAACATCTTCTGATTGAAATTGATGGGTTGAAAACTAGCAAAATATATCGTTTCAGGAGCCTGTCCAGGCTGACGAACCACATTACTCGTGACCTGACGTATGCATTGGCGGAGCCAAGGGCTATGGAACACAGAGAAAGACAAGTTCGCTGTTGATTTAGTTGAAGGGTGGATCCCCTATTTATCATGACAGCCAGCTGCGCGTGAAGGGACCGCGTATGCGCAAGGTACGACGTTTCGAGTACGAATAGCATGCAAGGTCGGAGAGGTAGTGCATAGCTGTTTGTTGGCTAAAATGTGGGACTAGCTCTGGAGCCGTTTCGTGGAGGTAATTGTTCGTTCGAGGAAACAGATCCGGGCCGATTCGATAGGAGTTATCTGGACTGCTTCTGGCTGAGGTAGAAGTAGATTCGGTGTCGTCGTCATGGATCGGCTGCTACATCTGGCTCCGAAGGTTGTATAATCAGGTACGGACCAGGGGGGCTGCTGCAAGACATCAGTGATCGACCTTTGGGCTTCTTGAGATCCCCATTATTTTCTTCTAGAGAATGGTGCTTGGAGACCATAAATTCGATACTGCGAGGTTCAGGCACCTTGGTTTGACACTTTGAAATGGCTTGGAAGCTTAAATACTCGTGATCATCTACGCGTGAATGCCTTGTCACGTGATCCACTTCTCCTATATCTACAGTTAACGCTGCGACGACACTAAGACACCATACTTGACTGCGCCACTGACCCTCTTTGGAGCACAGAAGATGCAGCGAGCCTGCCCAGACCACCCTAGAGGCGATCTCCCTCCCGAACGCAATGATGATCGCGCGTACCTGCATTACGTACCCTCCACTCTACCCGTCGACACCACATTAGACAGCTTCAGTCTGCGTAATACTGCCTTGAGTCTGATGCGCTAAGCTTCTCGCCGCCTCCTGGTCCTCGGTATCCCCCGAGATCGAGGGATGCGAGCAGATCTAGCATCTGCATGACCGCCATCGCTACCAGGCGCGCGAAGTGGCAAACTGCTGTGCAACGGTAATCTACCGGGTGTGAATGGTTAGAGGCTTTGTGCCAGATAGACGAGCTGCACGAGGTGATTCGTGCGGAGGGTGACGTGTGAGGGGGGCGCGGTCAGATGAGCTGCGGAGCGGGGCGGAGAGGACTCCTTGCTAAGAAGTATGCGAAGTAGAGACTCAGTGATAGGCTAGGTACCTTGCGTTGGGAGGGCAGGTGGACAGTCGATGCGAATGCGGCATGATGGTTTCGGCTGTCCTAAGATGGAGATAACTCGCAGATAGTAGACTGAGGTTGGCGAGACTGCCCAGAGAGATACCAAGAATAACACATCACTACATCGAACCGAAACAGGTACCGCTGAGATAGCATAGTGGGGCTAATGTTTTTGATGCACGGCATAGGCACACAAGCCTGGGCAGGGACTCAGAACGTTCCGACCTTGACTACGTTATATCCATGGCAAGTATAATAACGCGTTACATCTAGATATGGAGCGAGGCCAATTATTAGTACTTGATATTTACGAGTCTTCAAAAGGAAGTAATAGTTGGGTACCGCATCACTCGTCGATAGGAAGTGGTTCAGTGGTGTCAACAATACCATGACGAAGACAGCAGGGGAGAGGAACTATTGACGCTCGTAAGAACTTGAGACTCAGTAAAGGGTCTTTGAGCGCTTCCAAATAGAGTATCGCTTCCTGCCAACCACGACAAGGTCTCTAAGAGGAATCGGTCGTAGCCACTTCACGTCGGCTCTCGCTAGACATTGCCCACTCCACATCTACCGCGTCACCACCTTCCATATATGCCTCAACTCATGTATCTTGATGCTTCGTCTTTGCATAAAGAACCCTCGAGGTACCTATCCCTGAGCGTTGCGGCAAGGCCTCCCGCGCTCCCGCCCAACCAACCCGTCATGATGACACTGCGTGAGTACTATACACACAGTGCAGACAACACTACATACACATGCTAAACGGCTCCTCCGACTTCTCATAAACCTACACACCACAAAATCGATTGACTTACGCAACGCCATGGCCCGCCTTTCCCATTCAAACACTAGCCGCCCGTGTGCTGAAACACCACCATTACGACCCAACATCCGCAGGCTCCCTATCTCTGCAGCACGCTCAACACATGCAGTACGCACGGCCGTCGCGTATATGCCCCGTAAACCCAAAGCAACTGCCGCATCTGTCGTGCTCCCCTACCACGTCGCATCCTCATATCAGGCTGCTGCCAACGTGCTCCGACCATCGGCCGCCACAGTCTTACCCGGTGCATATAAAGCGCACACAAATCCAGCAGTGATCGCCAGCTTCAACTTTGCAGTACGAGAGGGCCCCGCGGAGGACCGGGGCCGCTTCCAAAGTGAGTGCAGCGTCTTCTCGCGGGAAGTGCCGCCACGATGTCAAGAGCCCGTCCGGAGGAGGGTTGGAGCTTGCATCGCGTCCTCCGTCGTTGAAGTTTGTGTTACAAGAGTTACTGACGCACTGTTTTGCGCTGTGGAGAGCGGAAGAGTGCAAATGCTTTGTTACACTTTTTTTTGGTAGGAAACTCGCCCGTACCCTCGATTTTCTTCGAAAGTACAGACATATATGTATACAAGATTGTTTCTTCCACGGAATCGCCAAAAGGCACGAGCGACGGTTCGGCCATCAGCAATACGCGCTTTTCTCCAAAAGGAAGAAGGAAAAAAAAGGAAATGATGCGTTTCGTTTGTCTCGTACACTCGAGAAAGACGAAGATGCCATGCAGTCAAAATAAACGAAGGACCGCCCCTGATAATCAAGTGGAAAAAGCGGAATGATACAATTTGCGAAGCCCAACTCAAAATCATGTGCAGTCTTACTGGACAATCTGCATTATATCGTCACTCGCCTCAGGACCATCATTTCGTAAGATGTCCTCATATAACGATTTGAACCAACTACCCTCACGCTCCAGCAGCTGATACGGCTTGCCATACTCCACAAGCTGTCCTTGATTCATGACAACGACCTTGTCGAAGTCAAGAACTGTGTCTAGCTTGTGAGCGACCGCGATCACGGTATGTGATGCGAATTTGGAGCGCAAAAGCTTTTGGACACGGGAATCCGATGCAAGATCCAGGCTGAGATGCGTTAGTGGACGGCAAGAGGTGGTGGGAATGGTGATACTTGCTTGCTAGTGGCCTCGTCAAGCACGACTACGCTCCCTTTGTCCTTCCTCAACAACGCGCGCGCCAAACAGAACAGCTGCCGCTGTCCATGGGAGAAATGCAAGTCCTCGACTTCGACATCAAGCGGATGCACGTACTTGTTTTCGTCGCCCTTACTTACGACGATATCCCAGAGATGGACGTCCTTCAGCGCCTGCATAATTGCTTTGTCGTTGCTCTGCTTGAGCGGGTCGGCATTGAGACGTACGGAGCCAGGAAGAAGATATGCATCCTGAGGGAGACCAATGAGACGTGAGCGGATGGTCTGACGCGGGATGCGGTGTAGGGGAAGTGAATCAATTGTAATGTTTCCATGTGAGAGCTCGATCATGCGAAATAGGCTCAAGACGAGTGACGATTTCCCGCTAGACAAGTTAGATGTGAAATGGTCGACGGGAAGCATTTGGCTCACCTTCCGGTGCGTCCGACAACGGCGACCTTCTCACCAGCTTTGATCGACAAGGAGAACTTGGATATCACGGGTTCAAATGATCTAAAAGATTAGTGGATAATGGGAAAATTTAGGAAATACGACTTACCGATAGCAGGCAGTGATTTCCTTAAACTCAATCTTGCCCTCGCTCGGCCAGTTAGGCGGCGGGATCTGGTCTTCGCCTTCCAGATCTTCGCTGATGGCGTCGGTCGTAAACGTTTTAATCCTCGCCACACTTCCAATGTGCGTCTCAAGCTGCGTCCAAAACGAAATGAGGAGCTTGATGCTCTGCGAGAAGAGAATGACATTCAACAACGCAACGCCGACGTAGCCAGCGCTGAGCTTTCCCTTCAACGCGACGACAAGGATGATTAGAATGGTGGCGACAGCTGCGACAATGAGGTCAAGAATGACCGTCAACCAGCGTTGGACGGCAAAAAGGAGGTAGAAGGGGCGCTGGCTGCGATCTAGCAGCGTCTTAGCTTTCTCGTGAAGGAAGTCTTGCCATCCAAAGGCGCGAATGGTAGCCAGGCCTTCCAACATCTCATTGAATTGAGTGTACAAGGGCGACTTTGCCTCGAGGTCGAGATACCTGAGTTGACGCGAGGTACGAAGGTAGAACCTTTGAATGATATAGACGCTTGCCCCAATGACTGGGAAGGATATGGCGGCAAAAGGGGCCGCAACAGCGATGAGAGCCATCTGGCCAATGCAAAGGACGAAGGCTGGACGGTGTTTAGCCTTTCTCTTAGTTCGTCTACGAGGAGGACTCACTTGCAAAGGTGTTCAGAGCAGAGACTGGTAGCTCCATATCAATCAACTGAAGATCCTGACTGAAGCGATTAAGTGTGACACCGGTGTCTGTCGTCGCAAAGAAGGACATAGGTGAGCTCCTGATAGTTAGCTATGATATTCGACCAATCCGATAATACTCACCCAAGCACGGTGTCAAGAAGCCGCTTGTGGAAGTTTACGCCAGATCGTGGGACCATTGTGATGATGAGTTGCCTAGAGGAGTGAGCACTAGAAATCGAAGTATGGAAAAGTCACATACCAGCAGCTTATGACGAGGAAGACAAGGGCAGAGCCACCGAGCATTGCGTAGATTCCAAGATAGTATCCGAGTCGCTGATTAGGGAATTCCTCGTTGTATTCTGCCCACATCTTCACCCAAATCGCTAAAGCGACATGTTAGCTTGTGAAATGTGAAATGATGATGATACTTACTTGGAAAAGATTGTCCAAAGATGAAAATGGTGATGGCCACGATGAAGATGAGTGTCGCCGTCCACCCTACTGACCGGACGTAGTAGAGGTAGATAGCTGCATCACCAGTTCTTCGGTTCGTTTCCGCTTGGATGTCCTCTTCGGTGACTTTATCCGAATTGACGCGCTCGGTGTACCTGGGCGGAGCCTCGTAGACATGCTTCTCTGGTGCGAAATTCCAGTCGGGAGGTGGGAGATCGAAGCCGGACACATATCCACCCGATCTATTGAGCTTGTCGAAGCTACCTTGCTCTACTATCCTGCCTTCCTTATCGAGCGCGACGATGTGGTCACAATAAGGGAGGCGTTTGGCTGTTGTGGCGAGCTGATTAGATGGATGCAACTAGAAAAGTATGGCCGAATAACATACCTGATGACGATGCTATGAGTACGGTCGACCTGCATCTCCGAAGAAGACCTTCACGACCTAGAAGGCTATGCCAGATGCGATTTTCAGTCTGACCATCCAGGCCGCTGAGGCAGTCGTCGAGGACGACAATATCCTTTTGCGCATAAATCGCCCTGGCGAGCGCCTACGTAAGGACATATTAGTAAACGTGAAGGAGGTGGGCGGGTTAATAACGGGACGTCTTACAATACGTTGACTCTGACCCCCACTCAAAGCGATACCCTTACTTCCAATCTGGGTCTGGTCTCCTTGCGGCAATTGGCGTAGATCTTCGTCTAGCGCGCAGCTGCGAACGACTGCTGCATACCATCGTTGGTCAAAATCGGAGACCCCCACGATGCTTTGTTGCACCGTGCCGTTCACATGCCAAGGTGTTTGATCGCACAAGGCAATACGCAGGGACGATAAGTGGACTGTGCCACCCATAACCGGAAGCTCACCCAGGACAGCCTTGAGCAGGGTAGACTTGCCACAGCCTACCGGTCCCACGATCATGGTAATCTTGGCCCGTGGAACTGTCACGTTGATCGCCTGCAACCATCCCATAGGCTCCTTTTTCTTATCCCAACCGAAGTAGCCATTCTCAATAATCACGGCGTGCATGCCAGATGAGCTAAGGTCCCTTATCTCAAGAGAAAAGCGACTCTTTTGGGAGGCGTCGGAACCCTTATCGGACTCGTATCCCAGGTCTGAAGCGGAGCCGATGCTGTTGCGAAGGAAAGGAGTCCTTCGTCGTTCAACCCTCGATTCCATGGTCAAAAACTGCTGGATTCGCTGAAAGGAACCAACACCGCCCATGAAAGATGCCAGCGCCATGATTAGCGAGCCAAGAGGCTCGGATAAGAGGGTGAATAGCGACAAAGAAGTGAAAACTTTGGCGGTATCGAGTGTACTGTGGCCATTACTCTTCTGCGCAAGAATTGAAAATACGGCGAAGGTGAGAATTGGCGAGACCACAGGCGAGATGTATGCTACGCGGTGTTGGTAAGAGTACATGAGTGCGATCCGACGAACACTTACAGATGCCCATTGTCCATATCAGAAGCTTTCTGAATTTCTTGGAGATATTGAGTTCGTCGATTCGGAGCCGATGAAGGTCATCCCGCAGCACCTCGGTAAGTCCACACATCTTGACGCCCTTCATAGAATTGAGCATCGCGGTGGTGGCAGCAATGCGTCGTTCAATGGCCTCGAGCCAGAGAGCTTGACGCTGCATTACCAAGCTTGACGCGGCAAGCGAGCCGACCAACGAGACTAATCAGGAGCGGCGTTAGCAAATGGTAATTGCCGAAGTATGATGAAACGTACCAACAGCTACTCCGATCGGTATAGCACAGGCAACGCCCAGCTGTCGCTGGAGGAGATAAATGGCCAATGCTACTTCTATGGTGTTCGACCATAGCTCATGTCCAGTTTGCATACCAGTGACGATACGTTCAATGTCAGCACTCATGAGCGTGATAGACGAGGCAGGGTCTACATCAGTCAAGGTAATATCGGTCGCTTTGTCGTAGAGCATCGATATCAGACCGCCTCGCATCATGGTGATGAAACGGTAAGTGAGATGCTGATACTGGCCGGTTGAGACCTTGCGTGAAGGTTAGCGGAACTAAGCGCATGGATCAGGGGCTGAATACGTACCGCGATACCCACGTAAACCAGGACATAGGCGCCAATCAAACCATAGCCGATGTTTGTTGTTTGGACCGTGTCACCCTGCTGGGAGAAAGTGACTGCTCGGTTGATTAGAAACGGCTGACAGAAGTTGAAAGCCGTGAGACAAGCACGTGGCGGTACGACCGCTAATATCGGCCATTTGAGTCTCTTCAGCGTGACTGCAAATAACGAACTTGATCCCGTGTGCGTCACTGCCAAAAGCGGAACGGTTAGTTACCTTGTACAGAACAGAACACCTATATGATGATCACTTACACTTAGTCCACGCGGACTGGAGTCTGTGGTGCAAGTAATCAGAGCGTAGATGTTTATCTAGATGGAAGAGGTCGTCAACTGCCAACGGGTTGGAAAACCCCTTTTTAAACAGTCCCAACTGCCACCAGAATAGTGCTCGGTTGTATATTCCAGCTGTTGATTCCGGAGGACAGTCGGCGTATTCAGGAAGTAGGATACTCCTTTTCCCTCTTGACTCAAAGATGGCGAGGAACAACTTGACTCCAACCCTGGTAGTGAAGAGGACAGAGATAGTCTCGAGATCGCTGTCCAACGAGTAGCTACGGGAACGGGCGGCATCGAAGACGACGGTGACAAGGAGGTACACATTTAACAAAAATGATGTACGGATGGATCGAAGGTGCTCGAAATAAGATAGAAGGCATAAGATCAGAGATCCGACGAGGCTAATTGCGGCTGATGGAATAACAGCGCTGTTCTTGAAGGCACGTTGATCCACCCACAGAACCAACAGCGCGAGCTCGAATGCTGCGAGAAAGGTCCATGCTATCTGTCAAGAAATCAGCAATTCAATGGTTGAATGTGTCATCGCAGAACTCAAGCGTACCAGTTTTGCAGGTAGCAGTAATGACCTTGATACTTTGGTTCGTTTTCTCCAGAGATAGAGTATTCGAAACGGGGCAACGCAAAGAAGCAACGCAAGAGGGGCTATTGAGAGTACTGATTCCTCGAACAGAAGAGTGAAATCAAATCCACCTCGACAATGTTCTCCAGCATAAGGGCTGAAGGTGTTGTCTACTGAGGCACAGTCCTGAGCAGTACTCGAAGCCATTGAAAGAAGAGAAAATCAATTGCCTTTCTGGAGGATACTGCTCAGGGCGTTAGATGGAAGGTTGACGGGATCTGAGGGTTCATAATTTGGAACCGACAAGCTCCCATGAGCCTCGCCATACTGGGGTTAGCGTGATCAACCGCCGGCATAACGTAGACATCTCTCCACATACCTCAGAGGCGGTGGCGGATGCTTGGAATTGCTGCCATACGGTCTGACTAGGGTTGTACGTTTGGGTGATCTTCAAGAACAGACCATGCTGCACTAGCATTACAGCGTTCAGGGCGTCTAGGATGGACCCCGAGATGTGGAGTTGATGGACCAGAGTTACCAGCAATGCTAGATGATGGAGTTGGCACATGGCGTGCAATTACACAGCTCTGACGATCATGACAGGCCTTTGGGGCCAATGGCATGAGAATGACGATCTAATGGGCCAGAATGACTTACAAACCCGGGTTTGACAAGAATTTTCCAGAGGTGTGCGACGGCTGCGCGAGATGCATGCCGCATCTTCCGTAACCTAATGAGAACCAAGTGAGCATATGCAGGTCTTAGCTCGTCATAGCATGTAAATTGCACGTACAGTCTGTATCTGGTTCTTCCAGATTTGGAGTAACGATCGGCGCCACTGCAGATCACTCGATTGGCGGAGAGCCGCTCAGGAACACGCTCCTCAACCTTAATCGCGCGACCGGCTTCATCTTTCTCTATTCCTTTGGCCGTGCTCTGATGATCAGCGCTATCGCTGAACATCAAACCCGAGGCGCCTGGCACCCCTGCTATGATCACTGAAGGACTAAACCAATGCAATGGCGATACTGCTTGTTCTAACAATCAAATCTGGTGATACGAGCAAGCCCGAGCCACGTTCGCGTGAGGCCATTAGTCTACCCCGAGACGCCCGAGACGCCTCAGACATGCCTTCGCCAGGTCCGGATTTACGGGAGCTCACAGATTGAGGTTGCATTACTGGAGAAGCGATCTTCAAAAAATGCTTCCCTTTTCAACAAGTCGTGACAAGTGAACAGGCAACGAGGTAGTATGTGACAAAAGATCGTCACCTGACTATTTTTGGGAGACAAGAAGTAGAAATCAAGGAAGGACCGCCTCGAAATGGACGAGTCCCCTCGTGGTGTGTGGCTAGTATTGTTCGCAGACCCCTTGCAACCTCTCAGCTGGCTCGAAGTGGGTCAAAGGAAAAATCACCACTTCATCCTTTCATTGAAAATACGCAGGTAGACATCATCGGCCACATGATATTCAACGAAGGTATGGGTGACACGACCTCCTGTACAGTGGCCTAAGGTCCACACTGTGCCTATATGAGGGTTGGAGTGTTAATTCTGGGCATGGCTCGGCGGTAGAGTCCTCGAAACACTGCCGACAGAGGAAGCCAAAAGCTCAACAACACGCTAACTGAATACGAGAGATGCTAATGAAGCTAATGTGGATTGCGCGGGGACGCTGGGATGTGGAAACTGTTGAAGACGAGACTGACTTCAAGCGCCATCAGACTCAGCCCGACCCTAGAAGGGGAACGGTATGGTGGGAAACGGCGGCGACAAGGAAAAGACTTGTCAGATAGAATCGTGGAGAGCCGGCAAGGGCTTCGGGAATCATGGAATAGCCCGTGCTGTCAGCGTTTCTTCATAGCTTGCCACGACATCCGTTCGGCAGCCTAAAGATTTTAGGTATAGCGGCGCAGACGTGCTGTACAGACACGACACTCAAAGTACAGGCAAATGTGGCATCGGCCGAGAAATGGGGGAGAGAAAGGCTCACAGAGCGCTCATCACATACTAAGAAGGACGCTGCCAACTCCATGACTTTAGAAAGCAGCCATCCTCTATGCCTTGAATTTTCCTTCACCGGCTGGTGCTGTTAGCAGCCCCTGGCAACACCAACCCACACGTCCGAAGAATATTGCGGCTGCTAGATTATGATGCAATGCCGATCTTCTCGTTTTCGTAAGTTAAACAGCTTTGGGATAAAACTCTGATTTCGAGGGAGAGACGGCGGTATTGTCGCAATGCCGCGTCTCCTTGGTTTCACGACAGACGGATTTCGTGAGTGCCTATGTACGAAGGGACCTTTGAATGTGCGTGGTTCATATGGATAAATTAAGGGTCCTTAGTCCTGGGCCAAGAAACTCATGGAAGCTTGGATTTTCCGAGCGAGCTAGAGCACCCCACAATGGGAAGCCATTTAGAGTAAGTGGATCCTGCTGATCTGACGGCATTGACCATAAAATGGTTGAAACAGGTAACAGCTAAGTACCCGGAATCGGCCGCTCACCTTCAGGCTGAAGGAGGTTGGAGGCTTGAACCTGATCCGGGGAACAAGTGGAAACAGAGCTGAAAGGAGCTTGGGCATGTTTGCTTATGTCCGCTCGCCAGCTGTATACGGCGATCGCAGAAGGATGACGCCGTGAACAATTCCAAATGGCATGCAGTCTTTGCAAGTGCCTCGCCACAAGTCCACGGGCAGCAGAGGATGGAAGGAGAGCGCGCCGAAGAGGTGGGAATACGAGCGGTAGAAGCCGGATCATACACACCGTGCTATGTGATGTGCACGGGGCAGCCCTGGAAATAGCATCCTGATGCCGGAGGGAGGGTTGAGGGATATTGAGCGCCAGCGGGAAAGCCGCTTGGAGGTCCGCTGCGCCGCCGCAGGACGGGTGGATGGGAATCTGGGATGTTGGGATGTTGGGATGGGAAACCGGCCACTGCAAAAATGACAGCAAGCGGAAGAGTAACACTGCAGGCGGAGGCGTCCGGGGAAGCGCCGAGTAACGGAAAGTCAGGCGCTCTTGTGAGAGGACAGGACGGGCGGCGACAATGATGAGGAGCAATGACGTCCTGGAACCGCCGCGGAGACGAGCTGGAGGGCGGAGGATCGCTGCGTGGCAGGCAGCTGAGCGCAATGGCCGTTGGCACCGCAGACGGAGAGCTCCAGTCCGTTCGTGTATGTCCGCTGCAGGCTAGGCTGGGGAGACAAGGGTGGGCGATCATGCATCACGTGATGGGCTTCCTACACCAATGAGTGGCTGGGGTTCGCTGTAGGCTAGCAGGGTTCGGGACGCATCTCGCCAACGGCTTCTTCTCCCATCCTTCTCTACCGCCGTGTTGTGCTCGACTTCGGACGCATGCACGCCTTCAATATACAAGTACTTTACAAGCGCCGTCTTTGCACCGCGTCGCATGCACATACAATGCCGGCTAAGCCGCATGACAGCCAGCCTCACGGTCTGCAGCACATCACCCACCTGTCGAAAGCATGCCAGTCGGCATTGGGCGACATTTGATCTACTGAAACACTGATGCACTGCAAATCCCCAGTACTCAAGTAATGCCGATCTCCGGCGCCAACTGAAGGTGCCCCTGAGGCGCCCCTGGCCCTCAACTTAGCGTCTTCATCAACCCTAGGTCACGATGTTTACCCGCAAGTACGGCGTTTGAAAACACGATGCAGCTTGGGTACCAGCGTCCAATTTGGGACGACAGAACTACCTATGACTTCATCGAAGGCTCAAGTTGGAATTGGGGTATTGCCAATCTTTCCGGGATGCAAAACCTAGGAACGAGAGCCATTGAAGTCTCATGGGAACCATATGATCCCCATTCCTATATGCACTTTCCATCTAGGCACATTGTCTATCATAGTTATCTCTATGCTCGTTCACTCCGGTGTAGATCATTCCCCATCTTGACTTAATCGTCTGCGACGCCACCAGCTGTAGCATGTGAGTCTAGCAGAAATTTTGTACTTGGCCAAACGGCTCCAGTCACTGACCTGCTGTGACAGACATCTATCGTGAGCCACGTTGATTGTTTTGTGAGCGACTCACGAATTCTTATCCCATCTGCGTAGCGCATTTGTATTCTAGCATTCTTATTGCTCTGTTGCCTGTCGGACTACGAGACGTTCATCACAATACTGTAAGCTACGCGGTACTGTTACACGGAAACTCGAATCCCCAGCCCCGAGTCATCCGGTTTGAATTATTGTACGTATACTCTGAGCAATACTGTGCTAACTTGCAGCTCGACACAATCCCTACCATGGCTTCAGACTCGGCACTGCTTTCTTGCTTTTTCCCGACAACTGGGAAGGAAAGCAATGATCACAAGCGGCCGCTGTCTGTAAGGGTAGATCTGCAGCGCCCTGAGCTGGTTCAGCGGCTCCTGGCGCAAGAAAATGGTACTGAATCACTAGTTGCAAACATCAAAGCTGCCTGGGCTTTGTTGTTGCGTACCTATACTGGGTTAAACGATGTTTGCTTTGGCTTTGGAGAGATAGGGGCCGCTATCTCAAATGCCACAAAGGACTACGATGCACATAGTACCCATAGTGAACCTATCGTCGTGTTGGCGGTCGATGATCACATGTCTTGTCAAGACCTCATCGAACGTACCCATGACAACGACTCAATCATGACTTCCGCAAATGATGATGCCCCTAGATACAATACTTCTGTATTGTTTCGCTTCAGCGCTCAAGCTGGAAAGGCGCCGTCAATGAATAGGGCGACGACGATGGCAGATTCGGTAGTGTCAAATCATTTGTTCTTCTCCATCAAACACTAACATTAATCAGTGCAATCTTCGTCTACTTATCAAGGTCCTGAAATCTGGAGTCAGCATCTTCCTCGAGTATCGTAACTCCTTTATACCGACGGAGCAGGCACGGAATATTGCAAGTACTGTCGATGCAATACTGTCCTGTCTTTTAAGCTCACCCGAAATTGCCATACGCCATGCCAATTTCCTCAGTGACCGCAACAGGCTTCAGCTTGAAAAATGGAATTCGAATCCTCTTGACCGAGTGGACAGAACCATTCACGACGTTATCACCGACACTGTGAAGCAATTGCCTGAGGAGCAGGCAGTGTGCTCATGGGATGGCAATTTTACCTACCAAGAGCTCAATAACCTTAGCTGTCGGCTTTCTGGACTCCTGATCAAGCTCGGGGTCGGTGCTGAGATTATCGTGCCATTATGTTTCGACAAGTCCAAGTGGAATGTAGTAGCAATGCTTGGCGTGCTGCTCGCCGGGGGTGCATGTGAGTTAGATTTCTCATCACACGCCATATGAATTTCCTCATCCACAAATTTTAGACGATCAGAACACCGCGCTATTGTGGACTTGTACTCACCATAACCCCACTGATTATAATCTATATGAACCAAATATTCTATGCTAATCTTGAATAAGTTCTTCCCCTTGATCCGGCAGCTCCAAGAGAGCGAATGCAACATCTGGTGAATGCCGTGAATGCGAAGGTTCTCCTTTGCTCTCGAAGTCACTATGATTCTCTTCAAGGACTAGTTGAAAATGCTGTCCTTGTTGACGAGGATGCTATCAACTCTCTCTTGCCGCTTGAGCGGCCACAAGGTCGGGTGGAAAGTCATAATGCCGCCTACATCATTCCCACCTCCGGAACGACAGGTCAGCCTAAGCTTACTTTGCTTGAACATGTCAACTACTGTACTGGGGCGAAGGCGCATTATCGAGGGCTTGGAATGGATGTTCCACAACGTTTGCGGGCACTCCAGTTCGCAGCTCATTCGTTCGATGCTTCCATCACAGAGATTTTGACACCGTTGATGATGGGCGGCACAGTGTGCATTCCTGACGAACACACGAGGCTCAACGACATTGCGAAGGCGATGAATGACATGCACGTGACTTATGCACAACTAACACCGACGTTTGTTCGATTCCTTGAACCCTCTATGGTGCCATCCCTAGTCACGATTGTGCTCATGGGGGAAGCGATGTCACAGTCCAACCTTGAAACATGGTCCAAAATCACTCTTGTCAACGGGTACATTTGCCAGAAATACTCATCCAGGTCCTATGACTGACATTGATTACAGTTATGGCCCAAGCGAATGCGCTGTCGCTTCAGTCTGTAACCCGACAATTACTACCGAATCAGACCCCAGAAATATTGGCTTCCCGGTTGGATGCCACGTCTGGGTGGTGGATTCAGAAAATCGACACCAGCGGCTTCCGATCGGCTGCACTGGCGAACTCTTGATCGAGGGCGCCATTGCTGCACGCGGTTATCTGAATGATGACGAAAAGACATCGCAGGCTTTCATCACTGATGTCGCTTGGGCCCGAGACCGTCCCTTCCGAGGTTATCTTACGGGTGACCTGGTTATTCAAAATCCCGACGGCAGCTTCAACATCGTTGGTCGCAAGGACAATCAAGTGGTAAGTAGCCGTCTCATGAACTTTATGCTAAACTAACATTCCACCGCTAGAAATACCACGGTCAGCGAATTGAACTCTTAGAAATAGAGCACCACTTGAATCTGGACGATGCAATAGAGCACAACCTTGTTTTCTTACCCAAAAAAGGGCTATGCAAAGAGCGTTTGGTTGGAGTCATTTCACTTACTGCTCACGCGAGTGAAGACGAACCCCTCAAGCTCTTCGATGGCCCAAAAAAAGTATCTATCGCCTCCGACATAGAGGCGATTCGCGGGCGGGTTTCAGGTCGCCTTCCTTTCTACATGCTGCCAAGCGTCTGGATAGCTGTTGCGGCGCTTCCTCGCCTTAGTTCTGGGAAGTTGGACAGGAAGCGAGTCATGCAATGGCTCGTTGACATGCCCGCAGACGTCTATCAACGGGCCATTCCAGCTGCAGAACAGCCTAGCACTACCCATGAGCCCGGTACGCAGACCGAGGCGACACTGCGGTCTGTATGGGCTCATGTACTGAACCTACCTGAGCAGCAAGTTGCCCTCGACAGACCGTTCTTATCTTTGGGCGGAGACTCTATCTCTGCGATGCAAGTCATGGGGCAATGTCGCAAGAAAGGCATAGGTCTGGGGGTGCAAGACATCCTGCGAAGTCGATCTATCCACCTGCTAGCCACGGCGGTCAAGGAGGTCCAAACTACTGCGATTGACATACAGGAGGAAATCGAAAGGCCTTTCGACCTCACGCCTATACAATCACTTTGGTTTCAGCTTCCGAATCAAGGCCATGGCCACTTCAATCAATCCTTCTACCTTCAAGTCGCAAAGAGGGTGAACGCAGAAGAATTTCGCACAGCTGTGGAGACTCTCATTTCACGTCACTCTATGCTTCGCGCTAGATTCTCATTCTTACCAGAGCTAGGATGGAAACAACGCGTAACAGAAGATATCCCAAATTCCTATCGCTTCCGTCACCACGAGGTATCCACCAAAGATGCGATCGATGGTATGATTGAGGACTCGCAAAAATCCCTTGACCATGCAAATGGTCCCTTGTTTGCTGCGGATCTTTTTGAAATCAATAACGAACAACACGCATTCGTTGTTGCTCATCACCTCGTTATTGACTTGGTTACTTGGCGGCTGTTACTCGAAGAGTTGGAAGAAATTCTGAAAGGTGGTAGCTTGCTCCCACCAGCCATGCCTTTCCAAACATGGGCTCGGTTGCAGAGAGAGCACGCCCTAACGCTCCAGATCGACAAGGTTCTTCCTCCCATTGATCTCCCTCCCATGGATTTTTCATATTGGGGAATCCGGCATGAAGACAATACTTATGGTAACGCTGGTCATGCCAACTTTGAGCTAGATCCCACCATCACCTCTCTTTTCCTTGGAGGGTGCCATACAGCTCTCAACACAGAGCCAGTAGAAGTACTTCTCGCTTCTTTGATTCAGTCCTGGCCTCAAGCTTTCACTGATAGGCAGCCTCCGGCCATATTCAATGAAGGCCATGGAAGAGAGCCATGGAACACGGACATCGATATCTCTCGCACAGTCGGATGGTTCACAACCTGTAAGCTCTTGTTACATACTCCCAAAATTATCTTTAGGAAGCTCTCTTGCTAATTGGACCATTAGTATACCCTGTATTTGCCAAAGCATCTGAAGATCCAATCGAGACTGTCCGTAGGGTCAAAGATTTTCGCCGTCAGATTCCAGCAAACGGCCGTCCTTACTTTGCAAGAAGATGTCTCACGGACGAAGGCAAGGAGCAATTCAAGTCTCATTGGCCAATGGAAATCTCCTTCAACTACTTAGGTCAATATCAGGTCAGTGAATTGAATGCGAACCTTGTGAGCAATGCTGATCTTTGTAGCAACTTGAGCGTTCGGATGCATTACTCCAACCTCTCGATAGCATGGCTGGAGAGACTCGCGAAGCCGGAGGCACGGCAGATGTTGGTCACAAAGCTCCCCGTTTTGGCCTTTTCGAAATTTCAGCCATCGTATTCAAAGGTCGTCTGAAGTTTGCATTCACGTTCAATCGTCATATGCGACATCAGGAACGGATCCAAGCATGGGTTTCCGCATGTCAACAAAGCCTGATCGAGATGTTGGAGAAGCTTCCAAACGTTCCACCTACACCTACTCTAAGCGACTTTCCTTTGTTATCGCTCACCGAGGAGCGATTCCAATCCATGTTCCACCGTCTCTCAAAGCTTAGTATCTCACCCTCGCAGGTCGAGGATGCGTATCCTTGCTCGAGTATGCAAGAAGGACTGCTACTTTCGCAAACGAAAGACTCTGGCTTCTACGCTGCAGTCACGGTGCATGAGCTCAAGGTTCCTGCAGGCCACCCTAGCACTGAGCATATTGGCGAAGCCTGGAAACAAGTTGTGCAGCGCCATTCTGCTCTGCGAACCATATTCCTAGAGAATATCGGAGCCGAAGAAGGCTTGTATGACCAGGTAGTTCTCAAGCAAGTCGATCCCAACATAGTCTTTTTCAAGTGCGCGGGCGAACAAGAAGCCCTCGAAATCATGCAGAAACAGCGATCGGTTGATTACGACTACGGCCGTTCTCCACCCCATCGATTTACTGTATGCAGCACTACAGATAGTCGGGTCTTCTGTTGTCTTGAAATCAGCCATGCGATTATGGATGGACACTCTATGAGCTTGCTGTTTAGCGATCTTCGGCAAGCATATGAAGGACAGCTTCGGGAAGACGGACCAGCATACAGCGACTACATATCGTATATGATGAACCAACCTCAAGATATCAGCCTCGACTTCTGGAAGTCGTACCTGAATGGTAGCGAAGTTTGCTCCTTTCCGATTCTCAATGACAGTCAGGTCGTGGAGAAACAGTTGCGGTCTATACGAGTGGACTTCGGAAGTGTCAGCATCCTGGACCTCCAGTCCTTCTGTACTGCGCATGGTGTAACACTGTCAAACATCTTTCACACAGCATGGGCGCTCACAGTGGGCTGCTATGTTGGTAGCAACGATGTCACATTCGGCTACCTCACGTCTGCCCGCGATTCTCAGGACATATACCGCGTTCAAGAGATGGTTGGCCCAATTATCAACACCCTTGTTTGTCGTGTCAAGCTCTCTGAAGGATCACAAAGTCTCCTAGATATCCTTCGAGATGTGCAGAAAGACTACATTGACGCATTACCTCACCGACATATTGCATTAGCAGAAGTGCAACATGCTCTTGACCTATCAGGCGCAAATCTCTTCAACACGGCATTGTCATTCCGCAGGCTTCCACCCGACGCTCCGAGCGATGAACCAGGGCTAAAGTTCGTAGAAGTCGCCCCAATCTACGATCCGACGGAATATCCAGTCTCAATTAACATCGAGGTGTCCGATGACGCTGCCATGGTCGATCTTGACTATTGGACCGATCACCTCTCGACAGGCCAGGCAGCCAACGTTGCCAGCACATTTATCCGAGCTGTTGAAAATATCGTTTTTAATGCGGAACTCAGCGTTAATGCTCTTGACCATCTGAGCGGCAAACATTGGCAACAGATCCAAAACTGGAATGTCATGCCTGACACATTGAATGAATGTGTTCATTCCAGATTTGAATCCTGGGTCAATTCGCAACCAGAGGCACCCGCAGTACGTGGATTCGATGGGAACTACACTTATGCCGAGCTTGATAACGTCACTGATAGGCTCGCACATCATCTAGTTGAGCTTGGCATTGGTCCCGAGGTCTTCGTTCCCACATGTTTCGATAAGAGCTCATTTGCCGTTGTCGCTATGCTTGCTGTGCTGAAAGCTGGCGGTGCAGCTGTTCCTCTTGATGCGAAGCATCCCAAGCCAGCTCTTGAATCTCGGGTGGAAGATACAGAGGCTCAAGTCGTGCTGACGACATCTGCACGGTCTGAGATGTTTGAGGATGTCGTTCCAGACGTTGTCATCGTTGATTCCGTACTTCTCGATGACCTTCCAGACATGTATGACCCTCCTTGCACCACCGTACAACCGCAAAACCCGGCCTTTGTCATCTTCACTAGCGGAAGCACCGGAAGACCCAAGGGAGTTGTGCTAGAGCATGGAGCCATGGTCACGAGTGCAAATGCGCACGGCACAAATCTCGGAGTAGGACCCGGCACACGATTCCTGCAATTCGCCAGTTATACGTTCGATAACTCCTTGGAGGAGATGTTCACGACACTTCAACGAGGAGGCTGCGTCTGTGTTCCCTCGGAGGACCAGCGTATGAACGATCTTGCTGGAGCCATTGCCGAATTGGGCGCTAACTTCATGGATCTAACTCCAACGGTTGCTGCTCTGCTAAATCCAGCGGACGTTCCTACCATCAAAGGTATGGCGCTAGGTGGCGAGGCTCTCACAAAGGCCGTGGTCGAGCAATGGAGCAATCACGTTCATCTTCACGGTCAATATGGACCCAGCGAAGCCTCTATCAATTCTGCCTGGAAAGACTTTGAGCACGGTGGCGAGCCTACTAATATTGGACACGCAATTGGCAGTGTTTCTTGGATTGTTGACACAGACAATCGAAATCGTCTTGTGCCGATCGGTTGCAAAGGCGAGCTGCTGATAGAAGGCCCAATTCTGAGTCGCGGCTATCTGAATGACCCCGAGAAGACGCAACTAGCCTTTATCAAAGATCCAGAGTGGGCTTGCTCTGGTGGCACAACTGGGCGTAGATTCTACTGCACCGGTGATCTAGTTCATTACACTTCGGAGGGAGAGATGATGTATCTTGGCAGAAAAGACAATCAAGTCAAGGTGAGCACTTTATGCTTTATTAATCGCTACAAAAACTCACATACAATAGTTGAATGGCCAGCGTATAGAGCTTGGTGAGATTGAGCACTATTTGAAGCTCAATCTACCGGACGATGCTCAAAGTGCGGTCGAGCTTGTCAAGTTTTCTGATAGCAAAGCCACTAAGGCACTTGTCGCATTCCTGTGTCTCTCCGGGGAGCCTGCAGGATCAGTGAACGATACAGCATCCGCAATTGGAGAGATGACGGAGCCTGCACGAGCCGTGGCGAAGGATATGGAAGTAGCCCTCGCCAATGCTCTGCCGGCTTACTATGTCCCTTCCATATTTATACCAGTGACCAGTATGCCGATGACCACATCTGGCAAATTGGATCGCAAGATTCTTCGCCAACTCGCTCAGTCAATAGCAGAGGAACAGCTATATGCCTTCCGTCTCGCGGGTAAAAGCGGTCGGTTACCTTCTGGCCATGCCGAAACCACTCTGGCCTGTTTGTGGGCTTCCGTCCTGAAATTACCCGTCGATTCGGTCGGAGCAGACGACTCTTTCTTCCGGTTAGGCGGTGACTCCATCGGCGCGATGCGTCTTGTCACTGCTAGTCGAAAAGAGGGCATCGTGTTAAATGTAGCGAACATTTTCGCCCAGCCAAAACTTGCAGACATGGCAGCTACGGCAGTTGTACTTTCCTCCGAGGATATTGCTGCCGAACCGGAACCTGACATGGTTCCCTTTGAACTTGTACCCGAAGACGCTCGTCGCCGTATTCTCGATTTTGCTGCGTCTGAATGCGGTGTCTTCCCAGACTCCATCCAAGATATCTATCCGTGCAGCCGACTCCAGGAAGGTCTCATCGCGCTTTCCACAAAGGAGCCAGGAGCATATGTGGCCGAGACAATCTACCGTCTGCCGCTCAATACTGACTTGGAACGCTTTAAAGAGGCGTGGAACAGAGTCATTGCATCGGAAGCTGTCCTTCGTACTCGCATCATTCATACTGAGGACTGCGGCTTCCTGCAAGTCGTTGTACGAGACGAGGTGCAATGGCATCATTTGGCAGACCTGCAGGACATTAATGAAACTCACCGTCATCTACCGGCGAAACATGGTGGTCTCTTGACTACTTACGCCATTGTCGGGGAAAGTTCTTCATCGTCTTTCTTCGTCTGGACAGCCCACCACGCCGTATATGATGGCTGGAGTCTGCCTAGTTTGCTCTGTAAAGTGGAGTCATGCTATCATCAAATATCCCAGGGCCCTCTCACGTCCATACCTTATTCTCGCTTTATCAAATACCTATCGACAATTAATGAAAAGCAATCTGACGAATTCTGGCTCTCTACCTTCGACAATATCACAGCTCCTCAATTTCCTCAACTTCCGAGCCCAGATTACAATGTCCAGGCCTCAAGTCAATTACTACATCGTGTGCCCATCAGACGCAGATCAGGTATGGATATTACGATGCCATCCATGATACGCGCAGCGTGGGGTCTGTTGCTGGCGACCTACTCTGGGTCTGATGATGTCCTCTGGGGAGAAACAAACAGCGGGCGGGAAGTTCCCGTACCCGGAATCGAGGACATCATCGGAGCCACGATCGCAACGTCACCTATGAGGCTGAAATTGAACCGTCAACTTACGGTCCAACAATATCTACAAGACATTCAACGCCAGTCTTCAGCTGCCCTGCCGTTCCAGTTTGCTGGTCTACAACACATACGCAAGCTCAGTTCTGACACTGCTGTCGCATGCGACTTTCAGAGCTTGCTGGCCATCGTGGCTGGTGATAGTATGAAGGATCCTGAGGGTGGACTATGGAATCTTCAGAGTACCGGAACTATCGGCACAAACTTTTTCAACTATGCGCTTATCTTCAATTGTGCTGTCGAGAAGGATAGTGTCCATCTCGAAGCCCACTATGACAACCAAGTCATTCAGACATGGCTTATCCAGCGCATGCTGCAGCAATTCGAGCTCATTATCAATCGCTTAATCAGTGTCGACTTCTTGGAGCAAACGCTAGGCGATCTTGAGCTGCTAAACTACAGCGATCAAGAAATCATTGCTACTTGGAACAGTCGACCTGTCAATGTCATTGATAAGTGCATTCATAGCTCAGTTTTTGAGAGTCAGGTCATCCTTCGCCCATCAGCTGTCGCTATCGATGCCTGGGACACTGGTGTTCTCACTTATCGCGAGATGGATGAGCGTGCTACACGTCTTGCTTCACGATTGATTTCACTCGGTGTTAAACCGCAGGACTTTGTCCCTCTCTGCTTCGACAAATCAGGGTGGACAATTGTGTCTATGCTTGCTGTGATGAAAGCTGGAGCCGCTTTTGTCCCGCTTGACTTCGAGGCACCCATACTTCGCTTGCGAGAGATTGTCAGCGATGTAAAGGCCGAGTTGATTCTTTGCACTCCACAGTATGTAGACCTGTGCAAGTCCATTCCATGCAAAGCACTGGCCATCGACCGAGATGCGACCGAACGTCAACCCGGTAGACTCTACACCTTGCCATACGTTCAGAGTGACAACCCGGCTTATGTTATTTTCACATCAGGCTCAACCGGAAAGCCCAAAGGAGCAGTTATCAACCATTGCTCCTGGGTATCAAGTTCGACTGCATTCACTCCCCAGTTAGGTATCTCGGAAAGTTCCAGAGTCCTTCAATTCGCGTCATACACATTTGACGCTTGTCTTATCGAAATATTCAGTACGCTCATGTTAGGAGGAGCTATCTGTGTCCCTGATCAAGCATCTCGTACAAACGACCTTGCCGGAATCATCAATAGGTTCAACATCAACTGGGCAGCCCTAACGCCCTCTGTCGTCCGCACGATGCAACCTTCTCAGGTTCCGAACCTCCAAACACTCATTCTAGTGGGTGAAGCAATGTCTCAGCAAGATTTACTTACATGGGCCGACCGCGTCGTGCTCGGAAACGGATATGGGCCGACCGAATGTAGCGCAATAGCCACAGTCAACATCATGACGCCGACTACTAAGCCGAACAACCTTGGAAGAGCGGTGACAGCGCGAGGGTGGATCGTCTCGAAAGATAACCACGACGTGCTGGCTCCACTAGGTGCAGTTGGCGAACTACTCCTCGAGGGTGGTGGAGTTGGCGCCGGTTATCTAAACAATCCGGAAAAGACCATCCAAGCTTTCATTAGCCACGTAAAATGGACTCTTGGTACAGCTAATTTGGAAGAAGCTACGAAGAGGCGATTTTACAAGACTGGAGACCTCGTCAAGTACAATGAGGATGGCACAATGATGTACCTTGGCCGTAAAGATTCTCAGACTAAGGTCCGCGGCCAGCGCCTCGAATTATCGGAGGTTGAACATCATCTTATCAATGACCCATTGGTACAGAATGTACTTGCCTCTGTACCCTCATCCGGACCATGCGCCAAACGTCTCGTTAGCATAATATCGCTTCAGGATGTAGCGCTTGCTGGCGCGACCAAGGAGGTCCTGGCGCTTCTTCCGAAGGAGACCGCCTCATTCAACATCACCACCATTCGAGACCGCGTTTGCGAGCGCCTCCCTTCATACATGGTACCATCACTCTGGATCGCTGTATCTGGCTTTCCTCTAATGCCATCGGGCAAGATGGATCGCAGACGCGTTGTACAATGGCTAGAGCGTATGGATAACGAGATGTACCGTACGATCTCCACCATTGAGGCTGAAGATGAGAAGGATGAGATGGATAGTGTTGAGAGCAAACTCCAAGCTATATTTGCAAAGGTGCTTAATTTACCGCCTGAAGATATTCGGCTCAACCAGTCATTCTTACACTTGGGCGGAGATTCGATTGCTGCAATGCAAGTCTCGTCCGTATGTCGTGCACAGGGAATCGCTATTACAGTTCAAGACATCATAAGATCTAAGTCAATCTCGGTGCTTGCGTCGACGGTGTCCCTTTCCGAGGATGAACAGCCTGGTACCACAAAGGATGAAGAGCGTAATTTGCCCTTTGACCTTTCTCCTATCCAACAAGTGTTTTTCGAGACTGTCGGCGACACATACAGTCACTTCAACCAAAGCGTTGTCCTTCGTCTTGCTCGAACCTTCGAGCTTGAGGAACTCAACACAGCTTTCACGACTCTTGTCACCATACATCCCATGTTACGAGCACGCTACGCCAGGGATGAGTCAAAGGTCTGGCGGCAACACGTTGAGAGGAAAACTGAGAACTCTTTCAGATTGACTCATCATCGCGTTCCCACTGTAAGCAACACGACCATGCAGCCGATAATTGATGAAAGTCAAGCTACTCTGGACATCACATCTGGTCCCACCTTCGCGATCGACTTCTTTGATATCGATGATTCGTTCTCTCAGGCTATTGCTCTCGTTGCACATCATCTTGTTGTCGATGTAGTATCTTGGGGCATTATCCTTGAAGACCTCCAGAATCTTCTCAACGGTGTTAAGCCCCCGGCTCAAAGTCTTCCCTTCCACATTTGGTCTGAGCAGCAAGCCACACAAGCCAAGGAGGAGACTGCAAGGAGAGTACTACCTGTGGCCTCAATACCACCTGCAGATATGGGTTATTGGGGAATGGAGGGTAAATCCAACATGAACGCAGACGTAATTACCGAAGAGATCGAAATGAGCCCAAAGGACTCCATGCTGCTACTTGGGGCTCATGATGCGCTAGCCACTGAGCCTTTAGATGTATTCATTGCAGCATTACTGGAATCTTTTCGAAAGATCTTCCCCAATCGACCCACAGCCACCATTCATAATGAGGGGCATGGTCGAGAGCCTTTCAGCGCCAAACAAGATCTCTCTCGCACAGTTGGATGGTTCACGACTTTAACACCAATATGCTTGACGGTACCCCCAGAAGATCCAACGGATATAGTCAGCACCATTCGATATGTTAAAGATCTGCGCGAGAGAATTCCCGGCAAGGGCCGTCCTTACTTTGCATACCGTCTTCTGACTGTCGAAGGTCAGGAGCGGTTCGCTGGGCATTGGCCTGCTGAGGTAACATTCAACTACCTAGGAAGAATGCAGAATCTTGAGCGCAAAGACTCGCTACTACAAAGATTAGACGGTATTTCTACAATAGACGTGGGGGATGACGTCCCCAGGCTTTCTCTTTTCGAGATTACCGCTCTGGTAGCGCAAGGCACCATTAAGCTCTCGTTCGGATACAACCGCCATATGAAGCGTCAGGCCGAGATAAAACGATGGATTTCAGAATGTAGACAAACACTCATCGATGCTGTTGACCAGCTCCTGCAACTACGACCAGAGCCTAGCCTTAGCGATTTCAAACTACTGCCACTGTCTTACAATGGCATGTCAAGACTCTCAGCGATGCTTCCATCTGGCACCACTATTGCAGATATCGAAGACATATATCCTACCTCTCCAATGCAACAGGGCCTGCTTCTATCCCAGTTGAAACACCCTGAATTCTACGCCTATCACTGCATTTTCGAAGTCCGATCGACCGACGCAGCCCTCGCTGTCAACCCACGCAAGCTTGCGGAGGCATGGCAAACAGTAGTCTATCGCCATCCAGCCCTGAGAACAGTCTTCATCGAAAGTCTCTCAAAGACTGGTCTCATGGACCAGGTTGTTTTCAAGAACAAACCTGGAAGAATTGCATGGATGGCGGATTGTGAGGACGACATTGCTAGCATTCTTCGCAGTCAACCTGGTGTGGACTACCGAGAATTTAATCCTCCTCATCGCCTCACGATTTGCAAGACAAAGACAGGAAAGGTATGGATCAAGCTTGAAATGAGCCATGCTATTTGCGATGGCAGCTCCATTCCGAACGTTCTGAACGACCTCGCCCGTGCGTACGAAGGAAAAATCTCACGCTCGGACGCGGGACCTTTATTTAGCGACTTCATCGCGCACATTCTATCAAGCTCAAGAGATGTGGATGTCAATTACTGGAAGACATACCTTTCTGGTGTTGAGCCATGCTTCTTCCCCACCCTCAATGATGGCAAGCTCGGACCTCACGAACTTGGCGATTACGAAGTCCACATTACGGATACTGCAGGCATCCAAGCCTTCTGCAAGAAGAATGGTGTCACGCTATCCAATGTGCTTCAACTTACATGGGCTCTCGTCCTGCACTACTACGTCGGCGCCTCCGACGTATCATTTGGAGTTGTGGCGTCTGGTCGAGATATTCCGGTGAGGAACATCGAGGAGGCTGCAGGGTGCTTCGTCAACATGCTCATTTGTCGCCTCAACTTCTCGGACGAGACTTCTATCCATCAACTGCTCGAAACCCTCCAGACAGACTCCGTGAACGCGTTGTCTCATCAAAGTTGCTCGTTGGCAGATGTCCAGCATGAGCTACAACTCCCATCCCTCTTCAATACCGTATTCACATTCCAGAGACGACAGCTGTCGCGCGACCCGGAGAAGACGGCACTTATTTACGAGAATGTCGAAGCAGCTGATCCTGGAGAGTATCATATCACCGTTAACGCAGATGTGTCGGAGGAAGGGGCGTCAGTGGACTTTGGCTTCTGGAAAGACAAGATATGCCCGCAGCAAGCACAAAACATGGTAGAGACATTCGAGAAAATATTGTCCGCTATTATAACTAGCGTCGACCAAGACAATCATATTGGAGACCTTGACGTCTTCACTTCGGGAAGCCTGCAACAGATTATGAGCTGGAATGAAGAGCTGCCACCACCTGTTCGTCGATGCCTACACGACATTGTCAGGGAGCAAGCTCTGCTGAGACCACGTACTGCGAAGGCAGTCGAAGGCTGGGATGGAACATTCACTTACCAAGAGTTTGACGAGGTGACCGATCGACTTGCGCTCCACCTTCAAACCATAGGTGTCTCTGTCGAAACATTCGTTCCAATCTTGTTCGAAAAGTCATCGTGGGCAATTGTGGGTATGATCGCAATCATGAAAGCTGGCGGAGCATACGTCCCTCTGGACCCCAAGCATCCACCCGGCCGCCTACGCCAACTTATCGGCGATGTGGGGGCCAAGGTAGTTCTGTGCTCGAGGAACTACCATCCAAGAGCGAGCGAGGTCGCTACAACCGCTTTTATTGTCGATCAGCGATCGATTAGTAAACTGCCGCAGACAAGAGGGACGAAACCAAAGTCCGATGTAACACCCGATAACGCAGCCTACTGCCTGTTCACCTCCGGAACAACTGGAACTCCCAAAGGGACAATTATTCCGCATCAGTCAATTTGCACTAGCTCGGCTGCACTCACGCATCTGATGCACATGGACTCCACTTCACGCACCTTCCAGTTTGCAAGCTACACTTTTGACGCTAGCTGCGCAGAGATTCTGGCCGCTCTTACAGTCGGTGCAACGATTTGTGTGCCGACTGAAGACGAAAGAATGAATGATGCAGCTGGAGCAATTCGCAGGTTGAAGGCCACATGGTCATTCATGACTCCTTCTGTTCTTGGTACGATGAAACCAGAGTGGGTGTCGTGCTTGAAGACGCTTGTTGCTGGAGGTGAAGCAGTGCCAAGTCCAGTCATCAGCAAGTGGGGAAATAGCACTTGCCTCATGAACGGTACGTTTACAAATTGCGGCCCTCTCTGATAAGGTGACTGACCTGATTATAGGCTATGGCCCGACCGAAACCACTATCTTTGCCGTGACATGTGAAAAGTCGACCTTCGACAAGAAGCTCGTTGATCTCGATCCTGGCACCATTGGCTTCCCGTCTGGCTGTCGTCTGTGGATTGTTCATCCTCGAAACCATGATAAGCTCATGCCTGTGGGCAGCGTTGGCGAGCTTGTCATCGAGGGGTTCACTGCCGCCCGTGGATACCTTGGTGATGAAGTCAAGACGGCAAAGGTCTTCATCGCTAATCCTGCTTGGGTATCGAAATTACCTTCGAGCGATAGAGCCTTCTTTACTACACGGATGTATAAGTCGGGTGATCTTGTACGTTACAACTCTGATGGCTCGATCAGCTACATTGGCCGCAAGGATACGCAGATCAAACTCAATGGCCAGAGGATCGAGCTAGGTGAGATTGAATATCACGTCAAGAGCAAATTCCCCGATGTTGTTCAGTCAGCTGTGGAGCTAGTAGCACCCGCGAGCCGCACGTCTGCGAAAGCTTTGGCTGTCTTCTTCTCCATCGAAGACGATCCGCGAAACGCCACCACAGAGACTGTCCAACCTGCTTCTTCCGAGCTTCCAGCTGGTGATGAACTCCTTCTCCCAATGGATGATGATCTCCGCGACATGTGCAAGGCAATGGAGAATGCTCTTGCTGGAGTCTTGCCGTCGTACATGATTCCATCTATCTTCTTCCCTGTCAAGAAAATGCCTTGGACAACTGCCAGCAAGCTTGACCGCAATCGCCTGCGAAATCTTGTACAGAATCTCAGCAAAGAGGCGTTAGCGCCATACCGACTCACCAGTGCAATGAACAAGAAGAAGCCGACTACAGAGGCAGGAAAGAAGTTACAGAAGCTTGTGTGCTCTGTGCTGAATCTCTCAGAAGCAGCAGTTGGTATCGATGATAGCTTCATCGTAAGTTCAAACTCTCGCTAGAGTATAAATTTACCTAACATCTATAGCGTCTTGGTGGTGATTCAATCGCAGCCATGCGGCTTGTTGCTGCTGCACAAGCGGAGCATCTTGAACTCTCGGTCATTGACATCTTCCAGCAACCCAAGCTTTCCGATCTTGCTGCCAAATGCGGCGTAATGGACAAGGGTATGAAAGCAGAGCAGATTCTCGAGCCATTTACATTACTCCGTCAGCCGCTCTCAAGGTCACAGGTTCTTAGCGAGCTTGCAGCGCAGTGTCGCGTCACAAAAGATAAGATTCAGGACGCGTATCCGACCAGCCCGCTACAAGAGGCCTTCATTGCCCTATCAATCAAACAGCGCGGCGCCTATGTTGCCCAACACATCCTGGCTCTCACAGCGAGCGTAGACCTCCCGAAATTCAAGGCAGCATGGGAGAAGACGGTCCAAGAGACAGATCTTCTCCGCACTCGTATCGCTCAACTTCAATCTGGTACTTTCCTACAGGCTGTGCTTATCGAAGATCCCATCTCATGGAATGCGGCTTCCTCACTTGAAGAGGCTGAAGATGAAGCGATGCAGATACCATCGCACCTTGGCGGTCGACTTGCCGCGTACACGATTGTTTGCACAGACAAAAAGCGATACTTTGTCTGGACTCTCCATCATGCTTTGTACGATGGCTGGAGTATCCCGTTTATGCTGCAAAGGGTGCAGCAGATCTATCAAGATGGTTTATCAGAGCTCCCTAACACGCCGTATACAAAGTTCATCAAATACCTCATGGGTACGGATTCGGATGTGTCGTCAAAATACTGGAGAGACTCCTTAGCTGGCGCTTCTCCATACCAGTTCCCGCCTCAATCACACTCAATATCGAGTGAAGGCCCGAATGGTCAAGTGTTACAGCACACCGCCAAGCTCAATGCACAACGCCACACCGACATCACTACTTCCACTGTCATCCGTGCCGCTTGGGCCTTGTTACTGGCAGCCTATACTGGAAGCAATGATGTTGTATTTGGCGAAACTCTTACAGGCCGCGATATAGCTGTCTCGGGTATAACCGAAATGTGTGGACCAGCCTTGACGACCGTACCTACGAGGGTCAAGGTTGACCACAGTGGTACTGTCCTCGACCTCTTGAAGAGCATCTCCAAAAACGCAACGACACGCATTCCCCATCAACATTTCGGCTTGTCTGAAATTAAGCGAATCGATCAGGACACTGCTACCGCATGCGACTTTCAGAATCTGTTAGCAATCCAAACCGGTATCGAGGAGCCAGCAGAATCGATGTGGTCGTTCCATAACAACGGTATTCAAGCCAACTACTTCACATACCCGTTGGTCATCGAGTGTAAAGCAGCGCAATCGAGCATTGATATTTCTGCTTACTATGATGCCAACGTCATCTCGGAATGGGAGGTGCAACGCATCCTGTACCAGTTCGATTCGACCCTTTCGCAGCTCAATTCAGTGGGTCACTTGCGCGATGTCCGCATCGTAAGCGAGCAAGATATGCGACTGTTGCGTGAATGGAACACTCGCGAACCGGTGCCCATCGAGGACACCATCCCTTCTCTCTTCTTAAAGCAAGCAGCATCGCGACCTTACGCAACGGCAGTGTCGGCTTTTGATGGTGACTTCACATACGCCGAACTTCGCGATCTTGCTTCTCGCCTAGCGCAAGAGCTTATCAAATTGGGCGCTGGCCCGGATAAGTTGATACCACTCTGCGTCGACAAGTCACGATGGGCGGTCGTTGCCATCATGGGCATTCTCATTGCTGGTGCAGGGTATGTGCCGCTATCGCCTGACCATCCGACTTCAAGACACCGCCAAATTATTCAGGATTGCAAAGCCTCCATCATTTTGTGCTCTCCGCAATACGAGACTCGCTTCAAGGACTTGGTCAGTAAGGTAATAAGCGTCACGGCTTCGTCAATCCAACGACTTCCAACACGCCAGGCTCAAGAACAGCTACGAGCGAAGAGCAGCAATATCTGCTATGTTCTGTATACTTCAGGCAGTACTGGCGTGCCGAAAGGAGTCGTCATCGAGCATCGAGCTATTGCATCAAGCTCAGAGGCGATCTGCAAAGCTCTTCATATGAATTCCTCGTCGAGAGTTTTCCAGTTTGGTTCATTTGTCTTCGATGCATCTGTCATGGAGATACTCACAACCTTGACCTGCGGCGCGACGATTTGTATTCCGTCTGAAAAAGAACGTACAGCCGATATTGCATCTGCCATCAACAACCTCAAAGCTACTTGGACATGCCTCACCCCTTCGGTTGCTAATGTAATTGAATCACCAGGCATGGTTCCAACTTTGAAGACTTTCGCGTCCGGTGCAGAGGCCTTAACCTCTGAGACCATCCGGAAGTGGAGTTCGGACTTACAGCTTCTCAATGCCTACGGTCCAACGGAGGGCGCTGTTGTTGCTGTTGCGAACGATCAAGTATCGGCACAACAAGACCCTTCCAACATCGGTCACGTACTTCAGAGCGCTAGATCCTGGTTGACAAATCCTGAAGATCCCACCCAACTTGCTCCTATCGGTGCAGTTGCCGAACTCTGCATCGAAGGACCGCTCCTTGCCAGAGGCTACTTGAACAATCGCGTGAAGACCGCGGAATCATTTGTGAACAATCCGAAGTTCCTCAAAGATTTCACGAAGACTGCCAATAATCGCATCTATCGGACTGGCGATCTTGTTAAATATGCCGCCGACGGATCGCTGCGTTACGTGGGACGGAAGGACAACCAAGTCAAGCTTGCTGGTCAGCGAATGGAGCTAGGCGAGATTGAGCACCATCTACAAGCTGACCCAGCTGTGCGACAAGCCACTGTGCAGATGCCCAAGTCTGGTCCTGGAAAGAGGAAATTGACTGCTGTTGTGTCTTTTCACGATGATCTATCGTATGTCAATAATGACAAGAAGCTATGGAACACACCAATTACCGATCCCAAAGTCCTCCAGCAGATTGATGCAGCGAGGACTAAGCTCTCAGAAATGGTGCCTTCGTACATGGTGCCAACAGTATGGGTCGTCGTTTCCACTATTCCGACATTGGCTTCATCGAAACTCGACAGGAAGGCAGTCGGAACGTGGTTGGAAAGCATGGATGAGGATGTCTATCGCCGAATCTTAGAGGCCGAAGCCATGAGTGAGCCCGTCGTACCAGCGAGCAACGTGGCGAAGAAGCTTCAAGAAATCTGGGCTAAGGTTCTGAACGTTCCCGTCAATAATGTGAAGCTGAACAAGTCGTGGCTTTGTAAGTCTATCAGTCTGTTATGACACGATACCTTTTCCAGTACTGACCTGTATAGCACTCGGTGGCGATTCAATCACTGCAATGCAACTCCTTGCTCGATGCAGAAAGGAAGGAATCGACCTCACACTCAATCAAGTCCTTCGAAGCAAGTCGCTCGCACACCTTGCAGAGAGTGCTGGCTCCGCTGCTGGCTTCGATCATGGTGTTGAAACATTCGACAAGCTCTTCCAGCTCTCGCCGATCCAGAAATTCTACTTCAAAAGCATCGTCAATGAGAAAGACTCACACTTCAATCAGTCTTTCACCCTTTGCCTCTCTCGGAAGATCGACTTTGATACGCTGAAGAACGCTATTGATGCGATCATTCAATGCCACTCCATCCTCCGCGCTCGATTCAGTAGAAATGAGGCTGGGGAGTGGCTTCAGGTCATTCCAAGCGATATCACGAATGCAAACAAAATCAAGCTGCACGAAGTCCCAGATGTCTCTGACATTGTCCATGTAGTTGCCAACACTCAGAAGAGCCTCAACATCATCAATGGTCCTCTCTTTGCTGTGGACCTGTTCAACGTCGGTACCAGTGATCAGGTTCTCTTCATCACCGCGCACCATCTCGTCATCGACGTGGTGAGCTGGAGAATCATTCTCGAAGATCTAGAAGAATGCCTCACATCTGGATCCACCAGCTCGTTGCAAAAGGGTCTTTCATTCCAGATGTGGTGCGAGAAACAAGCCGCACATACTCTCCAACAGTCTCAGATCGATGCTATGATGAAACAATCTTTCGAGGTAGAGCCAGCAGACCTCGCGTTCTGGGGCCTCGACAAGCGCCCCAATCTTTACGGCGATATAGAACGCGACTCGTTCTCTGTCGATGAAGACATCTCTGCAATGGCTCTCGAAGATCACAGCGTACTACGTACGAATGTAGTCGACTTATTTGTCGCAGCTATTGTGCATTCATTTTCCCGCATCTTCATCAATCGCAAGACTCCAACTATATTCAACGAAACACATGGCCGCGAGCCATGGGAGGCCAGCAACATCGATCTTTCTCGGACCGTAGGATGGTTCACTACCATGTATCCCGTCCATGTTCCAATCGCTGAAGATGAAGACGACGTGGTGCAAACCGTTCGTCATGTCAAAGATCTTTGCAGAAAGGTTGTGGACAACGGCCGCCCATATTTTGCACATCGATTCCTTGCTGGAGATGACAGGGATCGATTTGCGAATCATGAACCCATGGAGATTCTTTTCAACTACTTGGGAAAGATGCAACAACTTGAATCCAATGATTCACTCTTCAGGCCGATGCAATTTAGCGAAGATGAGGAGGCTGAGATGTCTGATCTCGGCGCGAAGACTGGTCGACCCGCCCTGTTCGAGATTTCTGCATCTGTCACGCATGGAAAGATACAGTTCAACTTTATGTACAACCGCTGGATGAAGAATCAAAAGGGTATTCGGCGATGGATCGCGGAGTGCCAGCGAACGCTTGAAGAGATCATCAGCAGCCTTGCCAAAATTGAGCAAACTCAACCAACGCTCTCCGATTTTCCGCTACTACCGCTGGAATCATACGAACGACTGGATCGGGTCGTCAAGACTTTCCCATCTGTTGGAATTCTGTCCAACGACCAGGTGGAAGACATGTATCCATGTGCTGCAATGCAAGAGGGAATGATCTTGAGCCAGATCAAAGACCCAGAATCTTACTGGTCTTTCTCGACATTCGAGGTCAAGGCCAAACGTGGAAAGGTCGATGTAAGGAAAGTCGCCGAAGCATGGAAAATGGTTGTCGACCGCCACCCAGCTCTTCGCACGATCTTCGTAGACAGCGTTTGCAAAGGGGGTGTCTTTGACCAAATCGTCATCAAATCTCCTAATACTGGACTTCTGACCTATTCCTGTGACGACAACCAGCTCGCTGCTAAGCTTGATTCGATTAAATACCATAATCTAAATGGAAAACAGAAGCCTCGACTTCCACACCAGTTCACAATCATACAAACAAGATTAGGAAGAGTTATTATCAAAATGGAGATCAACCATGCTGTCATCGATGGAGGATCCCACGCAGTAATTAGGCGCGATCTCGAAGAGGCATACGAGGGCCGCCTATGCTCAGATGAAGGGCCACTCTACAGTGATTACATCAAATACCTACGCTCTCTTTCCGCCAGGGATGCTATAAACTACTGGAAGGAGCAACTTCGGGGCGTCAAGCCATGTTACTTCCCCATTGCGCCCCAGCATTCCACCAAGCAACGAGAACTTCACTCTCTTTACATGGACTTCCACCGATTCCGAGAAGTGCAAGCCCTTGCGGAGAAGAGCAGTATCACCTTCGCCAACATTCTGCTAGCTACTTGGGCATTGCTTTTGCGAGCTTACACGGGATCATCAGATGTCTGCTATGGCTACTTGACATCGGGCCGTAACGTCCCGATCGATAACATTCAGGATGCAGTGGGTGCTTTTATCAATATGTTAGTGTCTCGCATTAAGGTTTCGCACTCGCTTTCGCTGTTAGACATCTTCCAGAAAGTTCAAAGCGATTTCATTGAGAGCTTGCCGCATCAACATTGCTCCCTGGCTCAATTTCAACATGATCTTGGGCTATCTGGTAAGGCGCTCTTCAATACGGCTGTGTCTGTACAAAATCATGGCGCAGCAGAGGGCCAACCCACGCAAGAGTCCAATGTCGAATTCGAGCATTTGGATGCGCATGACCCAAGCGAGTTTGCCATTACTGTAAACATCGATGCCACTCGAGATGATGAGGGGGTGCGCTTCTCCTACTGGACCGACTCTGTGTCAGATGATGAAGCACAGAACATATCCTCGCTTATGGGGAAGATTCTCACGCAGGCTCTCGACGATGCTAACAAGACTGTTGCGGAGCTTGACGCCGCCATTGAGGAGAGGCCTCAGGAAGATATCGTACCGACGTTACCTACGCCAACGCCGCGCTCTTTGAGAAATACGCCTCGCTTCGAAATACCCGATCCAATCCATTCCATCCCTCCAGTTCCCAAGATTGAGTTACCTCAAGCCTCGGCACCCAACACATCTGGTGCACCGGATTGGAGCGTTCTCATTCGCTCGATCGTCAGCGAGATGGTACCGCAAATTGTTGACCAAGTGCTCGCGAAGAACAAGAGCGCCCCCGCACCTGCGCAGGCAACTGTCAACGAAATGACAAATCAGATGGCAAGTATGCTCACCCGAAAAGCGTCGCAGTCTCTTCGGGGAAGGCCAAATTTTGAGACAGCTTCTCTTCGCTCGCGCCGTATGAGTACGGCCAGTGATGCAGAGAGCAGGATTAATATCGCTGCCGATATGGTAGCTGCCGCTGGTGTCATGGCGACTGAGGCGTTGAAGTCAGTCCCCCCTAACTTTGTGGAGAAGAAGTTGTTGGGATTATGGAGTGACTTGTTGGATATGGTGGAGGACTCCATCGGAAAAGAGGACAGCTTTTTCGTAAGTAAATTACATTCTGTGTGGTATGTTGTGCTGACTTGGTGAAGCAACTCGGTGGTGACAGTATCATTGCAATGAGGCTTGTTGGCGCTGCGAGGGAGGAGGGGCTCTCTATGACGGTCGCAGATGTGTTCAAGAATCCTACGTTCGCAGACATGTCAAGGGTAAGAACATTACAGCGTCTCTTGACTAAGACTAACCATTATCAGGTCGTACGAGTAGCCGGAGAAGTGATCGATCAAGTCATGTCTCAAGCCGGCGGCGAATCGACAACCAAGGATATACCGGGTAGCTCCAAGCCGACAATTCAACTCCCAGAAAGGACTGCTTCAGCGTGGAGAGATTTCCAGTCCATGGTCTCTGAAAATGCCATCGCAGACGGAGACACAGACGGCGGATACACTCCTCCCGCTAAATCTGATCGAGGGGACCAAATGTTCAAGAAATGGCAAGGCTTTACCTCTGACAGGCAGTCGACGGTACAGTTACCTCAGCGCGTCCCAAGCCAGAAGCGCCAGATGCCGCAGACTATACTCGAAGACCCGGTTCCACAAAAATCTATCTCGCTCCTCGGTGATCCGAATGTGGACAGTGTCATCTCAAAGGTTCAAGTGTTCAAAGGTGGCATCTCAGACGTACTGCCCGTAACCGACTTCCAATCCCTTGCCATCACTGGAACCCTCCTCGAGTCCAAGTGGATGCTGAACTACTTCTATCTGGATGGAGAAGGTCCGCTTGATCTACGTAAATTGAAGCAGACTGCCTTCCGTCTCGTCCAAGCATTCGATATCCTGCGCACGGTCTTCGTACCATATGGCGACCGGTTCTTACAAGTTGTACTCCGAAAGCTTCAACCCGATTTTGTGTATCAAGAGACCGACCAAGATCTGGACGACTTCACGACCGAACTCCGGCAGAAGGATCGTGAGCATGGGCCTCGTCTTGGTGAGACATTTGTTCAATTCGTCGTCGCTAAACAGAAGAAGACGGGCCACTACCGCATTTTCATGCGGCTGTCGCATGCTCAGTATGACGGATTCTGCCTGCCCAAGATCCTCACGTCGCTACAAGCTGGCTACAACGGTCTTCCCATTTCGTCGGCTCCAAGTTTCGGAAACTACGTACGAGAGTCCGCTAAGACTGTTGCCGGCGCATATGATCACTGGAGCGAAGTCCTTCGCGGCTCCAAGATGACCGAGATTGTCAATCGCTATGGCCCGAACTACCAACGCTCTGCCGGCCGCACAGTTACCCTCACTCAAATGCTCACGGTGCCTACATTGTCCTATGTCAACATTACGACCGCTACCGTCATGAAAGCCGCTTGGGCAGCCACACTCGCCCGCATCGCTAGCAAATCCGACGTCGTGTTTGGGCACGTCATATCTGGTCGAAACAGTGGCGTTCCCAACATCGAGAACATCATCGGACCTTGCCTGAACATGGTGCCCGTTCGTGTGGTGTACAGACCTGAGTGGACGGTACTTGATCTGCTCGGCTACATCCAAGACCAGCAGATTGCCAATATGCAATACGAATCCCTGGGTTTCCGCGAGATTACACGCAACTGTACAGACTGGCCCGACTGGACAAACTTCTCGAGTGTACTGCAGCACAATCAGAATATCCACTCTGACGACGCAACACTACAGCTCGGCGGAATAGAATACAAAGTCGGCGCTGTCGGCTCTCAAGAAGACTTCGCGGACTTCTCCATTCTCTCTACATCGCGTGGAGGTGACCAACTCGAAGTCTCACTTACCTACGCACCTAACAGTACCGTGACCGCCGAGTTTGCGCAGAATGTTTTTGACATGCTTTGCACAAATGTCATCACATTTTCTGAAGATCCATACACACTTCTTCCCTCACCCTCCGAGCTGAGCTCCAACAGCTCTACCACAATTACCTCCGAAAAGGCCCTCAAAAAGTCGGCAGAGAAACAACCCCTCACCCTCCCCACCGACACCGGCCTCTCAAAGCACGAGGTCAATACTCTCGCGGCAAAACTCCGCTCCTCCTGGGAACAAATCCTACACTCGACCGCACCAGATCTCAGCAACCCTGCACCTCCCGCCATTGAGCTTGGCTCCGATTTCTTCCAGCTCGGCGGCGACATCATGGGCCTAGCGCAGATTGCGTCTATACTTGACCAAGAGGGCCTCAGAGTGCGAGTAGAGGACCTGATCGACAAGAGCGTGTTTGTAGATCAAGTGGGCGTGCTGGCCGTGGAACGAAAGAAAGAAATCGAGAAGGAAGAGCAGAGCCCGTGGGGAGAGAAGGCGAGAAGAAGGGTAGATGTTTTGGAGAAGAGGAAGGACTTGGAGAGGACGAGTAGTGGGTTTGGGATGTTAGCGAGGAAGATTGGTTTGAAGCGGAGAGATAGTCCGAGGAGGTGAAAGGATATTCACTCTCTCTTTTGTTAGTATAATATCTCTTTGGTGGGTTGATGTACTTCCATTTGTTGTATCAGGCATGGAGTTTGGGGGTTGTTTATGATGTGAATTTCTTGTAGTATACACATATCTCTTGGAGTATCTCGCATGATTCTCTTTGGTAACGGCAGATACTTTCATCGTACATTGTTCCATAGAAATCCTCTCTTTCCCAAACTATATATGCAGGCTTATTTTCTCGCCGACGGAGAGTGTTCTTCGATATTCTTCTTGCGATTTTGTGCTACATTTACAGGGCGCTGTTTGTATTACAATTTGGCGCTTACGACGCTTCCTCCGTCCAAGGCAATGGTAGCACCATTCACCCAAGCGCCTGCACGACTCGACAACCATATACCTAAAAACGACAAGTCAGCACCTACTTACAAAGCTGAAGATCGGCGAAGATGGCAGATAGAACGACACTTACAAGTTCCAGCCACATCCTCTGGGCTCCCTATCCTCCCCAGCGGCACACCCCCTTCAATAACATCCTTGAACTTCTCCAGCGTCGCCTTCATCATCTTGCTCTGAAACGGCCCGCAAGCCAACGTATTACTCGTTATGCCCCTCTTTCCCAGGTGACTCGCCAGCACCCTGCTCATATGGTGCAGGCCCGCCTTACTCGCCGAGTACGCAAAAGTTTCGAGCGCAGGGACCCGCAAACCATCTACGGAGCCAATGTTGATGACGCGGGAAGGATCTGCCTTTGTAGACGCAGCCTCGAGCAGCGGAGTCACGGCCTGGGTAAGCTGGAAAACGCGCTTCAGATTCAGCGTCAGGACGCGATCCCACGCCGTAGATGGATACGTGTCGTAGCTTTCGCCCCAGTTGCTCCCGCTATTGTTGACCAGCACGTGGAGCTTTCCCTCGCGCTGCTTGAGCTCCGCCGCGAGCTTGTGTATGTCCTCTTCCTTGTAAAAGTCGGCGGTGATGTAGGATGCGCGACCCTTGCCGAGGGCGTTGAGCTCCGAGCAGGCTTGTTCGCAGGCGGTTGCGTCGCGCGAGGAAATGTAGACTGTGGCGCCGTTTTGGATGAAGCCTTCGGAGATCATGCGGCCGATGCCTTTTGCGCCGCCGGTTACGAGGACGACTTTGTCCTATGTGAACTGTGAGAATTTGGAGCTTCGGCTTGGGGGTGTTGTGGAAGTGGGTGGGGGTTAGAGGGGGATTGCAGGGGTTTTACCTTGACGTCGAAGAGGGTTGAGAGTTCCATTGTGAAGGAAACGATCAAGTACGAGGGAATCAAGGAAAAGTTGACGCTGGTAGAGAAAGTAGAAGAGGAAGTCGATCGCGGGGAAATTCATGCATCGTCGGTGGCTGCAGAGCTTCAATCTGGGGTTGAGCCGAGGCACGTCGGTCGCTGTAGGGTTTTGGGTATCGCAGTTCATTGGCTAATCACCCGCGCGTGTGAACTTCCCTCTTTACGCCTGCTCCACCTTCGACGACATGCCTATGTCTTAGCAGCATTAAATCTAGACTTGGTCTCGCCGGGGTCTCTACCGAGTATCATAAGTGTGTATTTTTCTTCACTCAAAATGCGGATCGGCTGGACCTTTTCATTCAGGTGCCGTCGTCGGCACGGATGACTTTTGTGATCCGATATCCGATGTACGCCCCCAGACGGCCTTGTCGTTGGCACGATGCGCATCCATTCTTTATCGGTATGTTTATTGTTTGCTTCACGCTGCTGGTATTCCGTAGCTCTCAATTGATTTTATGCAATTGATTTCTTCTCTGGAATGGTATCTCGAACATCTTTTAGAATCGAGAAACTCCCATCCGGATACCGATTAGGAGATGATATCGTGGGACTACGATAGGCCCTATTCAGACAATGAATAGATTGTCTGAGCATTCGTTGGCCCCACTCATGCGACGCCACAAAATCCCCTCTCCCATGATCTACGAATAAGCACCATTAGAATCCAGGTGCCTAGAAGGGCCAGTTCAATTGATAAAGTATATAACATCCCCAGAACTATGTATCGATCACTTCACTCCATCTCCTCTAAAGCTTCACTCCACCTCCACCCAACGGCACCCTTGATTTCCTTCTCAACTTCATTATATCCCCTTCCTAGTTCATCATCACCCCAGCATCCACCAAGATGGTCCACATCGGTGTCCTCGTCGTTCCCCCAATCCAGCTCCTCGACATTGGCCCCGTCGACCTCTTCGCAATGATGGCCCGTGACTACTTTGAAGCCTGCAAACTCCCAAAACCCCTCGTAGACTCCGCCCTTGCCCCCTCCGACCTGACCATAACCTACATTTCTTACGCGGGACCCACTAAGCCTTCAGGAACAACCGCCCGTCTTGGCTTGCATATCGACGCGGGGCTCGACGACAAGGCGGTTGCTCCGGGGAAGCTGGATATCCTGGTAATTCCGGGTCCGCCGCCGGGGATGCGGCCGGAAGATGAGGTGCTAGAGTTTGTGAGAAAACATGTTGAGAGTGGTGTGGATCTTTTGACAATATGTTCGGGGGTGTTTGTAGCAGGTTTTGCGGGTGTGTTGGATGGAAAGGTGGCGACGGGAACGAGGGGCGTGCAGGATATGCTCGTCAAAAGCTTTCCAGAGGTGAAATGGGCAGATAAGCGGTATGTGCAGGATGGGAAGATCTGGTCGAGCGGTACGTATATCCTTTGTGTGTCTGGGTGAAAATGGTGACGTTGGGCGGCGCTCACAGGGTACAGGCGGAATCACAAATGGTATGGACATGGTCGCTGTTTACATGAAGCAACGCTGGCCCGGCGCATTGAGCGAGACGGTGCTCAAGTTAGCGGACGTCACGGTGAGGCCACAGGAATATGAGCAGAGTCAGGTGGGACTAAAGGCATGGTTCGTGTTCCACATTGTTCAGGCATGGTTTCGGGGGCTGACGAAGGGAAAGAGCGCTTGATCCGCCGTTCATTATCGCTTCAACGTTTGCATGCGGATCGCTTTCGGTTGTCGAAGGACTCTTTGAGGGGTTGGGGCGCGAAAAAAAAATGTTGTGTGGGTTGTGCGTGACCATTCGGGACATATACGCGTACGAATTCCTGTCTGATTCGTTCCTTGAAAACTATGGGTATCTTGCTTTTGTTCCTATGCCTTGTCCAATTCTACACGTCTCCTTGCCGAAACTTCTTTAAACAGCACCCGCCCGTCTCTTCTCCAAAATCTGCTGCTTGAGTGCCTCAGCCGCGACCTCGGTCTCCAGCACCCGGCCTACGCCTCGCTTCCATGTTTCTTCCAGTGTCTTGATCTCGCCATGGACGTTCTCCTGTTGCTGCCTGCGCGCGGCGTCGACCTCGTCCTGCTGCTTTCGCACGTCTGCCAGCTCGGTCTCGATTGACTTTAGAATATCCTCGAGTTGCGAATTGCCGACCAGCCACGAATTCTTGCCGAATTTTTCCAGCAGCCCTAGCTCCGTGAGCCGCGCGCTGACATACTCTTTGCTCGCGTATGTCTTGTTTAGTGCCTCTCTCCATTGCGCAAGGACCTCTGGTCTGTCTTCGTCGCTGTTGGGACTGGTTGTGGGCGGGGCCTCGGGGTCCTCGTAGCGCTTCAGATCGATGGCTTCGAGTTTGGACTTGGGATCGGCTTCGAGGCGGGCATGTTCTTGTTCGAGGGTAGCGGAGAAATGGGGCGTGTACGATGCAGCAGGAATCAGAGCAGGGTGCATCTGGGCGGCATCGACGCCGGCACTCTTGATGTCCATGGCGATAAGGGCTCTCGCAGCGGCAAGACTGGCCTCGTCGGGCGGTGCGTCCACGTCTGCATTCGTTAGTCCGGGTCGCAAGAGCACATGCGAGACGCTGCGTGGCTAGGTACATCGGGCGACCGAATGCTTCCGGCAACGCGCGCAGGCGACGAATGGGCGATAGATTAACGACTTACAGGGGAGGGAGTCATAGGATTCGTGGATTAGCGGCATTGCTGCGGTGGTGCAGGCGGAGAGAGGAGATTGCAGGTTTTGGGGCAGGCGAGTGAGGAAGTCGGGTGTGCCCAGGCCAGGTCAGCCGCCCCGTTTAGGCGCAGCAGCCCCGGCGGGCGGCGGCCAACAGCACCGAAACGTCATGCGCCCCCCGCGACGGGCCCTGCTGGGCGATCAATGTGAATCTCCTCCGCCACTGCTGGGATTGCGTCCTGTCCTCCCGGGCCCGCGACCTTCCCTTCCTATCAACTCCCCTCGACCTGCTGTTGCGCGCTATATAGCCACTGTGCCCCGGATGCCGCCCGCCCCGTCCTCGCTCCCCTCTGTCTTTGAACGCTGCCAGCGCCAATGGCACGCTCACATATCGCCCTCGCCCTCGTGGCCGCCTTCGCCGCCGCCTTGATCGTGAGCCAGCTCGTCGCGAGCTTGGGCTTCCCCCAGGTCGACTTCTGGCACGGGAGACTCGACCAGGACCAGCACGACCATGCCCAGACGCACCTCTTCAGCGGAAAGGCGGCGAGCGAGGCCGCCGACGACGCCTCGCAGTACCTCATCGGCGTGGGCAAGGCGGACATCACCGGGTGAGCATGCACTGCAGGATAGCTTCAAACGCGTGCTAATCCAGGCAGACCCGTCGTCGAGCTGAACCTCATGGGCTACGCAAACACGTCGCAGGTCGGCACCGGTCTCCGTCAGCGCCTCTACTCTCGCGCCTTCATCGTCGGAAGCCCAAGTGACTCCAGCCAACGTTTCATTTACATGGTCCTGGACACTCAGTCGGGCGACACAGCTATCCGCAATGGCATTCTGGAGGGGCTGCAGAACATGGGATCTGCCTACTCAATCTACACCCAAAAGAACGTCGCCGTAACAGGCACGCACAGCCATTCCGGACCCGGCGCCTGGCTGAACTATCTCCTCCCTCAGATCACGAGCTTGGGCTTTGACAAGCAGAGCTACCAGGCTATCGTGGATGGCGCATTGCTGTCCATCAAGCGCGCACACGAAGGCCTCACCGTGGGAACCATTAGTGCCGGCACCGCAAAGATCAGCGACGCGAATATCAATCGCAGTCTGTACGCCTACCTTGCGAATCCCGAAGAGGAAAGAGCCAGATACTCCGATAATGTCGACAAGACCATGACCCTGCTCAAGTTCACAAGAGCCAGCGATGGGAAAAACATTGGCGTCCTGAACTGGTTCGCCGTCCACGGCACCAGTCTCCTCGGGAATCAGACCATTGTTGCTGCAGACAACAAGGGCGTGGCTGCATACCTCCTTGAGCAAGATATTGCTGCGAATGCGGCGTCGGCAAATGCCGCTGATGGCTTCGTTGCTGGCTTTTCGCAAGCAAACGTCGGTGACACCACACCCAACGTTCTCGGCGCTTGGTGTGAAGACGGATCCAATCAAGAGTGCAGACTCCAGGACAGTACCTGTGGAAACAAGAGCCAGGATTGCCACGGCCGGGGGCCCTATTACGGCCTCAACGATGGCGGGGTCAAATCATGCTATGAGATCGGTAAGCGCCAGTATCAAGGCGCAAAAGGCATCTACGATTCAGACAGCTTCACTGCCATCTCTGGAAATGTGCGCTCATTCCACACATTCGTGGATTTTTCGAACTTCACATTCACTCTCAAAAATGGGTCTACTGTCACGACATGCCCTGCTGCGATGGGTAACGCCTTCGCAGCCGGCACCTCCGACGGCCCCGGAGCCTTTGACTTTGTGCAAAATGACCCCGGTGCGCCGAACAATCCATTTTGGAATGTCGTTGGAAGCGCCATCGCTCCCCCAGGCCCGAAGCAAATCAAGTGTCAGCAGCCCAAACCAATCCTGCTCAATGTCGGCGAAGCAAAGACTCCCTATGACTGGTCTCCCAATATTGTCGATATCCAGGTCCTGCGTGTAGGCCAATTCATCATAGTCGTTTCCCCTGGCGAGGCGACCACCATGTCCGGACGCCGCTGGAGAGAAGCCGTTTACAACCAAGCCGTCTCCTCAAATCTTGTCTCTTCGTCCACGCCCCCCATCGTAGTACTGGGCGGCCCTGCAAACAGCTACACGCACTACATCGCTACCGAAGAGGAGTACAGCATTCAGCGCTACGAAGGTGCTTCTACCCTCTATGGACCCCACACCCTCAACGCCTACATCAACTCCACGCTTAGTCTTCTCCACTACCTCTCTGATGATACAACGACCACCTCTCCGGCCGGTCCCTCACCACCTGATAACCGCGACCGCAGCATCTCCCTCATTACTGGCGTGGTGTACGATGGTGCTCCTCTAGGCAAAAAATTCGGACAGGTTCAAACCGATGTTTCTGCTTCCTACTCCCGCGGCTCGCTCGTTAAAGTTGTCTTCGTGGGTGCAAATCCCCGCAACAACCTCCATCTCGAAAGCACCTTCACGGCCGTTGAACAGCAGGGTAGCGACAGCAGCTGGAAGCAAGTGCGCACTGACAAGGACTGGGAATTGGTGTATGAATGGAAAAGAGTCAATGGACTTACAGGAACCAGCGATGTCACGATCACGTGGGATACGGGCATTACGAGTCCCGCAGCAGGGACGTATCGGATCAAGTATTATGGCGATTCGAAGGCCGTTGGGGGGACGATTACGGCGTTTAATGGGACGAGTGGGACGTTCAAGCTTACGTGATTGATATGGATTATACGAACAATGAATGCTTAAATTTTTTGGTGAATGATACACTCTAGCTTGGTGACTGTTACAGTGCCGTTTAATCATTGCCATTGTAGATGCGCAGTGATGCTTTTACCACACTAATACAATTTTAGAAACATTGCAAAGGTAGTCTGAAGCAAAAGGAGAGTAAATTTCAAACAGAATGATGAAAAAAATTTTTTTTTGAAAATAGTCGACAGTTTCCCTCTCGTCGTGCAACACCCGGAAAAGACCGCCCGAAGTACCGTCTAAACGAAAAGAAAGCATCGACATAAGCTAAAACCGCCGGCTTTTTTGCACAGCAATCAACACTACCTCTAACCTTCCTATCTAGGAAATAATATCAAGTCTCCCGTATATGTGAAATCGTCTCGAGTACCATCTGAGGAATTTATCAGATCGTCCGAAGTGTTGTGTGACCATAGAGGCTCCTCTTCTTTTCCGGTGCTGTAACTATGCGTTCAAAGTGGAATATCGGATATACCGGGTCAGACTTGTTGGAGTAGTAGTTGGGTTACAAGGGTGTGCATTCTTGAAAGTTTGAAGGTGCCGTCCTCCCTTTAGTCTGGGTGGATTGTAACACGTTTGTAGTGACTTCTCTGGTTAACATTGTACCTGAAGCTGATTTCCGATCTGGTAATTCTTCTTTGCAATGGCCTGCCATGATTAACCTATAGAGCTACCTTCTCAAGACCGCGAATAGAGTATATTGGTAACAGCGTGAATCTAATTATCCCTCACAAGTCTTCACTAGACGAGATTATCGAAGGAAGAAGATTAGTTCCACCTTCCGTATGTGTAATTTACGAGGTTATAAGCACAATGACCTACTCAATTTAGCACTAGCCACTTTGACGGTATCCGGGGCCGACCTCGACAGCCCCGCAGGCGAGCTACCGGCCGTACCCCAGCACTTTCGGAACAATGACATCCTGCGTTCCTGAAAGCGATACGAAATCGAGTGCGCGACCGCCTCACCGCGATTATCCTACGTGAGCTCGGAGTATCGAGCTCGTACGAACAGTGCTTTCAAGCGAAATCTAGGTTGTCGCGGCGAAAATGAAATAGAGCGCTGAGGGACCTCTTCTTGAATCAACAAAATCGAGGCACCAAGCCGAAATCAAACTCTAAGTTTACTGTCCTTCTATTGTCTGCCTGCAAAAGCGCACACTTCCTTGCAACTCCAGAAATTCTTACCTCGAGTATACACGTCAATATCATCATTTACCATGTCCTCTCCAAAAGCAATTTTCCTGATGGCAGATTACGGTCATGATCCTACAGGTACGAGATGTTAGTCTACGTTCTTAACCGTCCGAACACTCACTCTACAATCAGAGACCGCCAGGCCGTGGAAGGCTTTCAAGGAAGCCTACTTTGACATTCACTTCGCAACGGAGAACGGCAAGATGCCCGCCTGCGACGAGAAGATGCTCAGCGGAACTACGGGAGCCCTCCTCGGCGCCCCAAAGCAAGCAAAAGAATCATACAAAGAGCTGCAGCGCGAGGAGCCATTCAAAACTCCACTCTCATGGACCAATCCCGCCTTCACGCTGTCCACCTACGATATTGTAGTGTTACCAGGCGGCCACGAGAAAGGTGTAAGGCAAATCATCGACAGTGAGAGGATCCACGAGCTCCTCGCTGCCTACTTCCCGCTCACGCTGTCCTCATCGCCACACAGGAAGAGCATTGCCGCCATCTGTCACGGCGTCCAGGTCCTCGCCACTTCAGAGCACACGACCGGAGCGAACAAGGGGAAAAGTGTGCTTTTCGATGCGACGACCACGTCTCTGCTACACTTCATGGAAGAATTGATATACCAAGCGACTCGTGTCTTTCTAGGCGACTACTACAAAACGTACGGTGCCAATACGCCGTCGGTGCAGCGAATCGTGGAATCGAAATTAGAGGATCCGAAGACGCAGTTCAAGAGCAGCGTCAACATGATGAGTCCGTTTGTGGTGAGGTGCCAGAAGTACAATTACGTTTCTGGGAGATGGCCTGGGGATGCTGATGAGCTTGGAGCGAGGGCCGTGTCGATGGTGAAGGAGGTTAATGCCATCTAGTTGAACGAGAATTTGATTGCTGTTTCTTCATAATTGTACAGTCGCTAGCGAATGCGGCTTCACCTAAAGGAAACCTAGAACATAGTTCTACCCTACTTATAAGCAAAGCCTTGATATACCAAACTTGTATAGTTACGGGCGATAAGCATAGTCACATGAACTGCGGTGGTACAAGCAGGTATTTCTCTGTCACAGCTTGCCGTGACGAGGTCCTGGACGGTGCGGATCAGCCGTCCTGCCTGCCAGCATGATCGAGATGTGTGTCAGTAACATCTCTACTGCGCTAAAAAAAAAAGATTATATCTCGCATGAGCTGGCATGAACCCTAAGCCGTGATTCAGGTTGTGCCGTCCATGTAGGCAGGCCCGCTGCTGTCGTAGCAGAGTCCACGTACTGCCAGAGTTCGTCCTCATAGGCATTAATCTCGATATTGGCTGGACGGTTTTATAGATGTTGGGTTACCCGGATCTTCGTCACAATTCTCCGGCAGAAACCGAGCAAAAGCTGGTCCGACAATCTCACCAACTTTCTCCACCTCTGCAAAAGCATACAGTAGAGGGAGTGTTAGATTTAGCTACAATAAATGTAAGTTTCGTTCTTGTACCGCCGCAAGTTATGTAACAGGGTTTATCGCATCAAACTAGATACGTAAGGCGCGATGTTAGGGCTTTCGCTTAGAGGCTACGTTTTAGGTTGGGTGAAGCCGCATTCGCCAGTGACTGTCCTTGGGACACTTTTCTATGTAATGAACCTGATATTGTGCCCCCCGCTACGTATCTTAGAGAATTTGGATTCAAAGTCATGTAGTACGACCTCTGGCTACGCTTAGATAGATTGAACACGCAAATCTGAAGGTCATAAAATGTAGTGACAACCTAAAAATTGTTAGAAGCGTGCATAAACGTTCTGTACAGTTGATATGATAAGCCTCCGTTATCATGAAGCGATCTAATGTCTCGACCCCGCGGACTGGCTGCTTTGTGCTATACTATGACATACTTTGATGGCGAGACTTTCCAGCAATATGGCTCGAAGCACCTCAGATTGTGCTGTTTCAGTCATCGAATTTCCTTTCTCTCCTATACTGAAGCTCATCTCACGCCTTTTTATTACCATGGAAATAAATTTTTTTTTTTTTTCACGATCGAATGGCAAGATTCCGGACGCAAAGAATTTTGGCATCGGGGTTGTCCTTTGGCACATCTAGCTAGCTAGAGGAAAGCAGGATAAGATGGAAGCACCAATAGTATCGAATACCAGACTTGGCTCAGGGATCCTCCAGCAACATTTCTCAAACTGGCAGGAGATGATGTAAGCAGCTATACTACAACCACTAGCTCCAAGATCAAGAGTCATACGCGCATTGGCGTATGGGGTGGGGGCTATGACTCCGAGTTTGTGGCCTCAGGCGTGCAGGACGGGTGGGGCAAGATGATTGTCTCGTTGAAAACACGATTTAAGCGCTCTGTGAGATGTGTCGGTCGGAGTTGGGCGCAAAATCCGGAGTAAGTAATAAGGACAACTAGACTATGTTTGTATTGCTCCGCAATCGCAGGCCTAAGTTATTGTAGGTCCTTTCACCTAAGGGATGATGGAAAGGCCGTGGTGGATACTCCGCTTTGACAGGAATGTTCGACAGCATCTTGTTACGCTGAGAGCAACTAACGGCCCCAATCTGTATGCAGCGATCCAAGCCTCGCGCGGGAAAGAACTACTTCGAAGATTCAGAGTCATCACCTGCGTTGGCTTTATTGTATGGGCGATGACTCCGAGTTCGCCCAGCGCTTCCCACCTTCCGTTTTCGGCGCAACTCTAGCCGATCTGTCCCCACAACAATGCCTAAGGCGAACGGAGGCACCGTGGTGACACAATTAATGAACGCATCTACGCTTATTGCAACCTCAACTCATGAGGAAGAGTTATGACTCCTTGGAATTGACCTTGTTCGGGTCACGATACGTTTTAGGATCGTAGGCGTTGGTTTGATCCGCATCGCATGCTTGGAGTTCCGTGTTCGTAGCTGGAATCTCGAGGGATGGGCTAATGTCAGTGGCATTATAAGTGGGGGGTGCAGAACGTAGTTCGGGGGACATCAGCGCTTCAGTCCGCCTCTTCTTTTCCCAATATCAACACTCAACATGTCTTCGTCCACCAAGCCATCTGCGACTCCTCGACAGCGCGTTCGAGAGCTGCTTCCGACTGTGTATCTTGGTCGCTACAACACGGGACCCAAGAACAGCTTGACGGATATCCCCGGTGTGCTCGTCTCTACGCAGTCGATCCACGAGTCGCCTAGATACCCTGATGCACCCAGGGGATCCATTAACACGGGCCTTACTACGATTGTGCCCCGGAAGGACTGGTTCCATAAGGCCTGTTTCGCGGGCATCTTTCGCTTCAATGGATCTGGCGAGATGACGGGTAGTCACTGGTTGGAAGAGACCGGTTTACTCTTCTCGCCGATTACTATCACGGGAAGCTATGGGGTGGGCTCGGTCTACAATGGCATCTACGAGTATGCTATTCGCGAGCAATCTGATGAAAATGGCAAGGTGGACTTTTTCCTACTCCCCGTGGTTGCTGAGACGTACGATGGCTACTTGCACGATGTCACCCAGTTCGCAGTGACACCTCAGCATGTGATCAAAGGGCTTGACGAAGCAAGTAGTGAGGCGGTCAAGGAGGGCAATACGGGCGGAGGAACAGGCATGGTATGTCACTGGTTCAAAGGCGGTACTGGGTCAAGCAGTCGCGTTGTTCCCGGCGAGGATGGAAAGTCGTATACAATCGGCGCTCTCGTGCAAGCAAACTATGGCGCCATGCGAGATTTCAAGGTTGCCGGAGCGCCTATTGGTCGCATGATCTTCGAAGAGCAGGAGCGCAAAGCCAAGGAGAATCCAGAGGATCCAGAGCTGCTGTCGCAAGCCAAGATTCTGTTCAAGATCACGGACGCAAAGGAAAAGAAGAAGGACGGCAGCATCATCATCATTCTCGGGACGGATGCGCCGTTGCATCCAACCCAGCTCCAGCGTCTCGCAAAGCGTGCAACGGTCGGACTGGCAAGAGTGGGTGGATGGGGTGCCAATCCGTCCGGGGACGTCTTCCTCGCATTTTCCACGGCGAATGAGCTGGATATTCAGTCTGTTACGGCAGGGCAGAGAAAGGTGGACCCCTGGACACCAAGGGAGGTGGGCGTGACCATGGTGGATGACCAGACGATCAACGCTCTTTTCGAGGCTTCTGCCGATGCTGTGGAGGAGGCCATTCTGAATGCCGTGTTCATGGCGGAGACGATGGACGGCTTCAATGCTAAGATAGATGCGTTAAATCTAGAAAGGGTCAAGGAGTTGATGGCGAAATACCTGTGAAGTACGTAGTCAATGCTTACGCAATGCTGTCCGGACCGAAATCCCCGTTCCAGGGCGTGAACCTTTGTTGAAACACGTGCGGCCCACCGTCCGATGCGCCGTCGAGCATAGTCTGGTTTGTCAGATCTGATGGACACACAAATGGCACAATCTCACGCAGGCCAATGTGCAGGTCCTCGCGATGGATCATAACCATCTACGAAAATCTGACATGGTGGAGTGGCACCGCGTCCAGGATTCACGGCATCCGTCGAATGGCTCTGACGAGAATATTAAGCGGCTCACGGGACGGGTAGCGGATATCCATCAACCGCCGACCCTCCGATGCTCCGTACTCGACCCCTGCGCGTTGCGTGGGCTCTGATTGGTCCATGCTCACCACCATGGCTGAATGCGACGTACGAGCTGCGTCGTTTTTGTCGTATTCGCGAACGGTGTGGGGAGCGCTGCACGCTTCGCACCGTTCTGACCCGTCTCAGGAATGCCCTCTCGGACGGTAACCTTGTGTCCGAAAGCCTGCCCGTCGCCGACACCAGCTTCTCGCTTGTCAGGCAGACGTGCGCAAGCAATACAGTCCTCCACCCTCCGCGCGCTATGAAAAAGAGGCATCCCTCCTTCGTTTGTCCGATGGATTCACCCTCGATAAGCACGCCCTCTTGATTTCGTTGCTTTAACTCTGCTGCTCGCAGCTCTTTTGTTTCTTTTCTCTTTCAACCCGCCAAGCTACTTCAACTATTTGCCCTTCGTTGCTACCCACCCAAGCTCCAGGTCACTCCCAGCCTTGTCCCTCATACACCTCGACACCCAAACACTTGAGTCAACCTTCCCCATCCAAATTTTTCCCAAACAACAGCTCGTTCGAGGGTCGTTCGCACTCGCTCTCGGTACGTTCGCTTAGGCAAGATATAGACGGACCAAGCTTTTCGGACTCGCCTTTGTTACGCCAATCAGTTTAGCGAAACAGGGGTTCCAGCTTCTGGATCGTTAGAGCTTCGACCCGTGCCGAGGGACAGTGCAGCAGTCTGGCCAAGCTTATAGCCTACCTCGCGCAATCTTGTGCAAACTGCAGCTGCTTTTTGCTTCGTCGAATAATGCCCGGAGCTTCCCCTTCGGCCGTATAGATTCAACATGGCTGCTCAGAGCGAAGTAAAGGCCCCGGTGCCTGTGCCTGAGCATGATGAGAAGCATGGTTCCGACATGGAAGCTTCGTTGAGTGTGGCGGGGTTGACAGAAGACGAGAAGAAGATTATCGAGAGGCAGTTGGCTTCGCCCAATCAAAAGGTTGGATATTTTTCGCTCTTTCGCTATGCGAACAAGAAGGAGTTGGCTATTATGACTGTTTCTGCGATTGCATCAGTCGCCGCGGGCGCGTGTTTGCCTTTAATGACGGTAAGTACATGCAATCAGAGGCTCTACGACATTTGAAGTAAGCTAATGCGGATCAGCTTGTCTACGGAAACTTTGCAGGAAGCTTCACAAGTTTCTCGGTTGATGCGATAGCGGTAGAGCATTTCCAGCACCAGATCAACACGTTCACGCTGTATTTTGTGTATCTTGGTACGTTCTTCCCGATCCTGCCGTACGTACATGAACTAACTATACTGTAGGCATCGGATCGTTGGCTTCGGTATATATCGGCATGATTGGCTTCTCCTACACCGGAGAAAGAATCACACAACACATTCGAGAGCTCTATTTACAGGCAATTTTCCGTCAGAATATTGCCTTCTTCGACTTCCTCGGCTCCGGCGAGATCACTACCCGAATCAGCTCCGACATGGTCCTAGTCCAGGACGGCATTGGTCAAAAGATATCACTCTTCATTTCCGGTACCTCCATGTTTTTCTCCGCTCTCATCGTCGGCTTTATCCGGGGTTGGAAGCTCGCTTTGATCATGTTGTCCGCGACCGTCGCTGTAGTCCTGTGCTTTGGCATTAACGGAAGGAATATGAAGGTCAATCAGACAAAAGCTGTAAACGAATATGCCACTGCCGGAACTCTTGCTGAAGAAGTCATATCGTCTGCACGAAACGTGACAGCTTTCGGCACGCAAAAGCGCTTGGAGAACAAATACAAGGCGTACTTAAGCAGGGCCTCGGAATGGGACTTCAAGTCAAAGGTGTGGCTTAGTACCATGATTGCGTGCATGATGGGGGTTCTTAATTTCCAGTACGCATTGGCATTCTGGCAAGGAAACCGTTTCATTCACAAGGGTGAGCTTGGCGTTTCGAACGTCTTGACTGTCGTCATGGCCGCCATGGTCGCAGGCATCTCGATCGGCCATAATCTCCCCCACATCCAAGCTTTCGGATCCGCTGTCGCGGCTGCAACCAAGGTCTTCAACACTATCGAAAGAGATTCACCAATCGATACCGAGACCGACGATGGCGAGAAGCCGGAAGAGTTCATCGGAAACATCGAATTCAAAGACGTCAAGCACATTTACCCTTCTCGCCCCGACACTTGTGTGATGGAGGACTTCACCCTAAAAATTGAGCCTGGTAAAATGGTAGCGCTTGTTGGTGCTTCGGGATCTGGTAAATCGACCATGTTCGGTCTATTGGAGCGCTTCTACTTGCCAATGAACGGACAGATCCTCCTCGATGGCAGGGACATCAGCAAACTGAATCTTAAGTGGCTGCGAAGGCACATTGCTATTGTGAGTCAGGAGCCGGTGCTGTTCAGCATCACGATCTACGAGAGCATTGCGCATGGACTGGTTGGAACCGAATTCGAGCATGCAAAAGACGATGTCAAGATGGAGCTTATTGAGAACGCCGCCAAAACCGCCAATGCGTACGATTTCATCATGGAGCTGCCAGATAAATTCCAGACCCGGGTCGGTGAACGAGGCAACCTACTGTCCGGAGGACAGAAGCAGCGTATCGCCATCGCTCGCGCCGTCGTCTCCGACCCTAAGATTCTTCTCCTCGACGAGGCTACAGCAGCACTAGACACAAAGTCCGAGAAAGTCGTCCAGGACGCCCTCGACAAAGCATCTCAAGGACGAACCACCATTGCGATCGCTCATCGTCTCTCCACAATCAAGAATGCCGACAACATTGTCGTCATGGCTAAAGGTAGAATCGTTGAACAAGGCACGCACACCGAATTGATCAAAGCGAACGGCGTCTACCAATCTCTCGTCCAAGCCCAAGAACTCAGCTCTAAGATCACACCAGCGAATCGCCTTTCTGAAATGTCCCTCTCTGAAGACCCTTTGAAGCCCGTCGACGCCGAGAAGCTGGACCTGATCCGCACGACAACCACCAAACCGGCCTCTTTCATTGCTAAGGAGGTCGAAAAGGCAGAAACATACACTACCTGGGATCTCTTGAAATTCAGTTGGGAGATGAATAGAGGCGAACATCTTCTTATGGGACTTGGGTTCCTCGGTTGTTTCCTTGCTGGCGCCACACCAGGTATCCAAGCCATCTTCTTGGGTAATTCCATCACTTCATTCTTCTCGCCGGGAGCATCAACGGGTGGACACGACATCAGTTTCTGGTGCTGGATGTTTTTCATGCTTGGCGTCTGCACTTGGACCTTCTATTTCCTCCAAGGCATGACCCTGTCCCGAGCGTCTGCCCAACTTATCTCACGCATCCGCGAGCGCGCATTCGGTGCCATTCTCCGCCAAGACATCGAATTCTTCGACTCCGATACCGTAACCTCTGGGTCTCTTGCGACCTTCCTATCCTCAGAAGCAAACCGACTTGCGGGTCTTAGCGGCTCTACTCTCGGCACAATTCTCACATCCTGCTCCACCGTGATTGTCGCCATCATCGTTGGACTTTCCTTTGGCTGGAAACTAGCGCTTGTATGCACATCCACCATCCCACTCATGCTTGGTTGCGGCTACTTCCGCTTTCACGCCCTGCAACGTATGGAAAAGCGCACCAAGGAATCCACCGACGCCGCCTCTTTCGCTTGCGAAGCTGCATCCAGTATCCGCACAGTAGCAGGCCTCAGCCTCGAAAGCCACCTACTGGAGCAATACCACGACAAACTAACTGCACAGGCAATTGGCAATATGAAGTTCATGAACGTATCCGCCATTCTGTATGCATTGAGCCAAGGCCTGTCTATGTTCATCTTCGCCCTCGTGTTCTGGTACGGTGGAAAGCTCATGTTGCACATGGAATACACCGTCCTTCAATTTTTCATCGTATATTCGGCCATCATCAACGGCGCGCAGTCTGCGGGTGCTGTCTTTTCTTTTGCCCCAGACATGGGCGAGGCGAGAGAGGCTGCCCTCATGCTCAAATCGTTCCTGAACCGCGTTCCGAAGATTGACCACTGGTCCACTGAAGGCAAAAAGATCGATCGTCTAGCGGGGAGGGTGGAACTCCAATCCGTGCGCTTCAATTATCCTGGACGTGCCGAACATCGCGTTCTCCGCGGCGTGTCGATGACCGCTGAGCCCGGACAATTTGTTGCGCTGGTCGGCGCCAGTGGCTCCGGCAAGTCTACCATTATGGCGCTGCTGGAGCGCTTTTACGATCCTATTTCGGGCGCCGTCCTCGTTGATGATCTTGAGCTTAAAGACTACAATATCCAGAGCTACCGGGCACAGCTCGCCATCGTGAGTCAAGAGACGACGTTATATACGGGCACGGTGAAGGAGAACATCCTAGCGGATAAGGACGACATAAGCGACGAGGCAATCGAGCAGGCGTGCAAGGATGCAAACATCTACGACTTTATAGTAAGTGCCCATACCGCAACCAACCTCCGCGGTAATAGAATATAACATCTTTGCTAACGAGAAGCAGATGTCGCTACCAGATGGCTTCAACACACTCGTCGGCGCCAAAGGCGCCCTGCTCTCCGGTGGTCAGCGTCAACGCATAGCCATTGCGCGTGCCCTCCTTCGCGACCCAAAGATCCTGTAAGTCTCCCTCCCCTCCACCCATCATTCTTCCTCCCCACCTAACACCGCACAGCCTACTCGACGAAGCCACTTCGGCACTCGACTCCACCTCCGAACGCGTCGTGCAATCCGCACTCGACGCTGCCTCAAAGGGGCGCACAACCATAGCCATCGCCCACCGCTTATCCACCATCCAGCACGCAGACGTGATTTACGTATTCGACCAGGGCAAGATCGTAGAGAAGGGGCGACATGACGAGCTAATGGGAAGACGAGGTGTGTATTGGGAATTAGCAAGATTACAGAGCATGGGTGCTCCGCAGTAGACGAAAATAAAGGGAAAACAAAAGGGTGATTATAGATATAATCTTTCTCCTACGTTCCCATTTAGAAAGTGGGTTAGGTTTGGATTGGACTGAGCATGATGAGGAGTTCTGTTTTGGCTGTTTCGAAGCGTATAAAAAATACCCCACTTTGTTAGATAGATGATCTCTGTATAACTGTATTGTAATTGAACTTGATCAACTCAAGATTGATGCATTGCAACAAGGCAACCTCATGCGCGGCGTATATGTTTTGCGGCTATCGACTTAGTTGGCCTGCGCATTTAGTTCATTGGCGGGCCTATTGCTATAAAATCGACTCAGTGTTATCAAGATTCCCACAACGATGCTTTTTATAGTACCTAGCTGAAGAGACAGATCATTCGTCGCGTTTCGGGACCTTCGGAATAAGCGCCCAGGAGATGCCCATTGCAACAATGAGGCCTACAAGGATGGGTTGCATTACCCTGACACCGACTTGGCTTGCGATGATGCCCGTCAAAGCGGGGAAGAGGGATCCACCTGCTTGGGCAAGTACGAAGACAAAGCCGAGCGCAGTCGGTTGAATGCGCTTGTCGAAGAGTTTCGAGCCTATAGACATGCCCTGTCCTAGTTTAGCACGTCAGCTTGCGAGAGGGATAGTTGAGCTTACAGTCGCGAACATTGGCCCAAAGAAAAACCCCAGGAGTGAGATGGACACCACACTACTAATCAGATTTGGGACGAGCCAGAACACCAACTGCAGCGCAAGGATCATGCCGCAATATCCCATCGTCATCACTCGTTCCCCGAAACGATGAGTAGGTTCTGCCAGTAGTATTCTTCCCAAAAACATGCCACCAGAAAGGCCAGCAGAGACGTAGCCGATATCAGGGAGGTGACCGTTACGTACCGATACGAGAAACTCTACTACCCAACCACTGGCTGTGATACCCACACCGAGCATGAAGAAATAAAAGAGCGACAATAGATAGACAGGAGGAGACTTGAGTGCGTCAAGAACATCTCGATTCGCAATTTTACTGCGGCTCAAAGATTGATTCTGCTGTCCCCCTGGTGAAGTCGATTTAGCGGCGATGCTCAAGCTATCCCGGAATGTCACGAGAACCGCTGCGGTGTTGACCACCCCGATACCGACGAGAAAGAGATAGAACAAAGGCCATCGATCGCCGACTCTGGCAGCAATGGCGGTAGCTATGAAAGGCGAAACAAAACAGCCTAGGGCGTACATGGCATGGATGAACCCAAGCCATCGGTGAGCGCCTTTTACCGAAGTAACAAACGTGTTGGAGTGCGTGTCTTGATATGCCATGCCAGCGGCCTGTAGGAAGAAAGTGACGACATAAAGCCCGAATGGCGGTGTCCAGAAGCGAAGGGCATGAGCGAGTAGCTGAAGCACCGCCCCGAGCGTGAGTATAGTTCCGAGTTGGAGATAGCGAGCCAAGTGGCTGTTCGTCGCAGCCGCAAGAACCCATCCCAGGAATGTAGAAGCATAGCTGCTGGGGTCAGCGAACACAAGGGCACAAAAAGTGTCGCAGAGGGATACGTACATCAGCGCTACATATTCGGTGCCCACCCTATAAGTCCTCAGGATGTACGGCGTTAGCGGGCCGAGACTTCCGTCGTTAGCCCCAGCGAAGAAGAATGAGAAGCCGGCTACCACAATTTTAAGGACGGTCTTTCTACTGAGGCCATCCGCTTCACGAGTTGTAGGCACAGGAGCATCGGCCTCTTGCGCAATAGGATGAAGCTCGATATCCGCGGGAGTGATGTCTTGCATCGCTTCTAAGACTGTCGTAGTCGCCATTGCAGTATAAGTATCACTCAAGACTCAAGATGGGTCATGAAGGAAAGAAGAAAAGGAAGCGTCACGATTTTCAAGGTTATGATTCTATACGATCGCAAGCGATACCAGATGTAGTAAGAACGGCTGGAGACATGTAAAAGAAGAAGGGTGGTAGGATAGACCCGCAATTTCTCCATGGGTCAAATTGTGGGGCGTGTACACTATAAACCGAAAGAAGGAGTTTAAATGATTGGCCAATTGCGGCCCCCTTCCAAATACAAAGTCTCACCGCTAAATTTCTAGTACAGTGTGCGCCCACGGCTTTGCATAATTGCTTCATAACACTACGTTTGCATGCATTCCGATCTCGTCGAGCTGTTCCTGCATCTCGTTGCATCGCCAACAACGGTTAGAGGGTAAAGACGAGGTCGCTTCATAATGGGCCATTCCCAGACTCTGTCTACGCCTATCCTAGCTAAGCAGTCGTGCATCTATGCAGCTATCTAGGTATTATCTTGATAGAGAGAGCCACGATCATTTGAGGCCTCTTGGAGGAAGAAGCTCATATCGCCTGTGAATCCTACCACGTGCCGATGAAGAGCTTCATGCTGACGGAAAGTCATCAATCTCGGAACTGCCTTTAGCTTGACTTGTTTCAACTGAGTGGAGTTGCCCGAGACCACGCCATGTATGTGTAGGCCTACTGTTGAACAATCAGTGTACCCGAGCCATTCTATTCATCCATCGCGTCGTTCAAAGAATGGGAGTGTTGCGACGACACCCGGCATGCTAGTTCAACGGTTGGCATGTCTTCATCTTCTTAGGTTGAATGAAATGTTTAAAGTTGGCCTACAAGTTTTACTCTGTTCGATTCCAATGCTAGTGATCGCACACTTGCCACAGACGAATGTGAGCCAGTAAGGTTGCGTTGGGTCAGGTTGGTGACGATAAGGCTGCTGGACTCAACTCACTCTATTCATCGCATTTCAAATGAAAAGGTGTTGCATTTTAATTATGTGCGGCCAAATACGCCTTTAGACCATCTACTATGCACACATGCAGCGCAAACAATATCCCAAGGCGGTGGACAGTTTCGTTTAGTATGCTCGCTTGGAGGACATGCGCATGTGATTGGCCGGCATGGGCCGTCGCCTCGACTCCGCCACCCCTCGGGTTCACCGGTAGCAGCTGCTTCTGACCTCATGTGAGCCTTGGGCTCAGCCACCGCCAACAAGCATCTCGCGACTATGGCCTTCCCAACACTTTCAATCTTCCTTTCCTTCACAATCCTCTTCGGCCCTCGCAAATTCGACGTCTTCTAACCCGTCGAGAGCTGCCTTCCTGGTAGCTATCACAGACCTGACATCATGGTCATACTCGGCGGCCTGGAGCTCGTGGTCGGCGGCTACTTTGTGCATCGCTACCACAAGAACAAGAATGAGAAGAAGAGGCTAGAGGAAGAGGCCCAGCAGCGCCGTCACAACACCTTCCCGGGTGCGAAACCGCCCACATGCCACTCATACCCTCCACAGCAGCCCATTATCCCGCAGCAAAAGTACGCCTACTATGCTCCACACCCGCACCCGCACCCTCAGCCGCAACCGCAACCTCAATATCATCATCAGCCGCCTCCACCTCTTCAACACAGCCAATCCTATATGATACCACGCCGTCCGTTGCCTCAACAGCAACCTCCGCAAATCATCCAGCCGCTCCAGCGCTCGGACTCTTGCGCTACCATTTCGCGGATGCCCATCGCGAACGGGTACCGACCAAGCGACAGCGAAGACAACGCGCCCAATCTCCCTCCGCGTCGGTACGCCTCCAACTTATCTCCAATCCCGCAATCACCCATGAACTCGCCCTACTCCCACACTGGCTTCTCCGTGTCAACCCCAGCCTTGGGGCCCGCGCCTAGCACTCCTGTACAAGCTGCAGTCCCGCAATATGGAAGACAAACTCTGGATGACAACTGGGAGGCATATGGTACGCAGCCCAGCCATCCACATGTACATTACGCGCCCACCGCATCGACAGAGCTGGGCGAGGAGGACCCCCCGCCACCGTATCGACCTTGACGAGCTACACGTGGGCAGAAGGGGTACACTTGGCTTTTGGTGCAGGCATTGGAAAGTCATTTCATTCTACACTTCCTATTTGCTGGTATGATCATGATGAATGTTTCTCTGGGGCTCTGGATAGCCGCATATTAGGACAAGGCTGCTGGATACCCAAAATGCTGTTTTCTTCTACCAATAGTTGCTGTCTTTTTTTTTCTCATTATTAGGTTAATGGACGACTATGTAGATTAATCATCATATGCTCGAATTCATATTCATCCTCATAGCTCCTCTTCCTCTCCGCTGTTTCCAAGAAATGATCAGACCGTCTCACAGTGGGGCAGCAAAGCCAAGCATGCTTATCTCCGCAACACCACACCCGTGCAACTCTGTCTTAGTGATGTGTGCCAAGGTACAAACGGCTATCACCCCCATCTTTCCGCAGGAAGAGGGAATATGCCAAGAAGGTACCCCGCCGCAAGAACTGCCTTCTGTAGGGCCGTAGCGCCTAACAAGGAAGCTGCGAGGCATCACGACATGCTCCTACACCGCTATCGTTCGTTCTGCCGGTGACGCAGGGCTTGGAACAATGTTAAGCATGCTGGGTTTCGGTAACTTACTCCCGGCATCGGCTGCATTCCTAGTGAACGGTTTGGTCGGCGTAGAATAAAATGATGCTGGTCCGCATGCATTGGCGAATGGCTCGCACAGCTCCACACCTCAGCCATTGAGTTGGGTACGAAGTCACAATGCCTCGAATTCTCACCTCACTTATTCTCCTGGGTGCCTTTGTATATGCCTGTCAAAGAGATTGGGATACCTTACACCGCCGCATAGATCAGCACAAAACTCATAATCGCCATGCCAAACGCACCGAGCCCGAATATCCTCCCAACCTTAGCGAAACAGAGTCAATCTTGGTCAATTCCTTCGACAACACCTCCATCTCATCCTGGTCGTACTACTACACACATGGCGATCACCTTGGCTCTCACAACAAAACCATGGCCGAATGGACGGCGCAGAAATGGCGAGATGCCGGCTTCGATGCATGGCTCGAAGAGTTTCCAATCTGGGTGACGTATCCGGAGCACAGTAGCTTGACGCTCCACCTGCCAGATGGATCGACGCACGAAGCGAATTTAGTCGAGGATGTGCTGAAAGAAGACGACACGAGCAGCTATCCGAATGTGATTCCTGCATATCATGGAATGAGCGCGAGCGGTAATGTCACGGCGGAATATGTTTATGTGGGGTATGCTCGAAACGCCCATACAAGTTGAAAACACTACTGATGCTAGCAGCCGTGGAACGAGAGCGGATTTCAAGGTCCTGAAAGATGCTGGAATCAAGCTGGAAGGGAAAATCGCACTGGCAAACTACGGCGCCATCTACCGAGGCACAAAAGTGAAGAACGCTCAGGACAACGGAATGGCTGGGTGCGTAATCTACACGGACCCTCTGGATGATGGAGAAGTTACTGAAGAGAATGGTTACGAGGCCTATCCGAGTCTGTGCACCCGCATTTCTTCGTTGGATATACATGCTAACACTGCGCAGATGGACCCGCAAGGAACCCATCATCGATTCAACGTGGAAGTGTCCGGTTCTCTTCACTATACTCTGGTGACCCCACTACCGTAGGCTGGGCATCTTCGTGGGACTCTCCACGTGGCAATGTTTCCCTGTACAATCCATCCATCCCATCCATTCCTCTCAGCATGAAAGACGCTCTACCACTACTGGCAGCACTAGAAGGAAATGGGGTGAGCGCGAAGGAAGCAAACCGTACCGGATGGATTGGTGGTTTCAGCAATATCACGTACGATAGCGGACCGACGCCTGGTGCTGTAATTAATATCGATCATTTGATGAAAGGTATACATCTTTGGGGCGAACATTGACGTAGCTCGCTGATTGCATCTTTAGGCTATATAGCACCCGTATGGGATGTCATTGGCGTCATCAATGGGACCTCTCCCGACGAAGTAGTGGTCATTGGTAATCATCGCGATGCATGGGTTATCGGCGGAGCTGCAGACCCAAACTCTGGATCGGCCATCTTGATCGAACTCGCCAATGCTTTCGGCAAACTCCTTGCGAAAGGGTGGAAACCTAGGCGGACAATGTAAGCTATTCACATATTCGAAATGGGGGCATCGTGTGAAAGACGTGCTAATTGCGACGGCAGAGTACTTGGTTCTTGGGATGCGGAAGAGTTCGGTCTTCAGGGATCCACTGAATGGGTGGAAACGCACCTTCCATGGCTCACGAGCACCGCTGTCGCGTACCTTAATATGGATGTTGGTGTCTCAGGCCCGCGTACGTAGTCACCCTATGCCCAGGTTTGAAGACGCGTGCTGACTTGTACTTCTACCTCTAGGCCCTGGATTTTCCGGCAGTGGCGAGATTCAAACCTTTGTTCTTGATCAGATGAAGAAGATCCTCTTTCCCGAAGGCTGGGGAGACTTCCCTACACTCTACGATATGTGGTACAACACCACTGAAGGCGAGATATCTCCGCTTGGTAGCGGAAGCGACTACGCGTCCTTTTATCAGAATGGAATCGGAGCTGTAAGACTTCCTTCCTCCTCTCACATCTTGTTTCTACTCGATTTCTACTCTACTCTTTTTCACTTTTCAAGAATTCTATCTTGGGCGCAATCACTGACCGCGCTTTTCGTTGTGTAGATCGACATCGGCTCCGACAATGGAAAAACAGATCCCATCTACCATTATCATTCGAACTACGACTCGTACGCGTGGATGTCACGTTTCGGCGATCCAGGGTTCCGCCTGCACACTGCCATGGGACAATTCCTCTCACTCGTCGCCTACCACGTCTCAGACGATGTGCTCATTCCCTGGGATCTTCCGAACGCAGCCACCGTGCTGCAAGCCTACCTTTCTGAGCTTAACGATACTGTGGCTGAGTCTGACTTCCCCGACCTTAGTCTATCTCCGCTCATCGATGCCATCGAGGAGTTCGAGGCGCGGGCAGAGAGCATTGCGAAAGCGGCCGAGCAGGCTGTATCATTCAACGACAGCGTACTCCTCGGCGTCATCAACTCAAAGTATAGGGATTTTCCTAGGGGATATGCATCGGCGGGCGGTCTACCCGGGCGCGAAACGTTCAAGAACATCATCAGTGCGCCGGGCATTGACAACGGGTATGGGGCAGATGTGTTCCCTGCTGTGACTGATAGTCTTGGGGCGGGGAATCTTAGTGCTGCGGAGGAGTGGGTGGAGAAGAGTGCGAAGGGTATCTTAAGGGCCGCGGAGATTCTGAAGATCTAAAGTGGAAGGTAGTAGATGGATAGGTATAGATGATGAACGCATCTTGGAGTTCGTGACCTGTTCATTGCCTGATAGGAACCCGAGAAATGTCTATGGATCCTCTCAAGAAGATTGGGAAACTCAAGAGATGCCACTAGTCTAATTTGAGTCCCGTCGAACTGAACGCTTCACCAAAGATCAATGTTGATGCGGTGCACGTGATCAGAACGTAGACAGCAGCGCGATATTGAAGAAGACCTGCCGGCACCAATTGGGCATCGTGCCAGTGTGTGACGGGGCAGGTCCCTTGACCCCCCTCTCTCTGCCTAGGCATTTGGTGTTTCATAGTCACGAAAATGGTGAGACTATGACGAGATTTGAATCCGCCGCAAGCATGGACAATAGGGCGTCACCAAATCTCCCGCTGGCCGTAGCGAGGTAGAAGTGGAAGGTAAATTCAAACTATGGTCTGTGCGAGGGGGCTTCCAGCCTCCTGGAGTCCTGAAAAGGTCCGGCCCGATTATAGTGGCTCCGGAGTTCTTGGACGCGATCTTGTGTGATGCTTTCTCTGCGCCCGAGTATCGCTTCGAATTTGGAAGCAGTGCCCTCCTAGAGATGTCAGCGTGATGACTGTAACTCTCTATGCTTTCCATGCTCAATGTCACGATGCGCGCACTAAGTGCCCTAACATTCACGAGGTCCTGGGCGCGAAAAAAAAGGCAACCAATATTAGAAACACTAAGCGTCCGTTTGCTACCCGAAGAAGCTTTTAGCGATGGCTGCTACGGCAGGGGTATAGATGAGGGTGCGGCTTTCGTACCAGTCAACGAGGTTTCTCCAGAACGTTGCGCTGGCACGTAGGGCTGCAGCGAGCTTATGGTGGCTTGGTTCTACACAAGCATTCGAGTATTGTTCTCCCGTCATCTTCGCGAGGGTTCTTCATCGTCAATGAGTCCCAGATGCGATGAGCGCATCTAGATCTAGCAGCATGATCCTCCTTTTCAGGAAAGGATTGGCGCTTTCACGCTTCTGTAGAGCCAAGCACAAGGACAATATCCGACGGCAATGGGGGCCACACGGTGCGGCGCAGAGGAATTTCGCTACTGGGAGATTCACGTGTGAGTCCTTTCTCCATGTCGCGCCCTTCGAGCGAGAATCTCGAGCAGTCGAATCTTAGGTGATCGGCGAGGCTGGAGTCATGTGAGAGCCGTATTTCGCATACAATCCTTCTTCGAGTCGATCTCGTATTAGGACGCCACATCACGCCGTCCAAGACCCGCCAGCGCCGCACCAACATGTCGTCCCACTCACAAATCTCCTCTGTACTTTTCAACTCAGATTTCGCACGCTGGCGCAGACCTTCCATTCAATAGTATACTCGGGCCCGCCTCAATGTATACCATGAGTCATCAATGTCATCAGTTAATCAAGTTTGCGGCGGAGCTCAGGCACGACCGACTCCAGAGCGACGGTGGTGCTGCAGCCTTGCGATGGGATCTGCACCCTGGCCCGTCTAGCCCTCGAGATACGAGAGCCGCCTTAAAATAGCACGGGCCACTTGCGTCCAAGAGGCTAGATGCAAAGACACGCAGCCAATCACGCCTCTATACCAAGACTCCAGACCGTCGTGATTGGCCGCTATGCCACAGTCCAAGAAAAAGAACAACGGGGGAACAGGGGCTCCAAGGTGTAAATTTCAATGTTGCGACCGGTGAGGGCGTTGCGGCGTTGCACACACGGGTTGCTCGTGGGAGCGGGCTGCGGAGTGGTTTAAATGACCTCGGGGCCGCGACGGTGAGCCTTCTGCAGCCTCGCACGTCTTCATCTTCAATCCGATCCGATATCGATCGCGATCATCGCAGACTCTTCGGCAATGGCGCATACATCCACGTCCAAGATGTCCTGGCTCGCTCTCTCTATGATGGTAGCGACCAGCGCTGCAGCAACAGCAACTGCTGAACCCTCTCCCTTCTGGACATACACCTCTCGTTTCATCGAGTCCGTCTCGACGTCTGTCTACACCTATGAATTCGATTCTTCCATAAGCACGTACAGCTACAGCACGACAAGGACCATCAAGGACGGTGTTACACCTTCCGCAACTCCTTACACCACTTCTACCGCAGGGTCGCTCTACAGCTACGATGACGACCTGGAACTCGTCTATGCATACTACTCCGCGGGCGCAGTCGCGGATAAAGACCTGGAGCCTGATAGATATGCCTCGGATTACAGCTCTTCAGCCTCTACTTCTTCCCGCTACACCTATACAGTATTCTACATGCCCGTCACATACACAGCGCCATCATTTTGCAGCAGTCAATTCACCTGGAACACAAGCGAGGTGGTTTCGATTCCGACTGAAGTTCGCAAGCAAGTAACCCCTCTCTCCACCGCCATGACGACAATCTTGGGAGATCCGACAAAGACAATGTATCTCAAGGCTGGCGCAGCACCAACTCACTCAGAGTCTGACTACTACTACACTTCGTACATCGAGGCCTGCAGTACACCCTACTCTTATACCGGCGGCAGCGGGACCGGAGGCAGCAGCGGTGGCGGTATTGATGACCTTGAAGTATGCGCATGGTACTCAGGCTGCACTAGCATTAAGACATGGGTGATCATCATTGCGTCTATCTTACCTAGCCTCTTCGTCCTCGGCTTCTTGGAGAGCTACTTTTGGTTCAGGAGACTGATGACCGGGAAGGGCTGTCTGCGGTTCGGAACGATTTGCTGGATCCTACTTTCGCTATGGGTGGCTTGCTTTACGCGCTCGCAAAGCTCTCGCAGCCCCGAGGACCAGAAGGTGCTAAGGGAAAAGTGGAGGCAGACAAGCGCCGGACAGGCGTTCAAGCTGTGGTGGAAGTGGGGCTTCCGACACAGTTATCCTGTTCCGCTCCTAGGACAATACTCACCCAACACCGTTGGCATCGTACCCGCGGATCAACCGCTTCCTGTACCTGGTCAGCAGCCTGGTGGGTACTACCCCAACGGACAAGGTGCCCCTATGGCATATCCAAGCGGAGTCCCGCAAATGCAAATGGCACCAAACGGCCAACAGTACATGTATCCTCCCCCCCAAGGCTGGCAGCCAGCTCCCGGCCAAGGCTACCCCGTTCCGCCGCCCGGCCAAGCATACATGGTCCCACCCCCGCAAAGCGTCAGCCCGATTTCCTACCCCGACCAAAACAAGGACGCACCGATCGTGACGGAGAACTCGACCATATCGGAACAGACGCAGACGCAGCATGCAGTGCCATCGCCGCCCACAAACGCAGCGTCACCACACCCCGTCGAGGCACCAAGTCCCGTCACGCACGTCGCCGAAGCACCCACCCAACCTCATCAACCACCAATTGCAGATCTGCCCGAGCACGTCGGCCCAGATACACAACAACCGCCGCCTCGGCACGGCTAATCAGTTTCTTTTTTTTTTCCTAGATAATTCTTAATCATGAGCTTACCTTTTGGCATGCAAAGCATATGGAAGGGGTATCTTCACCGTGGAAAGGCCTTTTACCACCACGGGAATGTTTAATTTGTATTTTCTTTTAGACTGGATCGCATGCGGGGAGGGTGTTGGAACGACGCTCGTTTTCCCCTTCTCGTTTCCTCTTGTGTTTTTTTTTTTAGGTTTGACGGATTCTGTCGTTTGTTTTGTTGAAGAAGCGGATGATATCCCCCCAAAAGACCGGGTCGTTTCCGGTCCATGTTAGCTAGAGAGTGTTTTTTGATGGAGAAATGAACCATGATGTTCGAATGTCTTAGATGTGCCTTCTTTGTTTGGCTAGAGTGAATGGCTTGTCACGTGAACTTGTGCTGAGGTGTCTGGAGTGAGGCCTATCTATATGTGCTTGGACATTATTGTTCTGCTTGTATTGAGATGTCTTATGGTCTACCCTGTCAGATCCTACTGGATGCATCGTGCAAGGCGAGTAGATCAATGACAAATATTAGGCTAAGACGAGCTACGCATGACTTCCTCTTCTTCGCCATCAATCATCTTTTGAACTATTCTCCTTTTCCCAAGAGCAAAAAGGCTACGAATTGAAAGCACGCCAGATGAAGAGTTATATCGAATTAGGTGCCTATGCGTTTCAGATGCTACCCCAGCTACCCATAGCAAGGCTATCGAGTTTGATTATGAAAGCGGTACTTGTGCGAAAACAACCGTACTGAATGGACATGTCGTTCAGTGTCGCCCACTTCATGCAGGGAAGACCGACCCGCACTGGCAAGAGCCCCTTGCAGCAAACAGTTCGCATGCGGGCAGAGACAACGTCACAGGGTACAGCTAATGTGTTCACCAGCAAGTTGGCTACCCTAGTAAGCTGGACAGCCCCTCCGAATCGATCCTCGCTTTTTAAAAATATTGAGACATACGCAAGTTTAATCGTATTAAGACTCTCTATAGCTATGAATTATGGAGCCTTACACTCAGACATTTCTTACACTGAGACATTTTGGAGCCTTGTATGTGGCATTTCGAGCACGTTGGGTGTGCGCGCTGACGAGTCTCTATACGCTTCCCTCTACCCTTTGTGCGCGCTTCTGAGCCTGGAAAACCTGGTGGGTCTCTCTATAGGTAATATATCTTCGACGCTGCTGCTGCCGATAATCGCCAGCAAAGATGCAGCATAGATTTTGCGAAAATGATGAATCACTAGCACGTTAAAGAACTGATGGACATGCACACAACATTTCGCAAGATAAGATACAGACCGTTCAAATCTTGAAGGTGTTGACTCGTCGAAATTGCGTAAAAACAGGCGTAAGCATTGCCAATGAGGCTTCACCGGTCTGTCAAGGCTGCTGCACGAGGCAGGGTTCGAGGCGCAGCTGAGGTCTGGCACTGTTTCCCGCCAAAGCTCTTCTAACACTGAACTGCTTGAAGCAAGTTCTCTTATACTTTAGAATCGATTCTCCATGCCCCGTGTGCGTAGAGATGTCCACCGAAGATGGCTCTAGCTTCTTGCAGCACTACCTTCCCGGCGCTTCCTATGCATCAGTACAAGGACCCAATGCCCCATACGATTTCATCGCCTTCCTCGCTATCATTCAAATCTCCACGTCGACATTCTCCGGTTCACATGGCACCCACCACAGCTAATGCTGTACCAAGGTCGCAGCTACAATCAGCAGAATCAGAACAAGATGACCTCTGGATGTCGGATAGTAAATTTGAGGTCAGGAGCACTATAAAGTCCCAGGTCGTGTATTGACGCAAGCAGATTGTCTTGTCCGTAGACGCGCTCTACCAGTCAGATTATCGAGTAAGACGATATATTAGACGCCTACTGGAAGACCGAGAACGTAATAATGTTGACGCAAATGTTGCCTTTCAGCTTGCATTTTGCTACAAGATTGGGTTTGGAGGTCCTAGAGACCAAGGAAGATTAACAGAATTTCTCCTCAAAAGCGGACGGACACAGCAGGAACTGGACGAAATGTGGATCGAATTAAATTGCTGGAAAGAAACGGTAGAAGATGTATAGAAACTAAGTATACAACTCTGCTGGCTCTGGGTCATATCTCATTTATCGACTTCCCCCATCAATACCGTATAAGCGGTAAGTCGAAAGAGGCCGAGACAGAGATTAGGCGAGAAATTGAAGACATAGAGTCTTCCATTGGGAAAGATAGTGATATGTGGTTTTCCATATCCACACATTATCGTCACTCTATCAAGCTCAAGGATGGTGGAAGGAGGCCGAAGAGCTGAACGTGCAAGTGATAGAAATAAGAAGGAGGGTGCTTGGAGCGGAGCATCCGGACACACTAGCCAGCATAGCCAACTTAGCGGTAATATTCCAGAATCAAGGACGGTAGAAGGAGGCTGAAGAGATAAACGTGCAAGTAATAAAGATACGAAAGAGACTGCTTGGAGCAGAGCATCTAGACACGCTGAGCAGCATAGCTAATTTAGCGTCGACATACCGGAATCAAGGTCGGTGGACGGCCGCCCAAGAGCTCAACGTACAGGTGATAGAGATAAGAAGAAGCGTACTTGGACCGGAGCATCCTGATACACTAAGCAGCCTAGCTAGTCTAGTGTCGATATATCAGGATCAAGGGCGGTGGAAAGAGGCTGAAGAGCTAGAGACACAAGTAATGGAGACGAGGGTAAAGGTGCTTAGAAAAGAGCACCTAGACACGCTAGCCAGCATAGCTAGCTTGACGGTAACGTATCGGAATTAAGGGCGGTGGGACGAGGCCAAAAGATTAGAGATTCAAGCGTTAGAGACAACAAAGAAGGTGCTTAGTGCGGCGCCTCCCTCCACGACGACCAGTATGAACAATGTAACTCAGGCACTAAGCGGCCAGGAGAAGTACGCCGAAGCGGAACAGATACATCGAGAGACTTTGGCACCTGAAGGACACGAACAGTTTGTCAAGCCGCTCCTGGGCAAAAAGGCCAAGGTCAACGCACAGGGTGAGGTCTACGGCAATGCATTCCAGACGCTTTCATCGAGCCTAGAAGACAATGCATTGGCTGAGAGAAGTGAACTAATTTCACTCCCCGCACCATCTTCTATTACAGCGATAGGGTCGAACGCTTTGATTAGTCCACCGTTGAGAGTAGCGAATGATGGGAATTCAGCTGCACCAAAAGAGATGTCTTATTCTGATACGCCTGATGTGACTCGTCTAAATGAATTTGATGAAGACCGAATGACTTACAAAACGCTTCTGTCCCGACAATGGTCTTCTTAGGTATTGTTGCACCTTTTTGGGTTCTCCTGGGCCACGGAAACGATATCTAATGTCATCACTACCCTGCTCTCAGTTATCTGAGACTGATTTACCCTCTCTTTTCTCATCACCTGCATCGCTAGGTCTTTTGCCCTTCTACATCGCTATGGGCGCTAGAAGGTATCGGTTGAAGTGCGATGGAGGCAAGGGAGACCAGGCTTGGTCCTGAGCGTCCAGGTACGCCCACTAAAACGATCAACTAGGCATCGGTCTTGTGGAGTCAGGCGCAAGTGGGGGACGCTAAAACTGGGGATTTAGGCGATGGACATGGGCTAGAAGGTTCCTGGGGATGAGTACCCAGGCACGCGGACTGCCATGAACAACGTTGCATTCATGCCTAAGTCCTGAAGCCGATGCGTGAGTCAAATATACTGCCATACGCCTTGGCGGAGACTCTAGTAAAGATTTATGCGAGTTCAAGGACTGAAGAGGAGGCAATCGCAAGTGCTCAGTTCATCGCCTCGATGCGTTGTACGAATATCCGCAGCGTTTCAAAGAATCATGTTTCCGTCGAGCAGCTTAACACAGGTGAATATACGCCTGCTGTCATCCTTACTGCAGCTGATCAGTCACCTCCGACAGTAGACGTTGAGATGTGGAAGATGCTGAGTAAGCTACGGTATGATAACGTGTTCCACCACCGAGCTGGCAGCACCACCGAGCTGGCAGCCCCACCACAATCGAGCCGGCATCTTGATCAATAGCTCTACAACCACATACTATTTTCTATTGATAGCTGGCCTGCAGCATCTCTATTGACTAGTACAGCGACGTCTATCGTGGCCTTGTATATGACATTTAGAACACGTTGGTGGGGCTCGCTGCCGTACTGGAGCTGCATCGCTCTGAGCCACCTCCCGCTCCTCATTTTCTGCCTCTATAGCTAGCTGCTGCCCCTGCTGGCCTGATAGGACACCTCTATGTGCAATAAACCGTCGCGTACGGCTCTGCTTCTGCTTCTTACGTTGATTGGCTGCATGAAGCTCTGTATTCTCCTTGGCTAGTAGAGCTGCTGAATGCATGGCTAGCTGGCAGCCTTTGACTAGCTGCCTTAGAGCCTGGCTAGTAGGGCTCTGAGACTGCCGCTGAAGCAGGTCCTTGAGCAGCCTTGCCTGCTGCTCAAGCTGGCTAGTCGTATGTGGCGTCTCTGAGGTCCAGGCAGGCTCTAGGCCAGCTGAGCCTGGCGGAGATGGTGTCTTTTGTACTGGAAGTAGTGATAAGACGCGCTGGGGATCGTACGGTACTAGGCCTGCAGCAAGGAATCCGCTTCTAATATTTTGAGAGGAGATGATAGATGGCTGTATCTGTATATAGATAGATAGAAATTCTTCCTTATCAATGTGGTAGATGCCTCTACGTGCAAGCTCTGCTACCTCTCGTCCATAGATGCGCTTAAGAGGTGAGTAGCAGCTCACATCTAGCGGCTGGAGGAGATGTGAGCTATGTGCAGGCATACAGAGCGTGACTATCTTCCTCTCTGTACAGAACTGATCGAACTCAGGTGTTGCATGGCTGCTGTGGCCATCTAGGATAAGCAGGCGATAGACACCCTGCGTACGAGCCTCTGTATGTAGGTTGAAATGCTGTATCCACTCATGGCCTAGTTTATCTGTAGTCCAGCCGTTCTCGCTCACACCTAGCATCCAGTCTGGGTGTAGGCCTAGATACCAGCCTGCCTGGTGGAGCTTTCCTGCTAGGATCACAAAGGGTGGAATAGACCAGCCAGTCACGTTGATCCCCTCAATCACTGTTACCCACTCTCTATTGCCTGGCTGTACGACGTTTGCTCGACCGATAGTGTCGATACTAGTGACTACCTTTGACGTAGAGGCGACACCCATAGAGAATCCTGTCTCGTCAAAATTGTAGATGTCCTCATCCAGAATACCGTACGTCTGACGCGTCTCATCTACCAGCTTAAACCACGCGTCTATTATCTCTGGATCCTCACATGTTGCACGCTGTGAGTTGAACTTGCGATTCCACTTCATCTGAAGCTCTGGCTGAGCCTTAATAAAGCGGGATACCCAGTTCTTGCTAATAGGCTGTGGGGGAGGATTTTGGCCATGCGCAGCAAGTAAAGTATCTGCCATCCGTCGTACGTCGATAATATGAGGGGAAATCCGCGTCGGTCAAGCTCTAGTATCCACTGTACAAGCGCCTGCTCCTCAGTAGGCTGTAGTTTTCGATCTGGTGCACGCATCTCGAGCCGGGGGCGTTGGCCACGAAGGCGCGTCTGGAGGGTGGATCTAGGCACATTAAAGGCTTGGGCTAAGCTTTGAATACTTTTTGTTGGGTCTCTGTGATAGGCAGCACAGGCAAGAGATAGTCTACCTTCTTGCTGGAGCCTCTGAGCGTTGTGTGGTGGCGGCATGGGTGGCTGATTGAAGACGCGTCTTTTTTTTGGTGGGGCTGCCAGCTCGGTGGTGCTGCCAGCTCGGTGGTGGAACACGTTAGCATCAGAGTGGAAGTGATTATCACAGACAAGACGAGAAGATATTTGCAATGCACTATCTGTGACTGCAGACAGTGTTGCTAAGTATGGATCTGGGATACAAGAGAACGAGATGACGAGGATCACCTTGGACGAACATAGTTGTAGACCCTTACAAAACCGTTTTAAGTTAGATTCACATACCATAGCTTAGGGCTTTAGTGATGAAGACACTTGGCAGGCGAGTATCTGCGCAGAGTTGCCCATGCGCATTATTGTCCCTTATTCATGCGTAGAGTCGACCCGAAGAAGCAAGTATCACAAGTATAATCCACGTGTAATGAGTTACAGATACTCGGATTGGATCGCATGTGACACCGAAAGGAATTCCGACTTGGAACGCCTGCCGTGCATTGTATATGACTTTTCAGCGCCACAGCGACATCGGACCGCTGACGAGACGTTGGGCAGCTTCAACGTCAGCCGCTGCGAGACATTACTGAGGTCCGCAGAAGACGCTTCAGAAAGAGGAAATTTTTCCGCAATTCGAAGCATGCTGACTGGTGTACAACAGAAATTATGCTAAAGCTGGTCATGAACATGACTGCTTGTGAGGGAGGCGATGGGCGATTTGCCTCGGAAGCTGAAAGGGACATCAACCGTTACAGCACCAGTCCATCACAGATGGCAAGGCAATGCGGATTATTTGCGACGTGACTAGATTCGTGGGGGAGTCGGTGGGAGGTTGAGCTGGGGAAGCCAGCCACCTCCGCACACTGGCTGATTGGAGCGTGGAGCACTGAGGTGCGAACACGTTGGTGAAGGACATTCGTCGCGCGACCCGGGGTCCTGATTTGTTTAATTGAAGCTCGATAGCCGCCGCAAATTGGGCTGTTGGGTCGGCTACCCGATGCACGTCACCCGCAACGACGTGGTAGATTGCAAGGCCTGCGAAACGACGCTGGAGCGCCTGGGGAGAGCCACACGAACGCCCGGCCAACGGCGATGGAGGCGCTTGGTCGTACAAAAGGGCTCCCGGGGGCATTGAGCAGGTGTTTTGCTGGGCACCGGGGGTGCGAGAGGGTGGTGGTGCAAGAGGAGGGATGCGTCGGGTCGGCTCGTTCGGGGAGAGAGGAAGGCGCAGCCGAGGGTCCCCCTGCAACCTCTCCATTCGCTCCACGGCCACGTCACTCCACCTTTCATCAACTCGCTCACGCCCACAACACTTAGCCAGCACTTCGAGATGCATGCCCCTGCATTGCCGGCCCATATGCCCGCCCGCAAACGTGTCTGGATATGCGGACGCGCCTGTCCGCTGTCACCGTCATGCCCACGCTCGCAGCCGCCCGAGCCCGTTGGAGTGCCAGCAAACGCAGTGCCACCCTGACTAGGAACCACAGTAGAATGCAGCTAGCAACCAGCGTGGGATGCAGCTATGCCTTAATGGCCTGAGTGGCCAAAGTCCGCTTGCGGGCCCTCAATCTCTCTCAACGTGAGCGAACGCTGCTGTCTTGACGTGGCTCCAATGGGTACCGGCCAAGCCCCGTCTTCCCAACTGCTTCCTGCGGGAAACCACGGGATTGCCAACGCGAGGCTTCCGATCCATCTCGACCAGCTGCGTGAGATTTCGAATTGAAACCTCGATTTTTTTTCAGAGCCCATCGTGTGACTGCCGCCCTGCATATCCCTTCGGCCAGTGTTACGGCCCATTGCCTTTTCGTTCCATTGATCCACGATTGACTCTGCAATTATACTTTCCTCTCAAGTGTTTTCTTATTCGCTTCTCCGCAGCCAAATCCCTCACCCCACGTTGTATGTCGCAATTGCGTGTCTCCTTTCGTAACATTCATACGCCATGGAACGGAAGCGCACTACAATATAGCTAGTAGATCCAGTCATCAAATCTTTGGACGCTTCCGAAGCGCTTTTTTGTTGTTTGTCCAACTATGCGCTCGTTTGCCACTATCTCGTACTCCCCGTGGCAGAACCCCTACAACAGCGGAAACAACTTCTATACGGCTTCGAGCACTCCCCAGCAGCCAGTGTATAGGCGAATAGTGCTCCCTCCTGCACCAGTTTTTTACCACCCTGGTATCGAGCAGGTGGTCGAGGATGAAAGCGAAGACGAAGAGCCTGAAGCAGGTATGCGCTGTCGGTCACTGCGCACGACGCCTTGACAACTAACGGAATTTTCAAGGGCTTTCGGGCGTACCTATCGAAAGCCCTGTTGTAGAGGGCTCACAGCCACCTCCAGCTGCAGAGCCACCGCAAGCAGATACATCGAGTCCGCCACCCCCTGCCCCTGAACCTCCAAGTGATGAGGCGCCTATGAGCGCTCCGACAGAAGAGCAACCAAGTTCTGAGTCCCCATTAGAAACTGTTCCCGAGGCCGAGGAGAAGAACGAGGAGCCTGCAACCGAACCCCCTCCTGAAGCCACGCAGAGCGAGTCGGCAAGCCCTGACTCTGGCGACGGCAATGGCGACGGAAATATCGAATCCGATGACGCGAAAGTCGAGCCTCCCGGCGACAGTGGTGGAGATGATGGAAAAGGTTCCGACGATGCACCGGCACCGCTCCAAGAAACGAGCCAGCAACCCGGAGAGGACAATAGTAACGAGCCCTCCGTCGAAGGCAAAAACGAGCAGGGTGAAAGCGCACCTATATCAACTCCCGATATCGAAGAACCAGAATCTCTACCTCCAGATGAGACAACACCATCTAACGATTCTAACCCTGTGCCTCCACCACCGCCGGTTGATCCGGCCCCGGCCCCAGCCCTTGCTGTAGAGAGTGTGACGAGTGGTGAGTGCGAGCAGATACCGGTTGCTCAGGAGCCCCCAACATCCCCCTCTGCGAAGTCTGTCCACTTTTCGCCTGACGTTAAAGATCCAGACACCGCTAGCATTGGCAAGAAGAAGAAAGACGACAAAAAGAAGCCCAAAGCCTCTGGGAAGGCCAAGGTCAATGCTTTTGTGCGTGTCAAAGAGCCAGCTCCTCCGCCACCAGCGCCAAAGGAGGAAAAGAAGTCTTCCAAGGACGAGAAGAAGAAACATGTCAGAGAATTCAGGAAGGAAAGGGCTTCCAGCACTCCGAAGGAGGCGAAGGAGGCGAAGGACGCTGCAAAGGAGCCCGACTCAGGCAAAAAGAGGCCTAGTAGGGCTGAAGAACGCAAAAAGAAGAAGCATGACGAAAAAGACAAAAAGCCCAAAGGCAAAAAGGCTAAGAAGAGTAGCAGCTCTGGTTCATCGTCCCATATCGAAGACAAACCTACGTCCGTTGACGGTGATGCGAAATCAGAGTCACCAGACAGCCAAGGCGAGCAGCAAACAGACACACCTTCGGAAGTGACAGCACCAGACAGCGAGAAAGCAGAAAGCACGGTAGCCGAGCCGGAAGAGTCTAGCAGCGACGCACAGGGAAGCACGCAGGGTGAGCAACAAACTAGTACTGCTCCGGAGGCTGGAAAGGTCCAGGAGGAAGTACAATCGACCACCACGGACGCGACTGCGGAACCAGAAGCGATCGAATGTGGAGACGCTACGCCAGGTGCTGAGTCGACGGGCGAGAACGAGACTGCTTCGGGAACGGCTGAAGAACAAGGCTCTTTGGAAGATGTCCCTCCTGTCGTAGGAAATGAGCCTGTTGTCCAGACTGAGCTACCTGCTGAAAGCGAGCCAGCCGCTGAGAGCGAGCCAGCTGCTGAGAGCGATCCACCCGCTGAAAGTGAGCCACCTGCTGAGAGCGATCCATCCGCTGAAAGCGAGCCACCCGCTGAAAGTGAGCCACCCGCTGAGAGCGATCCATCCGCTGAAAGCGAGCCACCCGCTGAAAGTGAGCCACCTGCTGAGAGCGATCCATCCGCTGAAAGCGAGCCACCTACTGAGAGCGAGCCACCTGCTGAGAGCGATCCACCTGCTGAGAGCGAGCCACCTGCTGAGAGCGATCCACCTGCTGAGAGCGATCCACCTGCTGAGAGCGATCCGCCTGCTGAAAGCGAGCCATCTGCTGAAAGTGAACCACCTACGGAGAGTGATCCACCTACGGAGAGCGATCCACCTGCTGAGAGTGATCCACCTACTGAGAGCGATCCACCTGTTGAGAGCGAGCCACCCGCTGAGAGCGAGCCACCTGCTGAGAGCGATCCACCTGCTGAGAGCGATCCATCTGCTGAAAGTGAACCACCTGCGGAGAGTGACCCACCTACGGAGAGCGAGCCACCTGCTGAGAGTGATCCACCTGCTGAGAGTGATCCACCTGCTGAAAGCGATCCACCTACTGAGAGCGATCCACTTGCTGAGAGCGAGCCACCTGCTGAGAGCGATCCACCTGCTGAGAGCGATCCACCTGCTGAGAGCGATCCACCTGCTGAGAGCGATCCACCTGCTGAGACTGAGCCACCTGTGGAAGAAGCTGCTGCCGAAGAAGTTGCGGCTGATGAACCTCCACCTAAAGAACCTACAACAGAGGAGACCACAGCAGAGGAACCCACATCAGAGGAGCCCATAATTGAAGAAGTCGTAAGCGAAGAGGCTATGAATGGGGAGGCACGAAGCGAAAGTGATTCCCAGCAGAACAACGATAAAGACCCGGGTTTTGAAAACGCATCAGCCGAGGGAGTGGAACCAAATATAGAACAGGTTGGGAACTTAGAGAACGATAATTCGGCTGCTGACACACCAGACAACCTGACTGAAACAAGCCCAGGCGAATCCCCAGGTGTAGAACACGAGAAATCGTTGGATTCGGACAATGCGGTCGAGAGCGGTGGAGGGCCTGTTGAGTCACCTTTGCCCGTGCAAGATCTTGTCCTCGAGAAAGAAGAAGACCAGGAAGTATTGGAGATTTCTACCCAGCCAGACACTAACTTTGAAGCCAACCACTCTGAAAGCAATGCTGTCCAGGATCAAGAACAGCTTGTTAATCTCGAAATCACCACGGAGGATGCTTTACAGGTCGAGGTATCACCACCTAATTCAGAACCACTAGCGGAGGACTCACTTACTGAGATACCCGAAAAGACTCAGCAAGGTGACGATACTCCCCAAGATGAGGCGCGTGCGCATGCTCTCGATACTACGCCTGGCAGATTAGAAGACTCAGCGCTTGTGCCACCCCAGATTTGTGATGCAATTCAAGATGCTATACCTGAGACAGCTGCTGAAGATTCTACAGGTACGTTTCTCAAGCTTCAGTGTTGTGCAGTGCTTCCTACGTATTTCTACTTGTTGGTATTTGTCTACGATGTTCACAGCTTTACCGACTGCGAATCGTCTGCAAAGACCAGCTACATCACCCCACGCTCCGATTTGGTGACGTTACTCAGCATCTCATTGTCACGTGTGAGCACATTTGTTGAGGCGAATCGCGGGTTGCAATCATGCATGCAGTCATTTTGCCGCGAACAGCGCAGTGCATGACTTATTGGCTCATTGCTAGACTCATCACTTACTCCCCTGGCTATTTCTGTCTTACTTCACCACTTGTAACTCCGTCTTCCCTCTTCCAACATTACACCCTTTCCTTACAAGACCGCACTTCCACACCTTAATGTCATGTCATCGTACATCTCTGTGCAGTGTTTCTGACAAATAGTAGATGCACCACCTGAAAATAATGATAAGGTTTCTTCAGAACCTTCAGAGGACATTTGTGAGCTTGTAGCAAACCAAGAAGACCAGCTACCAGGGACTACTTCTAGCGAGATGACAAGCGAAGGACCCTTGCCACCCGTGACGATTATAGAGGCGGAAGGCGAACATTTTGATGATAACGCGATTGGCAGTTCCCAAAAACCACTTGAAGAGGGCATGGCACCAAATATCTCCAGCCCTGAGCCTTCCATCGGGGTTGCCACAGCACATGACTCGATAAGCGTCGAGGAAGCTCAAAATGAAGTTAAAGAACCGGTTACCCAAGATCTCGCTGTTGCAAACACTGTTTCCCCAGATGACTCGCCGAGCCAAGACGAAGAAAGTGATGGCGGCTGCCAACTCCAGACACCAGAACAGATTGAGAGACCTCCCATGCCAGTTTCTTCCGACCCCGAGGAGGTACTAGAGGTGCCGACGCTTACGGAGGATGAGACATCAGAAGTTTGCGACAATCATAGCGAAAAAGATGTCCAGTCTGAATCTCTGATCGAATCTGCGGAGACAAGTCCTGGAGAGAACATCCAGATGACACCTACTAGCAGTGAAAATACACTAGAGGATCAACACAATGCGGAAGGGGAGCAAATTCACGTACCGGTGCCATCTACCCCACTACCAAACGACCAGGCAGCGCCAGCAATACAAGGGGCTGAGTCTATGAATGCCATAATCGAGAATGTCCAAGGCCGCGGGTCATCTACGGAAGAGGGGAATGTGAATGAGCCCATTCCAATGCCATCCGAAGAATTACCTTCGAACACGTCTACTGATGGGCCTGAATTTGACTTGCCTACGCAAGATCCACAGTCGCACTCTTCTCCTGAAGAGATGAATGTGAATTCACCCCCGGAGGAGCCAGCAGCAGATTTGTCTACTGAAGAATCACCAGCCGAAGATCCTTTGGAGCCTCAAAAAGATGCTGTCGACCCGGAAATTCAAGAAGCTATCGGAGGAGAAACTGTCGGGCAAGAAGTTGCTAGTCAAGAGGCTGCTGGTCAAGAGGCTATTGAGGGAAGCGCAGAACAAGAAAACAATGACATTGACGCCGATGTATCAAAAGAATCGGAAGAGCTTCCTGGGGGTACCTCACATGCAAACGATCCAGAGCATTCACCAGAGGATTCCCAGCCGTCTCAAGAAATGGAAGAGGTACAGCCACTCACTCCAGAGACTGAGAGTGTGCCAGAAGTGGCGAAAGATGTTACACAGTCGGATGACCAGTCACAAAATCAGCCAACCCAAGAGAACATGGAGCAAAACGAGACGATGGAAGAGCCTGGGGATGGAACAAGTGACGGACTAGCTGAAGAGACATCGCAAAAAGCCTCCGAAAACACTTTGGTGGTGGGAGACAGCAGCCCTGACGTCCTCCAAGAAGAAGTTGTCCCGGAAGAGATACAGGTAGAAGCTACAGAGGAAAGCCCCGAGGGGTCAGATCCTTCGCCCCCAGACCAAGAGACTACACCCAACCCACCTGTTGCAGTGAAGGGGGGAGAGGATGATAGCACGAATGTCAATGTCACGTCACCGGCAGAAGAAGCCCAGGGGGAGTCAAATGAGAATGCCTCTCGTGACCTAGAGCCCGAACTAATTCTACCCACTGAAGAGACTCAGGAGAACTTAACAGAGGATCCAGTGGCCAAAGTGGACCTTGACTCTAGTCCAGTCGTCGAAGAGACCCAGGAAACTTCAGTAGGAACTGAAGAAGACACGTCTGGGGCTCAAGAAATCCTTGCTGAGTCCCAGGAGCCTCAAACTGAGGCGCAAGAGACACCCACTGAGCCTGAAGAAATTCCTATTGAGACTCGAGAAAGCCCGTCCGTCCCCGAACCCGTCACGCAAGCCGACAATATTCAGGAGACATCGACTGAGGACATCAATCCAACATCTCAAGACGCCCAGCTAGAGACGCTGTCAACCGCGCCACCAGCGGAGCCACCAGCAGAGCCACCAGCGGAGCCACAAGAAGAGCCACCTGCAGAACCACCTGCAGAGCCACAAGAAGAGCCACCTGCGGAACCACCTGCAGAGCCACAAGAAGAGCCACCTGCAGAACCACCTGCAGAACCACCTGCAGAGCCACCTGCAGAGCCACAAGAAGAGCCACCTGCAGAACCACCTGCAGAGCCACAAGAAGAGCCACCTGCAGAACCACCAGCAGAACCACCAGCAGAACCACCAGCAGAACCACCTGCTGAACCACCAGCAGAACCACCTGCTGAACCACCAGCAGAACCACCTGCTGAACCACCTGCTGAACCACCTGCAGAACCACCTGCAGAACCACCTGCTGAACCACCTGCGGAACCACCTGCAGAGCCACCAGCTGAACCACCAGCTGAGCCACCAGCAGAACCACCTGCGGAACCACCTGCAGAACCACCTGCAGAACCACCTGCAGAACCACCTGCAGAACCACCTGCAGAGACACCAGCAGAACCACCTGCAGAGCCACCTGCAGAACCACCAGTAGAACCACCTGCGGAACCACCTGCAGAGCCACCAGCAGAACCACCAGCTGAACCACCAGCAGAACCACCAGAAGAGCCGCGAGAAGAGCCATCAGCAGAGCCAACGGAAGAGGCGGTCCCTGCGAGTAAGGATGTAGATGAAGCTCCCTCTGAAAAGCCCATCGAACAGCCTGAGGAGCCTCGAGGCATTATATCTCCGAAAACACCACCGAATGAATCTGCCATTGTTGACGGACCGTCCGATGCATTGACACCTGAGCGGAAACATCGCCGTCGACACTCACATTCTTATCGTGACGGCAATCATCACTCCCATCGCAGACGCGAGAGCAATGCCAGCACAAAGGAGCGGCCAGTTTTGAATCCCATGGCAATACTGGGTATTGGGAAACCTGCAAACCCTGGAAGAAGCAAGCGCCGCGATAGCATGACAGAAAGAGACTCTGGTCGAGGGAAAGAACGGGCCCGGGACCCCGAGAAGGAGAGCAGCAGTAGTCAGGAGAGGCGGCATCGTGAACACAGATCTCATCGACACCGTGAGAGGGGAAATGACAAAGAGAGCAAGCGGCGTACGCTTGTAGAACTAGAACTAGAGGCTGAAGAGCGAAGGAAGCGGCATGAAGCACGACGTGCTGAGAAGGAAAGATTAGTTCGAGAGGAAGAGGAAATTGCAAAACAAAAACGGCGTGAGGAGCGTCGAGCTCGCAAAGCCGAGGAAGAGCGGCAAGAAGAGGAGAAGCGCGTCCGACGTGAGGAACGCCGCGAGGCAAAACGTCTAGAGGAAGAGAAGGCAGAGCAGGCCGAGCGCAATCGCATAGCACAGGAGGAGGAGGCCCGTAGACTGCGACATCAGAGAAGGGCGGAACGTGAGAAGACAAGGCATGCTGCTCCTAAGACAAAAGAAAAAGGAGTGGAAGAGCCCGAACCCCGCGATGCTGCACGCAGAGCAGCCGAGGAAGAGTCGGAGATCGCTCCAGCATCCCCAGTCTCACCTCGTGGGCCTACCAGAAGATATACAGGCGAGCGCCGACGTGAACCTCCTCCAGCCCGGCGTAATAGCTTGTTGGGTGGGTTTGCACTCTTCGGTCGATCAAAGACTGAGCCCGTGGTTCCCACTGCGAAGCCTATCAAACCCGTCAGTCGAGTGCGAACTGAGCCGGCGGAGGAGAATACATCGGGTCAGAAAGGTAGTCAGCACTCATCCAACGGTAGTCGTGAGAGGATCGAGCGTCCTCATCGCAGTCGGCGCCATTCTCATTCCCAACATCACCGACGCTTCAAGTCCGCCGAGGAAGAGGCTGCGTATCGTGCGAAAAAAGAACGCCGAGCGCGTGACCGCGACCAGGAGCGAGAGATGTCAGGGGGTCGTGATGGCGGTGTTTCTTTTGAACCAGTCAAAGATGATCTGCCTCCACCACCTCCAGAGCCCTTCGAGCCAGACCCCGAACCCAATCAAGCACCAGAGGCAGAGGGGCGTCCACGATCCCCTTTGATAGATGACGCTGCAGCTGTTATCGGCGCAGCATCTACTTCCTCGACTGAGCGACGCGAACGCCGCCGTGCCAGTCGCCGTGTGTCTATCAGTACCCATGATCGTCCTAAGAGCCGACGCATCTCCGTCACCGACAAAGAGAGACCCACAAGTAAGCGCGCCGACACTGATCGTCCACGTACAAAAGGCCATGGGGAGGAAAGAGAGCGAGTCAAGCTAAGAAGAAGTGAGACAGACAGAAGCGGAAAGCACAAGAAGAAAGATGATGGCGGATCGCTAAAGGGATTTTTCGGGGGTTTGAAGAGAATCGTGGGATGAGCAGGTACGATATTCATACGATAATTGTTTGTGTGAGACATGGATGATATACAGAGGGACACTCTTCATTGAATGGTGTATTCCGTGGAGTTAGATACCATGCACGGGTTTCTTTGTTTTCATTTTACCTGTTCTTCGGACACCATTTTGTTAGTTTGCTCAGTACGATTGAGATGTATAGAATATGGATGATGGAGGGAGCGGCATGTGGAGAGAAGTGACTGGATCTTCTATTCAGCGGTGTTTAGTATTATTATGATTATGATTAATGAATGAGCTACTCTACGACTCACAGAATTATTACTTGGTTGCACTATTATTCATAGTGTACATGTGGAGAACCATAAGTGACGTTGAATCATCTATGCTGCAATTATTATCAATGGCTTTCCGTTTGCCAAAAAGAAAAGATAAAGAAAATGCTCAGAGTCCCCTCTAATCGCTGTAAATGCGTCACTCGATTGAGACTAGACTCGGGGGAAGAATGCTCTGCGAAGGTGTACAGGATGTGAAGAAGCAGAAGCATTGATTCGCCTTTCATCCATCGCCACACTTCTACAAGGAGACATTTAGAGTTTACAAGAAAGAAGACGAAAGAAAGAACATTCCCCATTTCCAAACCACCATTCATGATACCTCGACGGGAGCAGTAAGTCGCGCATATCGACGCAGCGACCGAGCTTCAGCCTTGGGACCGAGGGGAAAGCACTTCTCCGCAATAGGCTTGTCAAGTTCCTATACGAGGGGAAAGTTAGACACTGTCTTTCGTACCAAAGCTTGAGCTAGGGGGGTGGGGGGACACGACGCCCGTTACGTACCGCGAGCTGCAACGTAAACAGCGGATCCGACTCGTCCTCGTTCTTCAAGGCCTTGAGGGTGAGGGAGGCGCCGATGTTTGTGCCAATTTTGACGCCGAGCGTGGAGTTTGTTCCTTTGCAGGCTCCTCCTGCGGGGGCTGTGATTGTTGTGTAAGTGCATAGGTCAATGATGAGAGGAGTTGAGTGCTGCGTGAGGACTTACCCGCGATGCCTGTCAGTTTTGCGTTGATGTTTGGGATTTTCATGCTCAGGCCGATCTTGAAACCTTTACCTATACACACGCAATGGCCGTTAGCAAGAAATCAATAGGGAGAGTAGTAATCGAAAATATGGTGAAAATCGGTAGAGAGAAAGAAGAAAAACTTACCCAATGCTTCCGCCTTGAGGTCAAGACTGGGCTGCAAGAAGACGGCAACGCCGCCAGATATGGATCCGTCGACGGTCACGTCGAGAATGTCAATGGTAGGCGTCCATCCCGAAAAGGTATTCTGCGACGGATCCAAAAGATCCATTTCCACGACGGCGTCGTCGCTCAGCGACCCCGTGGCGCCAGACGTCACTCCCGCAGTCACCGATATGGCAGACAGTTCTGCTCCAATGGCAACCGTCAAGAAGGGGCCTAGATCCAGCACGCCGGGTATCTTGACGCCGTCGATGGGGATGGAGAGGATGTCGAACGTTTTGGTCAGCGAGTCGGTGATGTCGCCGCTTCCTGAGAGCTTGAGCTGCGCAATGGCCGACACGCCCTTTGGCGAGAACTTCATCGATGCTCCCGTCGGGATGAAGAGCTTCTGCGAGATCTTGAATTCCAGGTCGAAGTGGCCGGCGGTGCTGCAGTTGAGACATGCGATGCGGGCTTCGACGTCGCCGACGCCGAGGGCGAAGGAGCCCGTGAGGTCGTGCGTGAAGTCGATGGACGAAGTCTTTGAGATGTCCCGCGACGCGTGCGGAGAGCGTTTCGCGGGGCCCTCTTGGGCGACGGAGCCGACGGTGAGGTCGTAGCTGTGGGCAATGGACTGCCAGTCCTGCATGACGGCAGCCAGAGAAGCTTTGTTGGCCACTTCGTCGTAGTGGATCGTCGAGACGACAAAAGGGATTCTATTCGCGTTGTTTCCGCAATCGTTGGGGCCGGCGACCATGACGAAGCTGTGGTTGTCCGCTCCGTTGACCCAGTCCCAGACGCGCTGTGCGTATGCAAAGGATGCGTCGTCGTCGAAGGTCATCTCAATGGTACCATTGCTGCACGTGGTCGATTTCAACATGCCGCTGAAGCTCTCCATGGAGAGAATATTCTCTGTTTTGCCGGGCGTATAGACGGTAAAGTTTGCCATGGCGCTATTCGCGTTGACTTGGAGGATCTTGTTATTATTCCCCCTCTACATGACAATGGGAGGGAATCATCTTACTAGGATCGCCCCAGAGAAAAGTCTCATGGTCCTTGAGATCCATTCCAGATGATTCCTGACGCCTACTATGGCTTCCACCCGAAGGACGTATTGGAACCAGCGTCGTACCAGTCACATAATCACTACCAAATAGAAACAAGGGCATCAAATGCCGGATAATATTGCGTGTGAACATCTTCAATTAAATATTAAGTATCTGAAGCGATGTAAAGAATGACAAGATCTAAAGGATAGTCCTGAAATGAACGAAGTAACTCAGTTCTACTTCCTTTCGCCGGAGCTGAATCCATTTAGTATCTTGCAAAAGCTCGTGTTAGCAACGCTCCAAAGTCCGAAAATAAGGAGACATGTATGGCACAGCAATGACCTGAGTTGCCTGAAAATTCAGTCTCATTTCCCCCCCTGGCAACTCTAGGTTACCTCCGCCCACGCACTTCTTCGTAGCACTCGGTGTGAGGTTGTAGCAGCCTTCCTAAAATGTTCCGTAATAGTCCGTGACAAGATTGCGATCGAACGCTCCATGCTGCAGTCCACGAGGGACGACCAGATCTTCCGAGTCGCCATTGGATGATTAATTCTCCGAAGTCAGCTTGGCGTGTCATGTTACGGGTGAACACGAGAGGCTCAAACAGATAGCGGCTCAAGGCACGCTAGGCGGACGATCTGCGTAAATGACTAGGGAAGGCGTAGGGCTGACGGTGCAGAAAGCTTGCTGTCGATGTGCGGCGAAGGTGGTTAAATTATGAGGTCCATGCGCTGGATCCGTTGATGTCGACTGCAGTCTTTAGGCCGAAACGCCCTTCTAACACGTATAACTCGAGTCATCGTCCACAGTAAATACTTTGCTTCTGTAGACGTCATGATTGCGCTCGGATGGCTTCTCGTCCAAGGATTAAGGACTCGTGATGCGCTTGGCATGTCGCTTGGGTGGATGCAAGAACGGTATCGCTTTGTAGCCTGTTCCCCCACGCTGCAAAAAAGTAATTCCTTACTTGGTCGCCATGTCAAATGCTGGGAAAGGTCCATCGTTCAGGCGTATCTGAATAGCTTTTTGAGAGGAGAAGTAGATTCTCGCCTTGTATGTGCTCTTGTCCTTCTCAACATAACCACGGCTTGTAAGAACTAAACCGGGGGCTTCGTTATACCATCCTGGTTATTCAGGGCAGTCATTCGCCACGTTGCTCACCGCAGAACAACCCATTCCACGCCAACAATCCATTGCTGTTCCCCAGTATCCCTACGACCCTCGTCTCCAACGTCAATCTCCCAAAAAGGCGCTCGTATCCCCACGACACTACCCTCCCTCACCCTAATACCGCCTTTCCCCTTCGCACTACCCTGTCCAGCAAGCATAACACTAAACTCTCCTCTACCATCTTCTAGGCGCGGTACATCAGGCGCGCGCGAAGCATTGTAAAGCGTAGCTTCCGTGACACCCCGAACAAAAACACAGCTACCAGGATAGCATTCGACTTCTCCCGTGCCATCGTAGTCGTGCGCGACTCGACCTCCAGAGATAGAAGTGATGCGAAGTTTTACCCTCACGCCATCTTCCTTGTCTCTTCCCCAGACGACACTGTTGGCATTCTGCGCGCTGTAGCCCGTGTCTGCTGTTTCAATGACCCAGGATTGGAGCGTTGAAGCCAGGCCGCCAGGTATGTACTTTCCTGTCTTTCGTGATGGGGAGAATATCTCTGGGAGGGGCATTGCAGATTTGGTGGGAGAGGGGGAGCTGTCAGGTAGGATGAAGTGCGGTCGATTCGAGCCTTGGCCGGTCGTGGGAGCGGGAGCGGGATCGGAGAGCGAAGCAGATGCATTGTCAAATACCGCAGATGTTTTAGGAGCAGGAATTCTGAAGCGATGAGAGGCGGGTGCTGGCGTCTGTGGTGGCCGTAGCTGTCCTACGCATTCACCCGACCACTGGTCGGACGATGGCGGTGGCAGCGCATGTGGAGGCGGGGAGACGCGGCGACGTTTGTACTGCGCTTCGCTCACGAAGAGAATTTCTTCTTCCTCGTCCTCTGCCTTTTCGCTGTCGCCTGGTTCCATCCTGACGTGTTCAGGCTGCTCGATACTCTGCAACACACCTGCGTCATCCCGTCCTTTCTGCGCGCCCGCAGACGATGACGGAGAGCTCTCATCGATACTTTCTACCCTTCCTAGTCCGGGTGGCCGCGGTCGCGGGGCATTTTGTGTATGCGCCCATGCCTTGTCCTCGCCAATGCCTTCGTTATCCCGCCCTCGCTCTACCGCGATCGACGCGGGGCGCGATGGAGCAAAGACGAACCGCTTTGCGGGTGCCGTCCTCGTCTCGCCCTTCACAGCAGTGAATGCCTGCCGCGGTGTAAGTGCCGACCTTGTTGTCTGTGCCGAAACACCATTTCGTAGGCTCGACTGCGGTTTTCTTTTCGCCTTCTGCGTGGAGGGCGGGGCGGCGGCGAGGAAGCGGTGCGGGGAGGGCGCATCGACGGGCATCGCATTCTAGTCACGGCGAATTCCGATGTGGCATTCTTAGTAGCGGCTGGTGGAGATGACGGTGCAGGTGTGGGGGTTCCATTATAACCATGGTGGAGGATAGTAGTCACGATAACGCGGGTACGCGGTATCACGGGAAGAGGGCACTAGGCTAAATTGGGGGGCTACCACTTCATAAGTTGGTCCACGACAACGGAGTTCATCATTCAATATGATCACATGATAAAATATCCTAGACTGAATAAACTATGAGATCACTAGTCGAAGCTATTTGGAATTTGTAGCAAATGAGTGCACACAATACACGACAAAACAAGAGTCTTCCGAATAGAGGAAATGATTCAATTCCATGTGCACATTTCCTATCCTAGACACCATGCACAGCCATATCCATACCCGCATCCATGAAAAAATACGCACGAGGGAGTCGAGTCAATAATCCATAAGCGTAGAGTCCACAAGCAAGTTCCTTAGGCCACCTAACCCCAAGTATCCGCAATGAACCTTCCAGCCTGCCCCTCAAGAAGCAAAGTATCTATAATTTCCCCGTCGACCTTGCAAACGCCAAAGACGTGCACATCCACTAATCACAGTTCCCCTTGCAGCAACCATTCGGAATGCCTACAACACCGCAATCACGCCTCAGTCACTAACTCCCATGCACAGTCCGCTACTAATCGGAGCATATCTTCACTTACACGTGCACTTGCCAGTCCATCCGTTACAGGGACACTCAACGCACGGAACCCGCTCAACGTTGCCGAGGCCTTGGACGTCGCGCACTTTGCGCTCCAGAGATACCTGCCGTGGCATGGGTAAGTATATGCCTAGCTTTTCTTCGTACGTCCAGGGACGGGGATGGGGGGAACGGTATACCACGGGAGGAGCGGCAGTGACGAGGACGGCGGATAGGAGAGTAGTCGTTATGATGGAGAGCTTCATGGCGATGGCCTTTGGGATGTTATGCTTGCGCGAAGAGGGTTCGTAAGATGAGATTTCGTTGGAGAAATCGGGAAGGGTGACAAGTGTTTGATTTTAGGTACTTGGTAGTAAGGAAGAAAAGGGGTTGAAAGGAATTTTTTTTCTTTTTGAGGAGCAGGATGCTGTGTGTTTGGTATTGTAGGGGAGAAGAAGAAGAAGAAACTCCGCCGGCCGAGTGGGCAGGAGTCATGTTGTATACTTGCTCCAAAAGCGCTCTTTCTGAAGGGCTCGCTCTTGGGAAAGCTCGGTGTGGACACACACACACACACACACACACACCATGAGAACAAAGGGAAGTGACAGTGACAGTGACAGTGACAGCGGCTAGCCCCAGTGGTTAGCATCCTCAAGTAAGTAATCCAATCAGTTCAAACAGTAGACCAGATTCAACTAGTCAATAGGGCGCTGATGCGGCACACCCAACGTTACCGTACGATATAGCTCTGGATAGTTTCGCCGGCGAATGACTTCGGTCCGCCGTGGAGATCAAAGGCAGTGCCACGACACGAAGGGGGAAAAGAACGGCTCAAATGGCTGCAACCAGAGGGTGCAAGCTGAGTTCATCAGGGTCACTTTCCGTCACGTCAAACTTGCATGCTTTTACCAGGCAGAGCAGGGAAACGGTCCAGTTCGTCATCGTTCTGGATTAGAAAGGGAGGGTGCGAGACGAGAAATGGTAAAGACAATCCTCTATCCAAATATCTTTGATTTAAATTTTGAAAAAAAATGAGATAAAGAACAGTCTACCACACATCGATCCAACATTGGTAGCCAAACAAGACGTTGTCCTAAATCATACCAAAGGGTATAAAACCCATCCCCTATAACCTTCATTTTAAGACTAGCTCTTGGCTACTCATCGCATGCGGGCATCCAGGCCCTGCAAATCTCTCTCCAGGTCATTAGCTTGCCATCCACCTTGCATCATGGCTTCATGTGGCCTCGGGTCTTCGTATCCGGCGCGGTCATAGTTGTTTGGTATCGGCACGGCTTGTGCCGGCTGCTGTTGCTGACCGGAGCCCTGACCGCCGGGCTGCACGCGGACTTGCTGACGGAAACGATTCACCTCCTGAAGAATCATCTTCTTCATCTCGCCAATGTCCTCGACGACCTCAAAGTGGAAGTCAAATGTTGTTGGGCACGAAGGCTCGTCCGAGGCATCATGCCAGATGTGCAGGTATCGGTGCTCTAGCGCCTCCTCGACGGAGATGCGGCTGGACGGGTCAAACGCAAGCATGCGGTCCAAGAGGTCGAGAGCATCGGGGTTGGCCTGGCGGAAGAGCGATTGGAATGAAACCTTTTGCATGTAGGGCAAATTACGCACGTAGTCCTGCGCGCGGGGAGAGCCAATACGAGAAAGCGTCTCTTCATTAGGAGTTCCAAGGTAGTGCAGGATCTGATTCAACTGGTCGACATAGTCACGCCCCTTGAAGAAGGGCTTACCGCCCAAGAGCTCGGCGAGGATGCAGCCCACGGACCAGACATCAACTGCAGGGGGTTAGTCATCCGCCACAGATTATGCGTGCTGTGTAAGGAAAGCTTATTTATAGCTCGGTGAATGTAAGGAATTCACATCGAGGGGCAAAAATAGCTTCACCGGGACAGACGTGGAGGAGAGTAAACGTACTGGCTTTTGTGTAGCTCTGGAAGCTCAACATGATCTCTGGAGCTCTATACCAGCGGGTAGCGACGTACTCGGTCATGTACCCCGCGTTTTCCTCGGGGTCCATGGAGAAGCCTCTGGCCAACCCAAAGTCGCAGATCTTGAGCTCGCAGTCGGCATTGACGAGGAGATTACCAGGCTTTAGGTCACGGTGGAGCACGTTCGCAGAGTGGATGTACTTGAGACCACACAGGATCTGGTAGATGAACGACTGAAAGTGCGCATCTGTGAGCGGCTGGCCGGATCTGATGATGGCCGCCAGGTCGCACTCCATGAGTTCTATTGACATTAGCCACCAGCCATGTGGAGTTGGGTGGAGTGGCGTGTTTACCCTCGTAAAGATAGCACTCGTTGAAGTTCTCCGGGCGGGGAATGTCCATGTCGTACAGACATGTTATCTACGAGCAAGTATCAGCGTCCGGCGTCACGAAGAGCAGGGAGGGAGCGGGGCTGTCCTACGTTGCGGTGTCCTGGCGGTTGTTAGCATGCGTCATGCGTCTGTGAATGCAGTGGACTTGCCTCGAAAATGCTGCAGCAGCTTGATCTCGCGTAGCGCCCGCTTAGCCAAGATCTTCTTGCTGAAGACGTTGGTAACCTTTTTGATGGCTACGCCCTCGCCCGTCTGGTTGTTAGTGGCGGCACTGCATAGCGTCACCATCAGTATGCTGTGCAGCAGGTGAAGCTCGAGTGCCTACCAGACGATACCGTAGGCGCCCTGGCCGAGCTCCTTTGTGACATTGTACCGCTCGTCGACGATGAACTCCTGGTTGAAAACCTTGAACACCTTGCGGCCTTGCAGGTCGGACATGGCTGCGATGGGTACTCGAGCTCCGGCTTCGGCTTCGGGGCTGGAGGAGGGATGCGGGTGCGTGGGGAAAGGCGGAGAGGATGGAGACGCTCAGAGGAAGCCAGGCACGGCGGCAGGCGGTGCGGGCGTGATATAAGGCTCGCTCTAGGCGCGCGGCGACGAGGTGATGACTGCACACCAGGTGGACCAACGCGGCGACAGTGCGGGGCGGCTGTCGAAACAGGCCGCAGAACCGAGATTATCCTGTGAGGTCGAAGTCTGCCTTGCAGCGCAAAAGGCACATGGGACGGTGGGCAAAACGATTGAGGGCGGCTGTGGGGGAGAAAAGGCGGTCGTGGTGCTGTGTGCTTGGTGCCTCAGCGAGCAATGGTGGGGTTGCCAGCCCAGTCGCAAGGCAGGGCTGGAGCTGAGGGCAGCGCTAACCTCGCCTTCAGCTGCTAGTAGACCGCTTCGCACGGCGGAGCCCTATGTCGCATCCGACTCCCAAGCCTTTGATCACCGCCTGCCGTGACGCTTACCATGCCTCTTTGCATACATACATGGCATCGAGCATGCCGTTGCTCTGCATGCCTGTTGTACCACACCGGCGCCATCCGTGCGAGCCCGACCAACCTCGCCCCTCCAAGGCTCGTCCAATGCACACGCGTCACATGCATGCCCGCCGTTGCTGACTCTGACCCTATACTCAAAGCATTCCGACTTCTCAAGCAATAATGCCATGATGGGCCATTATGGCCGCTGTATTATAAACACTAGGGAACTAGCAGTCTGCGGTCTTCCGCACAAGGCATATCCAAATCGCGCCCTCCCTCTCTATGTCTCAATGCCAACCCCCCAAATGCCACAAATGCGAAAACGCTGAGGTATCATCCATACAAAACGCCACATGTCCAGCCCCGATCCCCTGTATATCACCAAAAATCAATGGAGCCGACCCAATGTACTAGTACGCCTAATATAATGCCGTGCAAACTTTTGATCATGACATTTCGTAAGAAAATCGCCGCCGTGAGGCGTCTTCCGACCCTTCCAGAGGGGAGATGGGAGATAGGAGCGTGTCTTCTGCCTCTAGAAACCTGCCGTCTCGCGGAACGCGGGGCACAGGTGGCTGGAAGAAGGTATCGCTGGCTTCCAGTGTCGCCCCATCCCGCGGTGTGCGAGGCGTAGTGGGCGACACGCTGTACGATGGAATTCTCCTATTCACCATCGCTACCTCTGACGGGGCTATTGGCGCGGGCCGTCGCGGCGGCTCTTCTGACCTGGGCGATACGTCTGGAGGACCATTCGGATCAATTCCATTATATATTCTCTCCCGGACCACCATCGACTCTTTCTCCGACAACTGGCGGCCACCCGCTTCCGCCCGTGAGGGGATGTCACCTGGCATTTCGAAAACCTGCCGCTCCGTGTTCTCCGCTTCCACGGGCGGACTGGGCAAAGCGGGCGAGCCCGCGTCTCCGTCTTTCTGATCTGTGCTCATCTCAGGGGTATAATACGAATCTGCAGGCAGCTCGGCCTTTGGAAAGACGTGAGTTCCTTCTTCGGCATCCTTGGTGGGAGACGTAGGAGCCTCATCTGACTTTTCTGCGGGCGGGTCTTTCGGGGCAGTCGCAGCTTTCGCCTCGTACTCTGCCTTGACCTGCTCGAGCTTGTGTTTCTGGCGTCTGCGCCAGAACCACCATATTATAGCAGAAACCATGACTGCGAAGCCAAAGCCTGCACCAAGAGCGACACCAATAATGGAACCGGTCGTGAAATGGCTCGATTTCGAGGAACCCTGGACTTGACTTGCGTATTTGGGCGAGAAAATGGGCACAATCTCCTCGGGCTGGTCGTACTTCCAGCTGACGGCAGAGACGGAGAAGTTCTGACGCTCCCAGTCCACAATCAAGTATGCTTCCTGCAGGAACGTCCGACCCAGTACATACTGACTGTCCTTGTTGCCCCGCCTGATGGGAAAGTACCTCGACTCGGTCTTTAGACCCCTGTACGGGGGACTGGCTTGCAGATCAAAGGCACTGTAGGGAAGGGTGATATCGATGGTGGCATTGGTGATGTACTTCTGGCCTAGACTGAAGGTGATGGAGGGATTCTCCGCTTTCAAGGTGTCGTGGAGGAGATCGTCGACAAGATAGAGCTCGGTGTCGTTGTCGTACTTCAATCCAAAGGACGTTTCGAATTGCTGGCAGACAGTCTCCGGCAGCCACAGTTCGGCAATGGTAGAGTCGATGTACATGGTAAAGGATTCCTGGTCTTCGAGGAGGTTTACGTTTGACTTGGTCGAGGTGTTGGCAGTGAGGCCGACAACGCCCACGACAATGTCGCGCTCATTGTCGGGGGCAAAGCCAAAGCTGAGGTCGTTGGGGACGAAGCGCGACGAGTCGTAGCCACCGAGCGTCAGGCTGCTGAGCACCACAGCGTCGTCTGCAAGAGTTAGACAGAGATGAGGGAACAGTTGGGAGATACGTACGGTACTGGGCGCCTGCCGTATAACCAAACGAGATGCTGGGGATTTGCTTTTGGTCGAATAGATAGGTCATGTAGCTGGGTGACGGATCGGTAAAGGCAGAGAAGTTGGTGGGCTTCGGGTTGATGCCAAAGTGGCCGAGCCAGAAGTAGGGCGAGATGAGGGTCCCGATGGTGGTGTTCTTCAGCGTCGGCCCTTGCTCCCCGGGCAGGCCAATCGTGACCGTGTCCCAGCCATACTGGCCATTGCCCACCAGGCCCAGGTTTTTCTCGGTCCACAACTGGTAGAAGCCATTCTCGTCCCAGGTGGTGGTGCTCGAGGTGTTGAAGGTGCGGCCGCGGGAGTCGACGCAAGTCGAGTTGGTGACCTCGGTGGTGACGTTTGTGTCGGGGTCGGTCTGGTTGACGCGGCAGGCATACTCGTTGACGACCCACGTCTGCTGGCTGGCGGTGGAGACGAGGACGTGAGCCCACTGCTGGTCGGAGCCTATGAGCAGGCTGATGGTGTTCCACGATCCGTCGATGCCCTTCCAGTCCTGGTCGGGGGCGACGGAGACGGGGGCGGGGAGGGTGGTGGTGTTGTCGCGGGCTTCCAGGACGAGGGCGTGGGCGGGCTGCAGCAGGGCCGACAGCGCCAGCCAGGCGAGCAGCCAGAGCAGCGCGCAAAGGAGGCGCCCGCGACGAGGACGGGCCATGGCAGGGACTAGGCGACGCGGTAGGCAGCGAGGAGCCTCTCAGCCACGGGAGCAGCAGCGACGGGCATCACCACTCGTCATGTCGAGGGCGTGCCAGACTCGAGGTGAGGATGGAGGGGAGGCGGGCACGGCGTACGAGGGGAGTCGGTATGGTGTTGAGCCAGATTGCGACGGGGATGTACCGTCGCTCAGCCGAGCCTCCAGAGCGGGCCAAGAGGGTATATTGCGATGCTGGGGGCTAACGGCATGCGGCATCTTGGTCGCCCACGGCCAGACGAGCGGCGACACAGAGAGACAGCGGGCCCGGCCGTCATTCGCTGCCGCGCAAGCTCAGTCCTCACGAGACCGGCGGGCGGGCAGGGCAGGGCATGGCAGGGCATGGCATGGAAGGGTAGGACTGCGTTGCGCTGTTGGGGCGGGCAGAGGCATGCTGCAGCAGTCGACGGCGCGGGCTGGCAGTTGGCAGGCTACTACGTACAACGGCTGGGGGCTAGGGGGGAGGGGAGAAGGGGCACAAGGGCACAAGGGCTCCAGCGTCCCGGGCGCGCTGCTTTTCTCACGGTATGTCGCCGTCCGTCCCTTTCAGCCGGCACTTTTTCCCGCCATATATTGGGAGCAAGTGTGGCAAGCAGATGGGCGCGACTCGTCCCGGCGAATTTGTCGTCGTCGTGTCGTCGTCGTCGACATCTGTTTCGTTTCATCCAGAGAGCCGCGACCACTCGTTCGTTCGCAAAGGGTGGCCTCGCCTGGGGAAATTCGGGGAGCGGCACGGCGCCCGCAGAGACGCGCCGCGCCTGGTGGGACGCGAAGAGCCACGCCCGCCAGCAGCCAGCAGCCACACCACCCACCAGCCAGAGTACACAGTAGCCACCCACACGGCAAGCCTCCACACTGCCAGACTCGCAGACTCGCAGACTCGCAGACTCGCAGCCAGGCGCCAGGGCGGCCAGCCCGATGCCCTCGCGGTGGTGCGCGGTGCGGAGGTGCGGGTGCGTGAATGCTCACTGCTTGGTCCAATCCGCCCCGTCCGATCGGCAGTCCGACAGGGGCCTCTCCTCCACCTCGCCGCGCCCGCACCCACTCCCACACACACACACACCCACAGGCTGCGTACATGGACCGGCAGCAGCCAGTATGTACCTTTGCTCCCGGCATCCTCGAACCCACATTGCCGGAGTCGACGGCCCTCGAGTCTGCACCTCACCTGCATCCGCCAAAAACGTGGCCCGCTGGTCCTCGCCCTCGCCTTCGCCGCCAGCCTCGTCTGCCCTGCCTCCCCTCCTCTCTCCCCCCCTTTCATGTTTCCCCCCCGGGCCACCATCGCCGCATGAACCGCAATCAAAACCTCCGCAAAAAGCAACGTCGGAACCGACTCTCCAAGCCATCAAAACGTCCCGGCCGCGCCCAAGCCGTGGCCCCTGTGTGCCACTCGCACGGGCAATCAATTGTCGCGCCAGCCTGGCCTGGTGGCTAATCTAACCCCAGACTGCATCCCAGCCAGTCGCACTACCTTGATTCGACCCAAACCAGCTAGCCCCGGTTCCCTACTGTATCCACGTCTGTATCTCTGTCTTGCGCGCGCGCTGCCCCGTCGTCGCCGGGCGGGCTGGACAGGCTAGTGTTGCGATACCAAGGGCCCAACCACGTCCGTCAGCTCGACTCGCGCTCCCGCCCGCCATCGTGGGCTTTGCCTTCCTGGGCCTGGAGTGCCCACGACGCTGCCATCCAGCGTTTTTGTCAACTCTGTACAAGCGCATGCTGTCGTGGTCTGGCTCCGGCCCGGCCGCCACACGTCGGCGTCAGCCAGTCATGGCCGCGTTGCACGGAATAATGGCACCCCATGCCGCGCTCTAAATTGCCCCCATCACCCGCCTTCGCCTGGCTCATCAGCTCTACTGCTGCTACTGTGTACATTCATTCATTCATTTACTGCCTGATGAAGTGTTTGCGGAAGCAGCGCTTTGGCGAGAGGCAATGTCTGTGACCCTGGCGACAGTCCTATGGGTCCTGTCGGTCGCTTCAGCAGCAGCGTTCCAACCTCGCGGTACCGGTAGGATCAGCAGCCTCCCGCCTCGTATTCCCTGCTGCTAACCAAGCCCCAAGCGCCGTATTCCAACGCGACCTCTATAACAACATCAGATGCTCTCGTTTCCTCCAGCTCGTTCCCTTCAGAGGCGCCTAACAACATACGTCAGTCGACAGATGCTACCCAGGCTTCTGGAACCATCACAAGCGAGCATGCATATCCATCATCATCATCCCAGTACGCGTCAGGCAGGCCTTCACCATCGCTCAATGGCACCAACACATCTACCACGGACCCATCCTGTACCGTCCATATTCCAAACGCAAACTTGGAGTGGTGGTATGCTGCTACCTATGACTCGGCTGTGGGAACCCTGACAGAGAACGGTCCCAACTTCACCTACAATGGATATCTTACCCTGATCCCGAATACGGCAACGCTAGATCTATCGAGCGCCATCTCAACCGATACGGCTTGGACGCCGACCGTATCCTACGACTCAGAATGGGACACGTACTGGACCGTCTTCGACGTATACAGCGTTATACCTACCGCTGCCTCCACGTCTGTCGTCACCCAGAACGCGGCACTTCCGTTGCCGTCCGGTAACCTGGTTGCCTCTTCGGACTACACGCTCTATGAGCTGCCCGTCACAGATCTCCCGCCACCAGCCGTTCCGATCGCTACCATAGGCAACTCAACAGCCGCCATGTGAGTAGTTACACAGTCCCCTACTCCGTGCAGAAATTCGAGAGTGATGCAAAGTAACTGACGACAAGATGCAGGACCTCCGCTACCCCATTCGCTTACTTTACAGCTTACGAGGTAGAAGCTTTCTCAAAAGGAACTGCTACAACCAAAACTGTTAGCCTAGCTCAGCCGTCTGCGTTTGAATATCAGCTCAAAGGGATCGAAAGCTCCGCAACAGCAACAGGACCTGTGCCGGATGATTTCCTACAGCGAATTCCCGAGTCATCATGTCGTCCAGGCACTGTTCAAGGAACGGTGACAGTTCTGGTGGTCGTCAATCTATTCTACTTCCATCGACCTCACGCAAATCCTTTCATTGTCCACTTCGAATCTTCGGCTCTAGGTTGGGAGGACACTACTGTAGAGGTTCAAGCTACTTCTAAAGGCGTGCCTTTTACCATGGATCCGGATCCCACGCCCACCAAGACTGCAGTGCAGACCAATGCTCCAACGTCGAAAGGTACACCAGGAACACAACACACCTCGCCTAAAGTCCTCAATGCAGGTAGTAGTCTGCCGAATGTTAAACATGCTACCTTACAGACAGTTGGAGCCATCGGGACAAATCCCGTCATAGTTGGGCCATCCTCCGTGGTGGTGGTTGGTTCGCAGACCATCAAGGTTGGTGGACCTGCTGTCACTATCGGTGGGACTTTGATATCGGTTGCTCCATCAGCGACCGCCATCATTGTTGGAGGCCAGACATCCACTCTACCGATAGTAGCTAATCCTGGTTCTCCATCGCAAACCATAGGCACAGTAGCCGGCATGCCCGTCGTAGTCGGCCCATCGTCTTCAGTAATCCTCGGCAGCCAGACCCTGCAACCTGGTGGTTCACCTCTTACAATCGGTGGTACTCCGGTCTCGCTTGCTTCGGGGGCGGCTGCGATCGTCGTAGGTACCAAGACGTCTTCTCTCCCCAGGGTAATCTTTCCCGGAGATATTGCTCAAACACAAGCTCCAGCGCCACCAGTGCTGACCATCGGTTCCTCTACACTTACAGCGAATGCTGCAACTCAATTTTTCGTCAGCCCTGGACAGACACTCACTCCTGGCGGAACAGCTGTCGTGGACGGTACCACACTCAGCTTAGGCCCCTCGGCTGCCTTCATCGTTGTCAAAGGGTCGACCCAGATCCTCGCCCCACTCGGAGCGACGGGCCAACCCGAAATCGTCATCGGGGAGTCGACCATTACGGCCCTTTCCGGCGATTCTAACAATAATCAGGATGCAGCTAGTAATGGCGGCCCCAGTCCAACGTTCGTTGTTTCCGGCCAGACTCTTGTGCCAGGCCATGCCATCACCGTCGATGGTACGATCATCTCTCTTGCACCTTCAGGATCTTTCGTAGTAATCAACGGAATGACAACCACCCTTGCCCCGCAAGCCATGATTACCAACCCACCGTTCCTTACCATCGGTTCCCACACCTACACCGCAGCACCGGGGACAGGTACATCTTTCATCATCGATGGCCAGACCTTGACACCCGGCGGCACCATCACAGTTGATGGAACTACAATTAGCCTGGCACCGGGTGCAACCGAGCTGATATATGGGAGTTCCGGACGAAGTACGACGACGGCGCTTTTCCCTGCTACAACGACGAGGGGTTTGGTAACCACCACTGGGTTATCGTCAGCACCAGCAAGCGCCGGAGCTTCTGGGGTAAATGGCGAGGCAGCTGCGACCACGAGTGCGAAAGGTGTTGGATACAGCAATCCCAACCTCGGGATTGAAAGCTACATACTCGGATTAATCATCGGGATTTTGGACATATGGGCGTAACGATCAAGGTTTGGGCAATTGAGGACATATTCGGAAATACTGGGTTTAGGGATACCTACCGTTGCGAGTACGATGCCACTATACACCCGTACTCGCGATTGACGATTAACGATTTATGATGAACATCAAATGGCATGGAAATGGGAAGGATACATGGTTTCAAAATAATACCAAGGGGTTCAATTCTTTCTGGAGAGGCGCATATCGCCATGTAATATTAATGGGATGGGCATTGGCTGCCTCGCGGTGGACTCTGTAGAGTAAACTCAACAAAGACGTTATAGTACGTCTCTCGTTTGGGTACGGGTGCATTGTAACAATTCGAGACCGCCTCCACTGGCAGACCTACTTTCTGCTCTGACGAGGGCAACACAATACCATCTTTCTAGATATGTGGCTTCACTTTAACCAAGGGTTTTCGCAGCCATATATCATCGCCATCATTAAGTTTTACTTTTTTGAACCAGATGCAGTCCTGGCTTGGGACCGGGCTTCAAGACATGAGACCTCCGGCGCACGTCGTATAGGGGTGGAAGCATTCTTGTTAAGCATTCTTAAAGACTATCATTGGTATGTCTCATAAATGCAGCGGCGCATGGAAATTTGACTTTTTTCAAGAAATGAAAGTTTCGATTGGTATTGTGGGGAATCTGGTTCGTCTTGTGCCCATTCTAAGAATCGATGCATGTTCGGTGGGCATTCTTCTATTGATCTGGTCATGTCTCGCAGGTTTGAAATTGGCACGATCCATATAGTAAGTAGTGTGGACAATGCAAACAAGATACTCGAAAGAGGTACTATTCGTTACACCAGCCACATCTTCAATGCCATTCATGAAAAGGTGTAGTTCTGGTGACGCCCACCGTAGGATGTACTTGACGGTAGTCAGCGATATCCCAGCTTGTCAATCGAATGGCCAGCCCGCTCTGAAGTGAATGTATAAGGTATTGTATTGGCATGTTAGTAAAGACAGTCATGTCTCAGCCGTCGTCATGACGGGATGGCTTGGCGGCAGTGCATCGCAACGTATGCCCCGAACAGGAACGAACGGAACGCAATGGTCTTAGCCATGCAGACTCAGCAGGAAATGCGATTGAATTAGAACCTTGCGTGTCACCTACTGCAAGGTACGGGGATGGTTGCGGCAACCGGTTTGGGGATGCGGGGCGGATGGCGCAGCTGATTGGCGGGGTCCTCGATGAGGCTGGGGACCAGCCACACTAATGTGATCCACAACAAACATCGAGCTGCCCCCAGCTGGAGCTCCCAACACCACCACGGCTCGGTCTGGCCAGTCGTTCTTTTGCAACTGTCGTTCACTTTACATTTCCTCTTTCCTCGGATTAATTCTTCGCTTCGGCGATTTCAGCGCATGCACCGCATCGGAGACTCGACTCGCTGCGTACGCGGCTTCACCACCCCTCCGGAGCCTCACTTGTCCAACGCCGCCGCAATTCCTCGCTGAACGAAGCCGAAATCATGGCTACGAAGACGGCAAAGGCAGGAGCGTTTGGCGGTATGCACACGGCGGGCATCTTCTCGGACATGACAGTCGATGGGCCCATCATTGGTACCTTGGTTGCAATCATGGATCGCGCAAAGAACCTGCCAAACCGAAGGTCAATGGGGAAGCAAGACCCGTACTGTGCCGCCCGTCTGGGCAAAGAAGCGAAAAAGACGACTACAGACCGCCGCGGAGGCCAGACGCCTAGATGGTAAGGTAACCCTCGAGTACCCGGCTTGCCTTTACTAATCCAATCATAGGGATCAAGAACTACGCTTCACCGTCCACGACTCGCCCGACTACCACCAGCTCAAGGTTTCCGTGTTTAACGATGACAAGAAGACGGAACTCATTGGAGAGACATGGGTGAACCTCGAAAACGTCATCGCACCCGGCGGAGGACAGAGCGATACCTGGCATTATCTCAACTGCAAAGGCAAATATGCCGGGGAGATCCGCCTGGAGCTCACATACTACGACACCCGTCCAAAGGAGGAGAAGGTGCCCGCAGAGAAGAAGAAGGAGGTTGCACGGACTGAAGGCCAGAGCCCGGCAGTCGGCGGACCGCGGGAACATACACCTGTGAAGCGGAGGCCACTCCCTTCTGATCCCACGGGAGCATCTCCATCGCCTGTCAACACCCCAGAGCATCGCGGGCTACAAGCTGTGCACTCAGGCCCTCGCGGCTATGGAACCCCTCCTCGCCAGAGACCAAACGAGCACACTCCAACACACCAACGTCGAGGCCAGCACGCTGATACATCTCAGCGACGAACTCTAGCTGATGCAGTAACTCACAATGGGACGCCCTCCTCAAACCACCATACACCCCAACATCAGCAGTACGCACCGCGGCCAGCCGAACAAGACGCGTACCACACCCCTCCGAACCCTCGGACGTCAAACACGAGGATTCCTCAATACGGCGAAGATGGGTTCGACATGTCCTACACCGCGCCCAAACCATACGAGGTACAGCTGTCGGATAGGGACGTAAGCAACCGAGCGCTGTCGCAAGATGACTTGACTTCCCACGGCCATGCTCACAACCTACCAACGGACCTGCCGCATTCTTACTCTGCGCCTCTCATCCCCACCCATAGCGCGTACGAGCCAGAGCCTTCCCATCAGGATGGATATCGCGAGTACTCCTCAGACCCATACCAAGACCCTTCGTACCAGGTCGAGCCACTCCGACTAAGTCGAAACAGCCGCAGCCAGGAGCAGATTTTGCCTCGCGACCCTTATGCTCCTACCGCCTATGCAGATACAAACAATCCATATGATAGTTATGCTTCCCAAGGACGCAGGTTAAGCTCGATGCAGCCAACAGTAGAGGACGAGGACGATATCCCGCCTCCCCCACCGGTGCATAGGAGCGATGCAAACACCCTAGTCCAACCTCATCAGCAGCCAATCGACTACCACGGTGATGCGCCAGCACCCCTCGTTACTTCACGATATAGGGAAGAGCCGTCGCGGTATGGATATGATCCATCGCCTCAGTCAACTGGATCGAACGATTATGGACTTCAAGGTCATCAGGAGCGCCGATACACTCATCCCCGTCCATCAAGTCGACCCGTATCTCGCGATGCGATGGTACCATCACCCTTGCGAAATGAAAGCGCCAGCATTCCAACTAGTCTAGTCGCTGGCTATGATCTGTCTCGTCAGAACAGAGATTCGGCCTCTTACCAGACACCTCCATCATACGAGACGCCACCACGTGTACGGCAGCACTCAGAGCACGACTTCCGAACGCCACCGCAGCATGACACACTGTCCCGGCCGCATCCGTTAGCTCACCATCAATCCGCCCCACCGGGTGATCCATCAGCGTATTATCCTCACCCACCTCCAGAGGAACCCCGTCGGCGGTCTCCCATCCAGGATCCTACTCCCATGATCAAACCGCGCGCAATAAGCCCGGCTGCGAGCCCTCTCAGTAGCCACAGTCCGATAGACAATCGGTCATCGCGCATGGCTACTCGGAGTATGCCAACGAGGAAGTCGGTCTCTCCTCGCCCGCCCCCTGCAACTGAAGAACCAGGAGAGCGTCGCCTGTCTGGTGTACCTTTCGATCCGGATAGCTTCGAAGTCTTCAATCCGACTGTGAGCAAGCCGAACGCATCTGATATAGACCGTCCTGGTAGCAGCATGGAGATGAACGACAAGGGCCAGATTGTCACCTTCAGCGGTCGCGTCATTGATGCATCGGACCACCTTCCCGTAGACAGCTGGGCGCCTGAGCCGCAGCGGAAAGGTCAAGAAAAGGAGCGTCCAGCTCGCTCACGTCCTGCATTGAGTGGCGCTCGCGATCTCGAGGCGGCAACACAGCGAGAAGAAAGATATAAAAGGGAGCGCGCTGAGCGAGAGAGGATTCGCAGCGCCGCAAACGCTTCATTTGGAGCCGCAAGTAGCCCCAGCAATACCCTCGTCACCTCTCGCCACAACTACAGCAGCCGGAATTCCCCTGCTAGCGCAGGTGCAATGGTGCTCGCCGACCACGACGCCACGCCTCCATCTGGAAGTCGTAACAGGCTCCAGAAGCGGAACCAGCGTCCCATGTCCACTTATGATTCTCCGACACAACCTTCACCTGGAATTCCCATGCCGAACACGAACGTTCTTCGAGAGCGGGAAAATCTAGGCGGATATGGGAGCAGTCCGTCCTACGGTAGTGCTGGCGCGAGGCACAGTGTCGCCGCGCCGCCCATCCCCGCTAAAATCCCCTTGGATAATGGAGATCCGGACATGACAGCACTGAGTTTAGAGTTGCAGAGCATCAACATTGGCCCTGGAAGTGCAGGGAGGAGGGGCAGAGGCACTGCAACGAGGCGGTATGGCTTCTAACCCGATCGAAGCTGTTCGCTTGTCAGTACCTTTTATGATGAATGGGACATGTCGAATTTTAATGTAAGTACCGCTCTCCAAATGGAAATATCGTCCAGAGAAGCTTTTTTTCATGTATGTAAAAAATAGACATGGTGTATAGGGAAATGGTTTGGTTGGACGCCGGTTTTGGGTTCCTTGGGATGGGGATGGTATGGGATGGAGTTTTCATCCCCCTTCTCCCTTTCACCCTTTTTATTTTTGCTACTTTTCATACATTTGCATGCGCGGACCCATCTTGCATAGCATACATACTTCGCTGGCCGTCCTCCCACGGGAAGCTTTTTTCTTCCTGTATAATTGCATGAAAGAACATATATTATCCTTTGCAACGTGTGCAGCTCCTTGCTTTGGCACTTTTTTTTACTCCTTCCGTATTCACATGTATACAGATGTGAGAAAGAATTGGAGTACTCGCTGCTGCGGTGGTCTCCAAATTATGTCATTCACACAAAGGCGAGCCAGCACAGGGGAAGGGGAAAGGGGGCAAAGGAGTTTAATGAGTTAAAAATGGGATCAATCGTTGATTAATTTATTAATTCAATCTCTTTCATTTCATTTCTTTTACAACTCCCATCTTCTCATTCACATTGGCCAAAAGGAGCCCCCCGTTCTACCTCAAGTTCATACATCTTTTCTATCCATTCGTTTGCAAGCAAGCCAAAAAAAAAAAACGTAATAGTAGAAGGAGGATGATTATTAAAAATTTGTTGTTCCGAGGGGTGGTATCAAAAAAAATAATTAACTTCGTTGCTTGTCTGCACACGAGTGAAAAACTCCGCGACGACACAAGAGACTCCCACCAAAACCATCCTTTGGCATTTGGGCCCCCGGACTCTACGGGCGCGATGTAGGTAGTATGAGTGGTTGGAGATCTAGTAGATGATGGTCTCCTCGAATACAGGAGCATTCCGGGCCGATCCGTCTTCCTGGCCCTTCCAATAGACCTTGTTCTTCTCGTTGAACACAGCCTGGTCGTCAGTAATCTCTAGTACAGGTACCGCCTTCTTCGAATCGCGCACTTCCCTCTCGCTGATGCCAAGGTCATCCCGCACGATCCAGAGCACAGGCGTCGGGCTCGTGATGGCGGGATTGAAAAAGGCGCGCTTTTGCACCTCGACGGGGAGCGGCTCCTGCGGGCGGTGGTAATATTGGTCCAGCGCAGAGGAGAGTGAGGCGGTAGAGTTGCGCTCAGGGTTGATGATGCGCTGAATGAAAGCTGGGATGCGAGAGGCGCGGGGCGCCGCCACGGGTGCGTTGGTGCCGTTGGAGGAGCTCGCATGTTTTTCGGCGGATGGACCTCCCTCGAGGGTGGACGGGGTTGGGTGGGAGGAGACGTCAGTGTATGCAAGACGGGCTTCGTGGTGGACTAGGGCTTTGCGGAGGGAGAGGTGGAAGAGTATCGTGAAGGCGAGCAGAACGACCTCGATTGCGAGAGGTCCTGCGGCTTGAACGTGTTTGCCGGTGGCAATGGCGAAAAGGCCAATGAGACAACCTTCGGAGAGATAGACACCGGTAATGAGTTGGCTGAGAGCGCGTTGGAACGCTGCTCCTTTCGTATCGATGTTGGTCTCGTAGCAGTAGAGGAAGTTGTAGCGGAACGCAATGTAGATGAGGGTGAAGCCCACGGTAGAGAAGCCCAGCACGAGCGGAGCAATGCACGAGTAGCTCAAAGCGATGACACCCAAGTTGACCCATTTGGGGAACTCGGAGCCCCACATGGGAGATGCCAGACCGATCAGCTTCTGGAAGATCTTGCGGGGCGTCTTTCCGGGAAGGATGCGACCAAGAAGGACAACGGTGACGAAGCCGCCAATGTTGAGAAGGGTACCGGCAGCCGAGGAAAGCCCGAAAAGTACGAAGTAAGAAATGTAGAAGTTAGAGGCTTTCGGTAGGTTGTTTGAGAGGAGGGTAAGAGCAGTACTCGGTTTGTCGAGGATTTGTTTAATGACGGTGGTGACAGCGCCAGCGAAGGTAGTGATGAGGAAGACCTGGATGACTTGGAAGGCGAAATACCAGGACTGAGTCTGGAGTTCCACCTGGGAAAGAGTAACCCAGCCGGCAAGCTTGGCCATGACTGTTTGTGTTAGCCTTGCACAAGGAAGATGGAGAAGAAAACTCACGTCGACAGACGATGGGGACTAGAGACATCAGGACTGCTAGCATAATGACAGGCAGCAGACCGGTTACGACGCCCAAAATGACCTTTGGAATGCTGTTGATCCAACCTAACCAAGTAAATTGTCCGGTGAGGTAGTTAATCTGCGAGATGGCTCCGACAAAGGCGACTGGAATGGCCCAGAAGACAATCATGACGGTGATGAAGGCACTCGCAAGTAGCCATCTGACCCAGTGCTCGGCAGTACCAATGCGCAGGTTGTTCCAGACGACCTCCTGCGGAATGACTCCAAGTTGACGCGCATTCATCTTCGAATTTGGTTTAGTCTTACGCTTTTGCATCATCTGCCATGCATCCTGGGCATTCTTCTGCGTGTCAAAGACAAGGAAAACAGCGCCAACAAGGTCGGCCTCGCCTTTCCAATGTTTGTCCTGCTCCGCCTCGATCTTGGGGATGAGCTCGGCCAGATGCTGTCGTCCGTATGTGATCGTGTCGACCTTCTTGCCGATGAGGAACTTGAGACGGTGGGTGGGCCTGTCCTTGGGATTGCAGTATTTGTCGACGCCCTCGCCGCTCGAATAAGCCTTCTTACCCTTTTCGCTCTTTATGCGGTTCTGGTTGGCGTCGCGTGAGAGCCGAATTTCGGCAGCTTCCAGCTTCATGGCTGTGTCATCTCGGTCCTCGACCAACTTCTGCAGCTCCTTGCAATTGGACGCAACCCATGCATGCTTTACGCCAGGGAACATTTCAAAGATGGCGGCCTGCGTGAGGTTCTTGGGAACGTTGGTGAAGAGGACAGTCCTGCTGGACAAACGGCTGGCACCCCAAGGGGAGCGACGGTAGGCCTGGCGAATGTTGACGGCATAGAATGACTCGCGCGCGATGATAATCATGACCATCCCTACAAAGGTCAGCAAGAAGATGGATTCATTTTAGAGTGAGATCATACCTAGGAAGATGACAGACATGAGGGCATGGGCGTAGTAGCGGTTGACGTCAACAATGTTGCTCATGGAGAGGATATCCAGCTGCTGATTCCCCGCGCCGCCCTAGAAATAGTCAGACACGTCTGATGGTGTGCAATTGCGAGCCCTACCGTGGCATTGATAGGAAACAGGACGGGCCATGTGACGATGCACCCCAGCAAGCTGATGATGATGAGCATCTTGAAGTAGCGCACGAACAGGTATCCGTCAATGGACTGATGATCCAGGATGTATTCATCCTTGATGCCGCGGAAGTCCTTGACCCAGCCAAAGAGGCCACTGCTCTGTGCTGGGGTCTTGCGTCTGGAGAGTCTCAGCATAGTTCGGCACAGTGTGGGGGGAATGCCCACTGGTCACCCAAGCTGTCAATATAGGTACGCGGCGCATAGACCCTGCGAAAGCGACCGCGGAAAATCAGAAACAGGGTGACGAAGACGACGAAGGAGATGAGGGTCGGGACGAGGGTCGAAACCAGGGACGACAGCGAATTGGAGTCGGGCTGGTCTCTGTGGGAGCCGGTGTTGGGGTCATCGGCCTATGTTACTGTGAGCTGGGCATGGCCACAGAGGAGCCATTGAGGTGGAGACGCACGCGCATGAAGAGGTGAGAGGAGGCCATGGTGGGCAACAGGGAGCGCTCCGCCTGCGCGTCGAGTGTCGTCGTCGTCGTCGTCGTCGTCGGCGGCGTCGGAGAGGGGGAGCAGGAGCAGGAGCAGGCGTAGGGACGGCGGAGCAGGACGACGGCCGTGAAAACAGGCCCGTCGCCTTGCTCAAGTACAAGCAGGTAGTCCTCCTGAACGGGCGACCCCACGTCATGGGCCAAGCCGCCGGGCTCGCGAATCGGGGCGACGACGCGGCCGAAAGCGGTATAGCGCGGGCCAGCCACAGCGCGCATGCCGCACGCTAGCGGGCCAAGACGGCTCGCCATTCGCCCGCCGTCGCTTTCAGCTCCAACTCTATCCAACTCCATCGCTCCCAGCATCGCACCCTTTCACCTTGCGCCGCTGCACGACGCCCCTGGCCGCCGTGGCGACGCAACCGCCGTCGGACTGCCCGTACGTGTCGACGACGAGTACACGCCGACGCAGACGCGGCGCATTCCCGTCCGCCCGTGTGTTGAAACGCCGTCTGATGAGAGGGACCCAGCATCGGCGGCTCTGTGGCACATGCTGAGGCAGGATTCAAGAATCGAGGGCCGGGGGTCGACCCGGCGCTGGCGAGCAGATGCTGGCGACAATCACATCACAAGCGATATATTGCATCTGTGCTCACTGCTCATCCGATCTGTTGTGGTCCATAGCACGGCTCGCGAAGGGAAAGGGGCCTGCTGATCACGGAGACGGTCCGCACAAGTCTTGTGCAAGCTATGATGTCAAAGCACAACCACGCGCCGCTCTTCGTGTGCTCTGAAGCAGGCAAGGGAGGCGCGTACAAGTACAGCCTCGCTGGCATTGGCACTTGTGCATCGCTGTTGACGTCTACCATCTGCCGTCCCCGAGCCAACCTCCATGTCGAACCACAATGCACCCAGGCCGCGCATCGAGCCGGTCAGATCGCGTGTGCCAATCTTGTTCATTCCCTCAAAAATTTTCCTGCGCGACGTCACTGGCCGCTCGGTGCACCGCCTCGCCTGCCGCTCATGTAGGCAGTCGACATCCCTGCATAGCAAAGATCTAGATCGCCCGAGCCACATGTCAACACCACGTCTAGTTTCCTAGTCTCTGCTTCAACACCCTTTTTTTGCCGCCTGCTGCTTCCCAACCAGTCTATGATTTCAGCTTCAGCTGAATTGCCCTTGTCTGTGTATATACGAAGACGCGCTGCCTTTTGTTCTAGACTGCCTTCGTGACCTTCTGACGTCATACTCCTATCTTCCAACGCTAGCGTTTTATGTATCTGCACAGCCGCGAGTCTTCACTTGACTACAATGCGTTGCCGCGATGCTGCTCTACCAATGATCCTGGGGTTCAATCTCACCAACACTTTGCAATTGCTCCATCAATCCCACCAATTCGCCCACTATCCTTTTGGCACAGCCACTGCATGCCACACTCTTCCCCACCCCAGTGCAGCTACACTATCAAATGCAAGGTGAACGCATCGTATCGCGGGGATCAAATGCACCTTAACCCAGGGAGGCAGGTTTGCTGATAATTCCTAAATATGAAGACAAATTAAAGGTCGTGCCTAGGCTGAGCGTTGGTAGAGTGTATGCAGGAGAACACAAGTGCAAATAGGAAAATACACCGAGGAATACGAAAGGGTGAGGGAACCTGTCGAAGAGCTTCCACGAGACTATGCCAGCTCAATTACCACGTTTCCCTCCCCATAAGCAATGTTTGGAAACGCCAGTCTAGAAATGTCTCCAGAAATCAATTAGTCTATCATATGAAGATTCTCACATACGAAGGAACCACGTCGAACGCTAAGGTCTACTAGAACAGCTCGGAATGGACCTACAACGCAATGCATTGACGGGACCCTGATAGAGTCAGTCAGATAGACGAGTAATGAGAGTATATCAAAGCATAGCTCCCGCCTAACAAGCCCCCTCAGGTCTTCCGATTCTACCCCTGCCGTCTCCGAGCACTAGACAATGCCCCTTAGCCCTTGACTTGGGTCAAATATGCTAACATGGTCAAAAGGCACAAGGTCCCGGCGTCGTCTGCCAAATTCTAGCAATCATTGTGACAACACATTGAACAACCAATCCTAAACATCGCATTTGTGCGCGCAAAGATGTTTGACTTTTTGACTGATGGCAACGTAGATACAAACCCGAAATCTCAACGGGCCTGAGGAAGGGGGGGGGGGGGGGGTTTGAGAAAGTCGTGAATGCTGCTATGGCTTTGGGTCGTGGTCATGGTGTTCTGCTTCAGTTTCGGTCAGTTTCGGTCAGTGTAGTCTAGTTTCACTATTAGGCCTTAATGAGCTTCACTCTTGGTACTCGACGAACTTCACTCTTAGTACTTGACTAACTTCACTCTTAGTACTTGACTAACTTCACACTCAGCACTCGATTAACTTTACTGTCAGTACTCGACTAGCATCTCTACTCACTTGTATGGGTTATCCACGATGAGGTTGTGGCGGGGCAACTCAAGGAAAGACTGCTTTCACTGTAGCTAGGTAGAGCGCGTACTTCTAAGTAAATATCGGTGAAGCGCGTATCTAATAAACAACCAACACGAAGACTCTCACTATATTCCCAATACCCAATACAACACGCCATGCGATGGAGTCCCCTTCAATTTCCTGCTCCTATGCAACCACACGCTCATCGACAAATGAGTCAAATGCCTACGCTAGACTCGCATGTTCAATTTACAATGACTTCAGCCACCTCAACCTCTCCGACGCTAACGTCGATGCCGTCGTGAAGGCCGATGCCGTACATCTCGTAGCTGCGACGATTCGGGACCGCAACCGAATGGCAGCCATAAAAAAGGAGACAGCGCGACTCGAAAAAGAGTGTGCGGCGATGATCCTCGCCTTCGAGGACCACCCTTCTACGAAGATAAAGGCAGGACAGGTGGGGGGCAGGCCTACTTCGCATGGGACATTGGACGCACTTGTTGCTACGGTAAGAATCGCGATAACACTGCTCGACCGCGCTTCGAACACATCTTGCCGTCAATGCCATGCTCTAGATTACAGTGATTTTACCCAATGCTAACATATTTTGTTTCTCGTAGATGGCGACAGCAAGATCCATCCTTGCAAGCGGGATGATGAAGGGGACGGAGAAGGAGAAAATACGCTTTGCTGCAGGAGTGCGGGTAGCAACTGTGGAGGCAAAGAAGATGGAGAGGGACGGCGGAGACGAAATGTTGGGCGTGTTGAGCGAGGAGGAATTTGAGGTCGATGAAACGTGCACGAGTTAATAGATGAAGGGCATGTCGTGGATTCGGGAGTTTGAAGAAGTAAATCTAGCATGTCGTTGATGATCGAGCTGTCCTCAGGTTGCTAGGACGAAAATGAGGTACTGATGGGTTGATCAAGGCAAATACTTCACACGCATACCCTTTGACCAAGCTATTCATTGCATTAATAGTAGTGTTAACATGAAGATAGGTTAGGAAAGCCTATCACTATCTTCTACACTGTGATATATACGAAAGCCGTGATGAGCCATCTGCAATCAGCGACAAGGAAATAGAGACACAAGAGGACTCCGACCTGCCTCTACGGGTCAAGCTTACTATCGCGACGTGCTTTCGCCACCTGCTGGCGTGCCGCTGCTATTCTCTCATCCTGCCGGTCTAGCAATAACAAGGTTGCTTCCAGCGTCGTACCATGATTGACCTGTACGGCCTGGTCCTCCGCCACGTTGTATTCAATCACGAGCCGATTAATGTCTTTCCATATATCCTCCCCAAGAGCGGCGTTGATCTGAAGAGCCTGATGTCGTGCCGTATTGCGCAGGATAATACGTTCGGTCTTGACAGGGTCGCGTGGAGGCGACTCCGAGTCGTCAACTAGCGTCTCGTCTTCGCTGTTTTCATCGTCGTCCTTGTTGCTTAGGGACTTCAGATCGGCTGGAGTCAATGGGACGGTGCCATCGTCTATCGTCGTTAGAGATGTGGTAGCGAAATGTGGATTGTTGAAGCACTCACGTGACGGACGCCGGCCCTTGAGCAATCTCGCAATTCGAAGTCCCTCGCAGTTCCCAACCTCTTCCCTAAGGTATTGATCGATCCGCTCGATGACTTCCGCGTTGGCTACGAGCTGCTTCTCCATGGTGCGCATCACGCCGACGTTGGCGACCTGGATGCGCAACAAAAGCATAGCCTTGACATGCCCCAGCTCATCCATGATGACGCACAACTTCCTCTCATCTGTAGACCCCTGCACGAACTGGCGCGCAAATTGATTGACTTTGCTTTTTGGCTTCGGGTCCAGCTCTTCAAGCAACTTGACCAGCTTGCACTGGACGTCTTTCAGCCGGTACAATTCTTCGGCAACGCTGGCCGTCTGCAATTCTTCTTCGTCATCGATGATGCCGATTATGGTTTTGACGCTGTTGAGTTCATTCTCATGGCGAGTCAAAACGTCGACGAGTGCTTTCTGGCGCTGATATGCCTTGCGAAGGCGTCCCAGGACTCGAAATGCTTGCTCCACAAGTTGAGTGGTAGCTTGGACGGCGGAGAGAAGCACTAGGACTTCAGCCTATTATAATCCTTTAGCTCTGTACTCGAAGAATATAGGTGGAAAACTTACCATAATGTCTAATGTAGGGTGTTGCAGCCAGATGAAGATGAAAAGTATCGCAGATTACCCTCAAGTCACAGATGAAGCGCGACCGCACTTATCTTCCAGCTGAACCTCTACACGCCTTTTTGAGGCGCAGTATGAGTTACGCGATGGAAGCATGTCTGCAAGTGGTCCGGTGACAAGTTCGCATCATGCATGTAGATTTGATAGCAACCACTGATATGCTATCGCGAAGCGACCTGCAGCTCTAGATGCAGATCAGCAAGGACCCCATGTTCACGCCAACAGGATCCAATGACGGTAGTCAGTATCGACAGACACAGCCCAAGCTTGAGAGCCGTCAGACCCATCTTCCGGCTAGATTTTGTATCGGCGGAATCGCGTGTTGCTCTCAAGACCTTTGAGATCTTACTTGGGCCAGAGCGGCAAGGGTCCGCCTACTTCATGCTGCCGGAGTCAAGACCGAAGAGTAGATCGAACGAACAATGCTTGACAACGTAAAAGCGGTATGCGACGCAATCATTGCCCTCTTCCGCATAACAAGCGAGGTCGACAAAGTCGCTAGTAGGTGGAATCGGAGTTCGACCCCAAACAACCCTCTTCACGACCAAAGAATCGTTTTGGGCCGTGAGCTCCAAACGGTGTACAATTCTGCGCGCAATGAAGTTATCTGGAACATCGGGTCGAAATATTGCGCGAACAATTTTACGCTTTCCGCTAGACTTGGAAGAGAGGATTATGTTCTGTGTGGGGATATTTGAAAAGCCCGACTCGCCATCCTGACTGACATCAATTCCGGTCCTGCGCTGAGCAGTGTCCGAGTATTATCTTACAGGAATTTCTATGATAGACTCTGTAGATGTCTTCGATGTGGTATTGGGCAACCGGGCGATCTCTCTCGTGTGAGGGGCAATCTTTGAAGTCAAGCTGCAATGACAGTTGACGACCAGATTTTTGCTTGAGTACATTAGGACTTCGCAATGCAGATGAAGTGGGAGAGGCACTCACAAGTTGAGATTATAGATCTTGCCTGCTACAGGGCCATTGATCTGGACGGCATTACCGGATGAGACGTTCCGGCTGACGGACGTTGTGATTGCCGTGACTTTTCTCTTGTCTGCGGAGGAGCCGGACGAGGATCTCGAAGACACCCTTGATGGAGCGCTCGAGGTCACGTCAGATATATCTTCGAAGGTGATGTTGTTGGCCATGTTCCGACATGCGAGCAGCTGTGGTGAAAGAGGCTATGGGGGAGTATTTGGGGGCATGCCCTCAGACCGGGCTGGACGGGATCAGGCATTGGGGGCCACTTTGTGGCCACCTCCAAGGCTCTCATGAGCCGTCCTTGCTCTGACTGGGCTGTATCCTTGCCTACGCGACGCCTAGGCTAGCTTCACACAAGGTAGGCCATCACGTGGTTTTCTTAGCTCTGTACACCTGGGCATGGATATTCGCTGGACCGGTCAACCTAACAAGGCAAGGCGCATCATCAGGCGAGAAGATGCTCTTTCGTACCCCCGGCCGTGGGATTTGCAGATGGTGCTCGAGCCTTGGACCTGCCCCACTTCGTCCTCTGCCTCGTCGCAAGGCTCGATAATCGCATACCTGATCTCCAATCTCAACGCCTACCCACAGCACACTCGCATGAATTGACTCCGCAACGCTACCTCCTGCGTATTGCATGCCACCTCTTCTTGCCACCATGCGTGGTAACTGTTAGCGACATGATGCCGGTTGGCCTCAGACCCACAAGGCGACCGTGCTGCGACCGCGCACTATGGACCACCTTGGCGCGTACACGTTAGTGAAGCGGCTGGTTACACAACACCCCGAGAAGGCCGTGGACATACTCGTGAGGTACTGCCAGGACAAAACAGTTCACAATGAAATCATGACATACTTCATTAATACGCCAGGGAACGGGCAATACGGCGGCTTGAGCCCTTCCAACAGTCTCAACATCACGCTTAGACCGCCCCCTCCCACATCACCTCTCGACTCACAGCACTCGGGATCTCCTCATCTAAGCCATAGACTACCACACCGCTCTGCTTCAGTAGCAAGACCGCTCCCACCCGTCAGCCCCCCCAGAACAGCACCATCGACAACATCACGCTCTTCAAAGGATGAAGCCGCCGGCGGGGATTATATACTCCTTCTTACCTTTGCTGGGAAAGGTGTCGAAGAGAAACTCGTCCGAATGAAAACTGCGCGAATAAAGCACAGCGTAATGCGGGAGGATGTCGTCCATAAACGCAACCTCCATGCCAACTTATGCCACGCGGAGGAATGCAGCGTGCCCGTGCCCCATCCTTCCGTCCCGACTGCTCACGTGGAAGTAGCAGTTTCCTATTGCGTGGAGCTAACATGGCGTCGGCCACACTCGGATTCGACGCACAGCACCACGTTCTATATAGTACCCAGAGATATGCTCAAGATAGATGTCCTCCTTGGCTACGAGGACTCCGGTCAAGGTGCCTCAGGTGTGTCAACTCACTCTTGTATGATTCGTATTAGGCTTTCAGGCTGATTAGGTGTGTTCTCCGTTTAGAGTATCCGCCTACCGTCGTTCCACAGCCACAGCATCAACAAGGCTATGTCCTCGAGGAATATGATCAAGGGATGCGGCCACCCGCACCCACACCACCTGCACCCTCCTATCACCGTTCTACCATAATGTATGACGGCTCTGCTAGGGCAAGCCCTGTACAGACTCATCAGCATTTCGTGGAGAATCTGATGGCCCGCCAACATGCGCATGCTGCAGCCGTAGGAGATGCCCGTGTTTCGCAAAACTCGCCGGCAGCCACCGTCCTTGGCTCTCGCTCGTCGCACATCGAACACCCACAGCCGCTGCGCCCCTGTGCTGCTCCTACTGCTCCAGTTCACGATGTCGATCAACATTCTCCCATCGATAAGATTAGGTTGAATTTTGTGTGGGACGTGACTCCGATAAACATGTGGCTTGATTTGCGCGGGTCTGGCGAAGCTTTCTTCTCAGCTTTCCAGCAGCTAGTCGAGAAGCGCAAAGGCATTTTCGAGAGAGATGCGATAATAATGTATCTGAAAAAAGACAAGCAGACACCGAATGACGAAGCCTACGCTCTCTCCCTTAGTCTCGATGAGTTAGAAGCGGATTGGGAGACAACTGTGGCGTGGCTGGAGGAAAACAGAAGAGATAAACCTCCGCACGTCTTTGGAAGAGTTCAGGTTGGGGAAGGGTGAAGACATGGTGGGATTGGTCCTAAATTCAAATGGATTCGTCCTGCACGCCCCGGTTCGCTCGCTGCATTGGACGAAGGGTTTCTCGAGAAAGAATTGTAGGAAATCCAGGCTCGACTTAACGACTTGAGCTCAGGTTCAAAATTTTTTCGACTGCGCTTTATACTCCAACGTCTGGGTCGTCTTGGACTCGAGACAGAACGGGCTATTCCTCCAGCCGCAGTTGCAGCAACCTAGCAGCGTTCACGACATAGTGTCAACACAGCCAAGAGCTACATGCCAAAGCATCGTCGTGCCCAGCGCGCATGATGCAGGCCAGTGCTATCTTGCAGTCCAATTTTCTCCTTCGCGCGAATAATCGACATGCTCATCAGCGGTTGGTAAAACTAAGCCGACGATCAATAGTAGTGGCCTTTGATAAATCTAAGAGACAGTTTCTCGATAGATCACTACGCGCACAAAGATTGCAGCAATCATTCGCTGAGCTAGTGCCACTTTCACCAAGTGCTCTTATCAAGGCTCATGGTATCAACACCCACAATCTAGTCTTCTCGATCGTGCATTTGAACGCTTGCTTCAATATATCGGTCTGAAACAAGGCAATCGTCTTTAGGGCCCACGTTGATAGGCACTTCGTACCTAGTGAGATCGAGTTGGAGCAAAATGTGACGAAAGTTGTCTCCAAGTCAGCCTGAATAAGTAGCATGGCCTATGGGTTGTTTATCATAGGAAAGTCCCGAGCCTCTAGGTCTGAAGGCAGGTGTAGTAGAGAGAGGCTTCGTTTCTCGGTCTTGTCCGCTATGCAGGAGACGTCGGAAGGTGGGACTCGCCCGGCTCAGTGGTAGACAAAAGGATGCTGAGAGTCGTCGGCGCGAAGAAGGCATGTTTCTTTTGCTCTCGATGCGACCCTGGCACATGGAGGAGCACATGATAGCCTTGTCGACAGAATGATCGGTGGACTCGAGATAGATATTGAGCAATCACGACGAAAGCGGAGGTGAAAGGTCTAGCATTAAACTAGAGTAGATCCCTACTAGACTTTACTGTAATCCTAGTATAGGGAATATATAGCTAGCTAGTTAGTGTCATACTACATGGCAGGGCACCACCCATCGGAAAGAGCCCTGAGACCCCTCGGGCCCGGCACGTCACGTTAACTACTCGATATATATCCATCTGAACCTCCAAGTTCCTTGAGCCCCCAAGGATTCGTCTGATCTCTATTTAGTAGCAATTAAATCGTCACTACTTCTTCCATCAAGCCTCCCAGCCTCCTAAAAGTCCTCACAATAAACTTTACTACTATCCCCTATATAAGCCTTCCAATTACTTGTATCTTGCGTATTGACTCTTTCCCCGATTTACGGCTTTATCCGTAAAGCCGCTCATCATCTATATAATGCAAGACTATAAGAGCGTCTCGTTATATTGTAGAACGCATTCCTTAGGAAACACACTTTCGGAGCTTGACTATACGCGGCTGAGACATTTTGACGCAAGCATAAACTTACGTCCCTTGAAGGAATAAAATAACACGCAAGGTCTGGCCCGTCTCATGTTATGTAGTACTTTTTAAGTATTCAGTCTGGTACCGCTGCTTTTGTTAAAACGCGAGCCACTATTTATCAACATTTATTGTTGACTTTCCTCTTCCTCAACCTCTATGGATAAGTTATCTCCTAAGCAGATCGCCCACCTTAGGGATGATAATGTAGGACGGCAACAACTCATCGTTCTAAGCGTCTTTACTCTTCTTGCATTATTTACTGTCTTTCTTAGAATGTATACCCGAATGCGACTCGTTCGTCTTGTTGGCTGCGAGGACTACTTTATTGTACTGGCAATGGTGAGACAATCTTCCATTGCGACTTACTCATACCTTGGTTCCATCAGGCCTGTTGCTGGATTGCTTAGATACAGATAAGCGGATCTATCTAACACTCTATTACAGTGCATTTCACTATGCATGGGTGCCTTCCAATGTCTTCGTAAGGAAGTATGCGTTAAGTTGGGTATAACGGCTCATACCCTACAGAGGTCAAATGGGGCCGAGGAACACACACAATATTTCTCGACCAGAAACAAATAGCAATGATCTCAAAGGTACTCGTTTGCGAAGATCCTATCTACGAGGTTGTCTTACGGAATTAGTATACATTTTTAGGCATTATTGCCTACAATCTTAGCCTGGTCTTGACGCGACTTTCTATATTACTACTATATCGACGTATCTTCACTTTTCAACGCATGCGCATACCTGTCGATATCGCCTTAGGCATCTGTACGACATGGGGTACTGCTGCTGTTTTAACAAGAACCTTCGGTTGCATTCCTGTTGACGCATCATGGAACCTATCGAAAAAGTCTACGGCAAGATGCATCAGTCAGCCAGTGTAAGTCTCCTTCCCGCCTTACCGTAACCCAATATTGACGCTACTTTAGCTTTTTCCCCATCAACTCTGGACTGAATATCACCGCTAGCCTAATTGTTGCAATACTTCCTATAAAAGCTCTTTGGCACCTGCCAGTACCGCGAAAAGAAAAGACCGCCTTAGTAGTCATTCTTAGTATCGGCTGGTTGTAAGGCTTTCTACTCCTCGGTCCAGACTCAGATACATCCTGACATCTTTCCAGCGTCTGCATCGCCTCTGGCATCCGTCTTGGAGCTTTTGTTCGATCCTCCAGACACCCACATGACCAAACTTATTACGATAGCATCACTGCCTGCTGGACCGTTATCGAAGTCAATCTCGCTATTGTTTGCGCCTGTATGCCTGTTATGAAAGCGCTACTCGTAAAAGTCGTACCTCGTTTCGCGTCCGGTAGCCTCAGCCGTAGATCTACGCACAATCAAGGCTCTTCCGCAAAGAGATCTACAAATCGCGAGCCATTTCCCGATATCATGGAGACTGCCACTTCTCAAGTGTAAAATAATACAAAAGTTCGGTTATTAAAGAGCCCTTTGCCCCTGGTAAACAGCATGTTACAAAGTATTATGTACAGCATAAAGGACAGTGCAGCGAGTTAGTCGATAGAATCACTACCAAAGGCACCATTTAATACAGAGATAAATTCGAGCATACAATGGCAAATTCAAGGTCTTCCAACTTCTTACCAATTACACTTACGCTGTGCCGACAAATTTTAGGACAATAGTTGACGTTGAGAAGGTCTAAAATGAACAAATAACCCCTGAGATCATTTCCTAACGTCTGCCTTGATAGATATCCTATCAGGAGGAGAATTCATAATCAAAGACCTGTGAGGTTACTTGATTGCACATGCCTCAATCATGCCTCTACTGATGGGCGTGTTGGTCCAACTTGACAACATTTTCTGTAAATCAGTCCTTTCTAAATCCTTCAAATTTTTCGTCTTCACTCCAGCTTTCATCGGGTAGTCCGTATACTATGCGTTGGACAGTCTCCCCGCCATCTAGAACATCATGCATTAAAAAACCCAACATCGCTGACCCATCCATACTATCTTTGTTCCTCGAAAAACTCTGTACCTGCTAGGTAAGTAAGCTTTTTAAGCTTAGGAAGGGGTATAGCTTTAAATAGCTAGTGGATAGATATCATATATAGCTACTACGTTCTATAGTAGGGGTTGATCTAATTATCTAAGTTTATTCTACTTATAGAGTTCTATATACGGACAAATATAATAGATTTATATAGAGCAGGAATATTACAATAGTAGGGTTTAGATAGTTAGGAGTAAGAACTCGTTGGGTAGAGCTTCGCTGATGTACATTGCTTCTTCAAAGGAGAGAGCTACGATGCCGGCATCATGCGAGATTTCGATTTCGATAACACTGTTTGGCGCTCATGCGCATGCGAATATTTTGGATGTGAGGAACATGAATGTCCTCTGCTTCTGTGTTGTATGCTAAGCGAGATAGGAAAAGCTTAGCAGGAGTTTAGAAGCTTAGATTAGCCATTGGCTTTTAGTGCAATTTCATAGTAACGTAGATCGCAGAACTTTATTAACAACGTATACTGCTGCCCCAGAAAGCAGATGTAGAGATCTGGGCGCTGGGCACAAGTCGTAGCTGCCGGAATACGAGTCCAAGCTTTGAAAAGGGTACTTTCGTGGAGCTGCACATTCTGGGAGAAAATTCAAAGGAAGGAAGACCACACCACCATCGGACTTTCATCGCAAGATAGGTAAGTGTGGGGCTATGAATCGGGGTCATCGAGGATCCTGGTTCAGGGTTAGTATTTGCCCCTCGAGTTGGCAAGGCATTAGCTAGATACGTCTCTTTGCCACAAGCACGTGACAGTGCAATCGCTTGAAATAAATAAGAATATCTTGAGCTCACGTCGGAGATTTTAAATGAAACGTGAACGCCCTTGACATGGTTTCCGAAAGAAACGTGGACGCCCTTGATGAGTGGTTGGTGCGCACCATTTTTACCGAAACGGAAAAGCGACCATCGTTAAAATTTGTTATTCGCTCGGAGTTGGTGGCTAGGTAATGCACCAACACCACAATTACATTCATTGTCCGTATCAATCCTTTGCATCGCGCGAAACGTTTCTAGAAGTGTACAAGAGCCCAACTGTGAGATTTTAGGTGGCATCTGAGCCTCAATTCTATTTCATTCCTCAAGGTATATCTAAAGGACGTAGCCTCAACGTCTTCCAACTCATCAAACAAGCATTATTACCTTCTTTCGCTTTTAACTGCCAGTCACTCTTTAGCGTTAGCTATTCATTTTTTTGCGCTAGCTAGTCTATAAGATGCATTTCACTCTCACTAGCATTCTCTCGGCTCTTTTGATAGCCCCTGCTATCGCAATGCCCGCCGCAGACCCTGCCGGTATACACTTACTTACTTTCATAGGCATTCCTAAGCTAACATTATACAGGCCTTAAGAAGCGTTGCGTAGTGAATGCTAAATATCGTGATGATTGGAATGATCATGGGCTTCACAGGTTCCGCACAGTCTTCTCGGTTGAGGGTACTGAAGCAGGAGACTATTGCACCTATTGGTCAGGTGAGTATTTGACAGCAGTATCGTTTGGTACAAAGAAGACTAACGGAAGAATCTAGGTGCAACTGGAAGCAACATTCAATGCGCCTGGGATGCCGCCGTAGATGGAGGATCATGGCGTGTCGATGCTTCTTATGCCTACGGAAGCGAAGGAATATACTGGTCTGATCTGGGCAACACCCGCTATGGCTGGCAGGTCAACTCTGGTTGCACCACTGGCTAATTGGTGGTTTTTTCACTCTTAGATTACCATGGAGAGTAACATTAAGTTCAATCCACTTTCAGGAGAATAGTAGTGGAGTCGTTTATTTTTAACATCCTTGAAATGCCTCGTCTCAATGGATGCAACTCCGGTCTTGTTGGACTTACGTGTTTCGGTGAATAACTCGGCTATCTCGCGAATTACAACATACCGAACAATGATAATGTGAAGCGCTTTACAAAGCTAATTTATTACCCTTTAAATGTTTTGCTCGACACTCAGACAGCAGAAGTCCCCATTCAAACGTCGTGAGAAATGCTCTTCCTCTTTCTCATTCTTCAGCTCGGTATGTTATATGGGTCAAGCCCAACCCAACATCTTGAAAATCTTGTCAATTAGGGGCCGTGATCTCGGCAGACAGGCATGGCACCGTCATATAGCCAAGATCGACGCACTGGCCTCCACTTATTCCTCCAGCAATCAAAAAGAAGGAAAAATTTCGCTACCCTACCAATAAGGTCTGGTGCAGCCTACCAGCCACTACTAGCCACAGCATATCCAAATCTCTACCTACTAGGCTATCCCTGAGCTTATTCTGGCTACCTACCAAGCTCAATTCTGACTGCTCTCTGAACTCGGTTCTAGCTACCATCTGTTCCTACTGAACGAGATACTAAGCACTAATGTAGCCCCCAAGAGCTTTGCTTTGCTTGTTCCTTGCTCAGTATTAACTATCTAGGGGGCTATCATTTTTGGGTGCGCGCTGAGTCATCTGCCAAGCTAAGGATTTTTAAACATAAGCCCTATGCGACTACCAAACAAAGCCCTGGTTGAAGGATTCCCTTCCCGTTGTCGGTGCAACTTTATAAACACATCCTTCAATGGCATTACTTCCTCGGTTGATTGTTTGTATTTCACGTTCTACTGCGTTACTAGAACTCAACTACCGTTGTTCAGAGCAGTTACTCTTAGAGCTAGAAAGCTAGAACAGTCTTCCTCACCATGACTGGTTAGTTTCATCTAGGCGATCTCTTGATCGCTGACATTAGATATGCAGCAATGCTAACAGCCATTTAGCGACTTTTGATGAGGATGTAGCTGGTGAGTGGTTGCCTCTACTCAATGCATCCAGGGACTGACACCTGGACAGAAAGCTTCATCAAGGACTATTACAAGGTCTTTGACGAAAACCGGGCTGGATTAAAAAGCCTCTACGTACGTGTTGAGTCAGGAAGCCGGTTTTCTCCTCGTCGGCTAACATTCCAACTTTACCCTAGCGAGAGAATTCGATGCTGACGTTCGAAACTACTCCCACTCAAGGGGCGGATTCGATCACCGAGAAGCTCACGGTATGTTCCCATGCAGCCGTGCCGGGGGTGAACGAATCTGCTGATATGTCACCTATGCAGAGTCTGCCCTTCCGCACGGTCCGTCACAGGGTGGATTCTATGGATGTTCAGCCATCGCGTGAGCAGGGCAGTGCGCTAGTACTGGTCACGGGTGCCTTATTGGTCAGTGCTGAGAAGCTTTCCCTCCGACCAAGCAATAGCTAATTCTAAGATAGGTCGGTGAGGAGCAGCGCATTATGAGCTTCACTCAGTCGTTTCTGCTTCTCACCGAGGCCAATAGTTACTATGTCTTCAATGACATTTTCCGACTTGTCTATCCTGCATGATATTAGGGGTCACTAAGCCCTGGCAGATGTTCAAGGTTTGCCTGCCGCATGATAAAAGAAATGAGGATAGACACGAAGCGGAAGTGATGTTGCTGGAGGCGCCTTCAGATAATCATAGTCGTAGTTCTTGGAATGTTGGAGGCTAGCTTCTCGCATGTGTAATGGCTGGCAAACATGGTCAAATGTATATGAAAATTTTGATTAATCCAGAATCCTTGATCGACTAATCTCAAGGGAACGGTGTGATCCTTCGGATAATGCATCACCTTGGCGAATGCGCAGCGGCAACTACACGTCCAAGACCGGGAGGTTTTCAAACCTGCCCAAAGCGGGCGCCGAAGCCTGGCCGTGGTTCCTAGAGCCATGACACGGAGCCTAGCTACTTAAAGCGTTAAGATAATCCCGGAGCCAAGTTTTCGCCATCCTCCCAGCTGATGCCACTTGCGGGACAGAGTTTTGATATTATTACAACGGTGCGAAAATACTGCGAATAATCAGGTCGATAAATCCTCTCGTACCATTTTCGGCGTGAAATACAGACACAAGCATATTCTGGTAGGCCTCGCTTGTCAGATAAACTTTTTTTCAGGGCTGAAAATTAATTAAATTTAATGGAAATTGTTGGGATTAGAACTAGCGAAAAGTGTCATGCAGAAGTCTGCCTAGACTGCGCCCCCCATTTTCTCGTGCCCCTGAGACTAACTAGACCCCCCACTACCGTCGCTGGCATCGGTACCATCGAGATTCCCAATCAGCTCCACTTGAGCAAGGCGATTGATCTCCTTGCAGTAGGCGCGGAGCTTTTTCGGTCGTGACTGACCCCAGGCAGGGAACCATTTCTTGATGTCCGAATATAGAATATAGTCAAATCCGTGGTGCGTGAGCCACATTTGAAGGTAGAGAAGGGCGTCTTTGAAGTCATACGGCTTTTTAGGATTCGAGACGGACCCGACGTCGACCATCTTGCCGACAAATTGCCAGTCCCAGGCAGCGGCAATAAAGATAATGCCGCTCCCATCGTCTTCGTCAACTCCCGCGTCGGAAAGGACATGGTACTGGGCCGTGGATTCTGAGAGATACTTCTGCCACAGATCATCCCGGTTGTGAAAGAAGAACTGGATGGTATTGTCTGCCCACTTGGACTCGATCGGATCCGAACGCTTTTCCGCCTCCGTGTAGGAATATTTGAAGGCCTTCTTGAGCGTGTCCAAAATTTTCGAGTAGTCGGCTGTCGAGGTATATTTGGTGTCAATGAAGTCCATGTCGGACGTGGAGGCGCGGTTGCCAAGAGCAACATTGACCGCTCCCCCCTGGACGATCTCCACATGAGTTTGCTCGCGGAGGGCCGCATACTCGCTAGCGTCCTGCCACGCTCTTTTCAATTTGTTGATGTTTAGGGTTCTATCAGCGCGTTTCTCAAGAGAGTTGTCTACCGAGAAGCCCTTAAGGGGGGACGCGGTCACGCAGGCCGCAAGCCAAGTAGTCAGGAGGATGCCAAAGAGATGCATGATGCCGAATGCAAGAAGAATGACTGCAATTGTATCCACTGAAGGAACAGCAAGGAACTGAGGGAAACGAAATGTATGCCCTCTTTATACTTATTGCTGTCCTTGATCATGGGTTGGTGCTCATGAGATACTTCCCAAATCACTCATGCCTGTTAAGTGGAGAATACCAACAACCCGTCTTCATTACGGGAGATAGCAAGGATTTGGAGCCAGAGTCTAGTCAGTCTTCTAAGCATTGATATGTTGGAGTTTTTGCTTTTAATAACAATCCGCAATATGGTTTGATCCGAATGATCATGATCAGTCTAATCATAGAAAAATCTCTGAATGAACAGGTCTCTAGCGCGAGTGCGGTTCATATCGAGGCTGAAGCTCCTCCTAGCATCGTCCACCCGTCATGCATCAGCAACAATGCAGAAGGATGATATGGTGTAGAGTTGGTATCATCAACTCGCCAAAGACTAAGAACAATCCTTTAGCTACGTGATGGATCGAGGCCTAGGATCCGTAGAGCCTTATGAGCAGAGCCTCCAATATCCGCAGAAGATCCGGTCAGCATGTGCGAATAGACTAGTCCTAATATGGACTAGCTCGACTGCATCTAGACAACCAAGGCAGCCTCCCTATCGCCCCCATGGGATCGGGCCTACCATAGGCTCCACTCACTCTACTGTACCGATCGTCAGCATCATAACTCAAGGGCGTGTTGGTCAATTGCTTCTCAGTATTGCAAGGGAAGTCGGTTAAGTAATGCTTGCAAAGGGGGTTTCATGGTTAGTACGACTTCTATTCCGGTAGAAAAAGTCGCTGAACATTGCGAAATTGTCCCTGAACGAGCGGGAATACCAGGCTGCTGACAATTATGACTATGTTTATGCTAACAATGCCTGTAGGGACTGTATAACGTCTCCTGACTGCTCAGCCATGCCATGAGCTCGCACAGTGAATGAGTCGTGTGATTCACACTTTGGAACTAATGTTATGAACGTCAAATTGGTGGTGATCCTTAAGCCTCCAACCATTGGGCTTCTGTAGTAGATGTGCATCAGAAAGCTCCTGCTTGTATAAATCAATGTGCTTGTACACAGCTTGCTGACATGATTTGACGCTTTACACCCGGGGTATTCCGTGGATCATGGGCTAGCGATGGTGAATTGTTCTATATGCGCCATTCGAAGCGAGCCTACGAGTCTTGTGATATTCGTGCAAATGCATTATGTACATATGATGTTTGCCACCTCCGTGCGTGGAGAAAAAGGAAGCAATACTGTGGGACCCCGAGATGAAATGTTGGTTTGATATTTACCCCTAGACGTTAGTTCAAACACGGTGAAAGACACCAACTTGATTCCCTGTCGTGCTATTATGTGTAGGAAGATTTTTTACTCGAAATCTATTATTGACATCTCGCCACGGAAGCCGTCTGAATGCCGAAGGACCGGTCACCTTCATGATAAAAGCGGCTCCGTCCAACCTCCCCTCAAGTCCTTACCATCTATCCTTTCTTTCCTCTTCATTATTATCATTTTTTCTGACTTCTTATCTCAAGATGACAAGAATTTATAACGTTGCCGTATGGCTCGCGCTCGTTCAATGTGGATATTCCGCTGTGCTCCCCAGGACGCTAAACGCCAGGGACGATGCAGCTATAATTAGCTCTGCTTCTCTACAGAGCAATGTTTTAGAAACAGGCCAACCTTCGACATCTTTGATTGTCCCATCAAGTAGCCTTTCGAGTGCAAGTCTTCCTACCCCCGGACTTGGCTCCGATGATTGGAATTCAACACTAGGAGTGAACACCAATACTACTACGGCAAATGTTAGCAAACTTCGAGTCAGCACCAATTCTGATGATGAGGATGACGAAGACGATGATAACTCCGTTATCTTTGGGGACGATGGTCACTGGTCATCTAATGGTGATTTCATCAGTGATGATTCTCAAGACGAGGACACAGATGAAAACACAGACGAGGACAAGGATGAGGACAAGGACGACGACAAGGACGACGACAAGGACGACGACAAGGACGACGACAAGGACGACGACAAGGACGACGACAAGGATGACGACAAGGACGACGACAAGGACGATGACAAGGACGATGACAAGGTATGTTATTTTCACGATAAGAACTCAGGCTTGGTCATCTTTTGGCGAAAAATCGTACGAAAGTTGATCAAATGTTGGCTTTTTGTGTCATTAGCCGCTCGAGTCTCTTATCACTATTCACAGTCGAACGTCTTCGCTAATATGTTTACCACATTTTGTAGGACTCTAGCAAGAACAGCCCTTCAAGCACGAAAGTTGTTTCTTCCCCTAGCGCAACAGCAACGTTAGACTCCGAAGACCAACAAATATACAGCAAATCTGGTCAAATGAACTCCGATCTGACGTCGCATTGCAAGAACAAAGCTCTCCTTGCGCCTGGAAGCAAACAGCGGTCTGATAAGTGGCATACACCAATTGAGCCGTTTGATCACATGAAGCCCCAGTACAACAGTTGGACACGAGACGAAATTATGCGCAAAATGATTACTGCAGCATGCAGGAACCAAGACGGAGTTCCAGACATGCCTAAGGATAGCATCGGTCAACCAGACGACCCAAAATTCATTCAGCGCATCATCACATTCACCAATGACACGGTAGGATACGTCAAGGTTCCTATTGGACCTGAGGGTCTCAAGATGTCAGAAGCCACAATGGCTTCTTGTGAAAAGTACCTGAATAATGCTCTCAACACTTGTTTCGGCTCAAACGCGGTGGCGTACGTGAACACCATCGAGCGGGATGTTGCATTTGAGGTCGGCCTCGGCTCACCAGGCGACGACAACACCAACCTTGCAGCTCCTAGTGCCGTCTTGCAGCAAACGTTCATTTTAGCTGGGCACTGGGAACCATCGGGAATAACTATCAACGAGCAGAAGGTGGACGCTGTTATCCTGAATCCGGGCAGTAAGAATTGGGCTGAAGACATAATGGCGTTGGATAAGTGCGGGAGCATGGGCGGCGGCCAATCGTACGAGTTCCAGGACGTCGATGCGGCTACTAGTGAGGATTACGGATTAGTCGGGTTGATCACTTCAATACTGAAACTTCATCTGGATCATACAGGTCAATGGGAACAGTATTTAGATTGTGTTGGAGAAATTTGGGACATTTCGGCCGATCAGTCAAATTACAACCAGGCGCCTGGGCAGGATCCGGGTTGGGATGCGCTACACGATGTCCTTGGTGTCGTGTCAACGGTGCTGAACGTAGCGAAAATGATCTTTGGGTTGCTGTAAAGAATTAGGCTTTGTAAGGAAAATAGTAATAATTGAGGAGTGCTAGCTGTACTCGAATCTTGTTAATAATGCACATTCACAACCAACGGCCCATCTCTTGTGGGTGTCATCGGCTCAGAAATGCTTCCTTTTAGCTGTCAGCAAGATCGTACTTGAAATGTTAATAATCGATAAAAGAAAACTTTGAGATGCCTATGATTATCACTACTTCAGATTATATGCCTAAGACTATCTAAGTAAATTTAGTAAGATTACTAGATTATAGAATATAATAATATATTCTAGGCCCGTAATGAACAAGTCGGAGGCACTAACCTTTTCCTCAACCTAATAGCTATTCTATAGTATTTAATCTCAGTAGGTGTAAGGGCGCAGGCAAGGGCCGGGGTGACAAGCTTGATTGTTCCACCAATGAGATACTGTATAGGGAGTATTTGCTCTCAAATGCACTTCAGGTGGTAGCTTGGGATAGTCTGCATATGGATAGAATACATCAATTGCCAGAGTAAGGGAACCAAATTCAGGTTTAATTTTCCGATGTATTGGGACGCAGTCGTGTCCGATCTGAGACTCCAATGTCCTTTGTGGCGGACATGCACCTAACCTTCTATTACATATTCATCTATCCCTAGCTTTCTTTATTTTATTGACCATTCCTTCCCGATACCATTAGCTTTGCAAGCACCTGGTCTCAATTTGCCGGTTCCTCCTCGGGGTCAGAGTCACGCTGAAGTAGTTGATGAACACGCGGAAGTCTAAGAGGTTGAGGGTCAACGATCGGGTCAATCGGTCGATCGATACTAGCCGTACTGGTTGAGACCGCATCGGATTGATTTAGTAGGGAAAGCTGCCCGAAAACAACGTAGGAATCGCCCAGGAGGAGGGCATGCAAAGCAGTCACAGTTGCAACATCCCAATTTCCTCCGGCAATCGAAACGAAGGCCATATTCAACGGCTCACGGCATGTAGGGCATCGGTCTCTGTTTTTCATACTGCCGTTCATCCAGAGGTGAAGGCAAGGAAAACAGAAAATATGCATGCAACGTCGCAAGAGTATTGGCATGCGATGATCATCATCGTAGGGATCTCGACATATTGCACATTCCAGCTCTTTGAGATCAATGGCCCACAAGGTGTTGAAGTTTCGAATCTGCCACATTCCTGAAAAGCCGGCAGAAGGCTGTGTTTGGACTCTCATGATCAGTCCTGACCAAACAGCCTCGTCCTCAATCGGTAGTACGAGCGTATCTATGTTCTCATCAAATGCTGGGTGCGGCAGTGTTGACGGAATGGGAATGCTTGGCGGATTGCTCGCGTGGTCTCGGTAGCTATTGGGGCCACGCGGCGCTTCCGGCCGAGCTTCTGAGGACCTTGTCGAGGGGGACGCATATGAAAGCTGCATAGTTTGGGACGGTTGAGTGACAGATCGAACTAATATTTCATGGGGATGACCAAGATTTCGAGATCGATGTAGTCGCTCGGTGTGCTGGGAATAGTGCGCGACTGGGCTAAACCGGTGCACAATTATTTGATTGTCTGTCCGCCCATGTTGACTTCGGATAGCTTCCAATTCTTGTTTTCTCTTAAATATTATATACTGGAAGTATGTCCTTCCTCGCCTCTGTCGACTCGCGTGCGATTGTCCAAGGCGGGAACGAGAAGGTGGTCGTGGGCTTGAGTAGGGTGCTGATGGATTTATGAGATTTTGCGGTCGGTGTTCGATCGGCTCGATTCTCAGCATGTTGGGCAGTAAATGAGGCGGAGATGTATGAAGCTGCGCCTGTCTACGATTAATACATGAATCGCCCTGCCATCATAAGAATACAGCTCTGAAACACGGTACATTGACACTTCTCGCTTCTTGACCTACTTCAGCATGTGAAGCAGGCTCGTGAGGAATGGGGATTTGTGAAGGCGGCGCCTCGGCATCATCTATGCTTCGTCTCGAAGATGAGCTCTGTACAATGCCCAGGGATCGATCCATTTCGGAAGGTCCGTGTTCAGTGTATAATAAGATCCAAGGACTGAGTGAATACAGTGGCTATCGTAACTCAAATAAGGATGGTGGATCAAGAACTCTGTGATGTGAGCATGAAACAGTCTTGCATCGGGTCCAATGCCGCTTGTGGGGGTCCGGCAAACGATAGAGGTGGGTAAATGAATGAAGTATTAGTATAGAGTGTCCTAGAGCTTTAAGATGCTGAAGGCGAAGAGAAAAAAAGGAAAGCAGGCCATTTTCCACTTCTCAGACGTGCCTTCTCTATCTATTTGCTTTAGTCACTGCCGGCACGGTGAAGTCTGTCCCTACTATTACACAAGGGCGACCCTCGCCCTTGCACTAACTCACTTTCTCGCACGCTCGGCGGCACGAAAGTCATAATTAGAGCTTGCGCTGTTTGAGAAACAATGTACTTGCAAACGCTGCAAGTGAACAAGCTAGTGATAGAACTAAGACTCAAAGTCAGCACACGATATAAATGAGAAAGCGAGCCACACACCATGGGTCCAAGTTAGTGCTTCAACGTACGAGTGGACTACGATTCTGGAGACAATGGCAGTGGCATGGTCGACGTAATGCACATCTGAGACCGCGCGCTCAATAATCTAATCATGTGTTAAGAATTCTTTTCCAGATGTCAGACTGCGATTCTCACCTTCTGCGTCTCGTTTCCCCCAAAATCTCGAGCAATGAGACGTCTCTTGAGTCCCATCCTCAAAGTGCCCTGCAGCAAAGCGCTGCAACCAGCCATACCTGTCAAGGCTCCGATGGACATCCCAAGATAGAGCGTAGAAGCAGCCACTGCTGAATGTGCTTGATCGACCGCAGCTTGTACACTAATGAAAATAGTGGATCCGACAACGCCCATCGCGAATCCTCCCGGCACAATATAAAGCGACTCTAGCCAGTTCGTATGGCCATGCCAGCGCAGAATGAGGAGAAGATATGCGATCGATCCGGCAGCGATGGAGATAAGCGTAAAGTTCTTGTATCGTCCGGTCCTTGCAAAACATGAGTCTGGTGAGAGAATACAGAAGGAAATTAAGCACGCACCGCTTAATAATGATTCCAGATAAGATACCAGCAATTGCATTGCCAGCAATGGCCGGCAATAGATGAGCGCCAGCAACTGTAGTCGATGCTCCAATTGTGACCTGAAAGTAGACTGGAATAGCTATCATGAGCTGGTAACATTAGTCTTGAGCCTTGAGACCGGTGTCCTTGGAATGACTGACCCCAATTTGAGCCATTGATTGGAAAACCATGGCGAAGAATGATGCCACAACATCCTTGTGTCGGAAGAGAGAAAGCGGAATTATGGGTTCTGTCGCAATCCGAGCTTCTGCAAGAAGAAAAAGCGCGCCGAAGAGTACTGCTCCACCAAGGAGACCCAAGACCAGAGGATGTGTCCACGGAACCCTATCGCCTGCAATCTCCAACGGAAACAAGAACATGAGAATCGAGAGGGTCAGGAAGGTCGCACCAACGAAGTCTACTCGTGCCAGATTACTCTTCTTTCGCTCGTAACTCTGTTTGGGATTTGTATGTGCTGGTAGGGTCAATCCAATGAGAATGATGGCTATGCCTGCAAGTGGCACTTGTCCGAGAAATGACCATCGCCATCCCACTGTATCCGCCAGCCAGCCACCCAACGGACCGCCGATGCTGCGTCCGGTAGTCGCAACTATATTCACATAGGAACGCCAAGAAGCCACATCGCGCAGCGGAAGTAAGTCAGTTATGAGTATTGAGACCAATGTGGTCATGCCTGAAGCTCCCAGGCCAGAAATAATTCGTCCGAGGATCAGAACAGACATTGACCCACCAACACCCCTATGCTCATTAGTTTTTGTAGTCACAGTTTGATACTATCGGAGTCGGTGCTCGCTTACACTAACGCACTATATGTGTCCGAGATGATTAGCGACCGTATGAGGATGTGGGGTAATATTGCCAATGTTGCTGGTCTTATGACTCACCACCCAACGGCAAAGAGAGTGTATGCTAGAAGAAGTAGTGACTTCCGTCCGTAAATGTCACTGAGCTTTCCATACTAACCATATGATTAGCAGGCCTGACTTTCAGAGCGATGACACAGCTCACTAATGGTTGGGTAGCCGCAGCTGCAAGAGCGAAGCTAGTAAGCAGCCACGTTGAATCGTGTAGAGCGTTAAATTCAGAAGCAATGATAGGATGTGTAGCCATAACGAGTGAGCTGTCGGCATTTGAGATGAAACCTCCTGCTTGTTTGTCAGAAAGGTGTACTTGAGACCGAAACAATCTCTCACCGACTAGCAAGACGAGCACGACCTTTGCAACCGAGGTTGACCCAAGCACATCATCGCCAGAAGAGGTGGCAGGCCTCGAGTCGAGGCTCGCTTCTTCGTCATTAGAGTTGTTTGACGACGTGCGTTCGAGAGGAGGCGAAACGACGGTATCAACTAAAAGAGGTGTTGTTTCGGACGTTTCAGTAACTACTTTATGTGACATCACAAGAGAAAGTCTCGATATGAGCAATCGAGGTCGAAGGAAAATGTGTAGCGCGTGACGGCTGTGCTTGAATCGGTGTGGTTAATAGGAAGAGAAGAAGAGGGGGTGACAGAGACACACGTGGGAGCCGATAACAGTCTGTACGTTATCAAGAATAAATTTTTACTAGGCTGCAGAACTCCGACGCCGATACCCGAACCCATGGTCGTCGGTATCCATTCACGGGTTGTGAAAGGTTCTTGCACGGAGAACTGCTTAGCGAGACAAGCGCTGTTGTAACACCGGGGTCTAATTGCATCATCGGTAAGACAACGCACTAGTAAAATGTTCTTCCAACTCAAAGAATGAGATCTGCGCGATACAATGGTGAATTGGTGCTTCTTATCGGACGTATTGTCAGCCGTGGATATGAGCAGCTGCGGGTTCCAGCTCGAGTGCGGCCACTCTAGACCCAGTCTGACCAGTGCCTATTGTGGCGATAGACGAGACCATCCTTTTCGAACTGTGGCCCTTCGGCATCTTGAATGTATCCAAGCTCACACCGACTGTATTCAACCTTCTTCTGCTGTACTTGGTAAAACCGGTCGAACCTTGGCGAGAGAGCATCATGTAGGTTCCTTACGTTACCTGCTGGATGGAGAGCTTTCCATGGTTCGATGCAGGTTCGACCTTTACATGACTTTAAGACAAGTAGCAAGGCGTCCAAGCGTGATACAACCTTTTGCAATGGATGACCTAGAAGGCTTGAATATGTGTTACCACGATTGTTTAAGAGATTCTTGAGTTGGCCAGGATCGCCCTGAAAGGCTGTCAGCTTGTTTCTTGGACTCGTCGACGGGCATACCTTTAGATCATAGAGCTCATGCTCGTTGTTACACCACACCGAGTAGTAGAAGTTGTATGAACCACCGAGAATGCGCAAAGCTTTGTATGTGTTGTTGTAATGGAAATGGCCTATCGATGTGTGAGATATTGATCAAAGACACACCAAACTTTGACTTACCTCCACCCCAATCCTTACCTTCACCAAGCGCAAAGCCCCAATATTCGACATTGACATGCTCGTGGCGACCAGTTTTCGCTTCTTCAATTGAAGATTTTGAGACTGGAATTGCTTCACCATCGAAATCCGGTCTCAGAGGTGCGCCAATAAGCTTCAAGATCGTAGGTGCGAGATCAGTATGCGTGGTTACAATTTCGGTCGTTGTATTCTTTGGCACGGTTGGCCCTCGTATGATCAGAGGAACATTGATGTCTTCTTCGAATCCACATTCCTTCCCAGGCTGCAAGCGGTGCTGGCCGATATGGTATCCGTTGTCACTGGAGTATATGATATACGTGTTCTCGAGAATTCCAAGTTTATCAAGGCGAGCTATTACACCATCTACAAGTTCATCTACACCTTGCAGTGCTTGAAGCCTTGCACGGTAAAATGCGTCGTTGTAGTCTACGTTCTCCTGCGTTTGACGGGGAAGCTTTGTTATCCAGTTGACGCCTGATGGCTCTTCAGGGTTAAAGTTTGCGGTCCTCGGAACTTTGGTATCTGGAAACAGATCGGCGTGCCTTTCTGCTGGTATTGGAGGTGAAAAATCAAGGTTGAATTCCGCTCTTGATTCTCGTGTTGGTTTGATTTCAACGTTTGCGTGGGGTGCAATCGGCGCGATACCAAGAAAAAAGGGTTTGTCTTTCGCAACCGCATCCTCAAGAAATCCGTAAGCTTTTTCAGCCAGCACATCAGTCGTATGCTTTCCTTCATAACTAACTGGAGGATCACGATTCCGCTGGTAGGTACTGTTCAAATACCGGTAAGTGAAGGGGTCGAGTAAAAAATCCTACAAAGCATTAGCCCCTTGAAATTCACCTCAGGACGAGAGCATACAGATCCATTGAATCCATTCACATGTGGTGAATTATAGTTTTCGACGGTATGTGCATTAAATAATTTCCCGGTATAGTAAGTGTTGTAACCAAATTCCTGGAGCCATATAGGAAGGAAATTCTCGTTCAGCCCTTGACTGACGAATTTGGGATAACCACCGTATGGGGGGTTTACATCCGTCACATTTGTATTGTGGGCGGCTTTTCCAGTCCAAAGGGAGACCCGCGATGGACAGCAGATCGCAATGGTGCAGAAGTGGCGCTTGTAGAAAGTTCCCTGATGAAGCAGATGTTTCCGGATCAATGGCGTATAGTCCAAGGAATTCAAATGCAAATCTTGATCATCCGTCAGGATGAATACTACGTTCGGTGAGGCTGAGGTGGGGTGGTGGATAGGAATTTGATGCTGCCAGTTTTGACTCGACAATCCTTGCTTCTGCGCAGCTAACCGGAGGCCAAAATTGGCCCAAAACAGCGAAGACCAAACCATTACCAAATCAATGATATGAGCAATGAATGAGAACTGAAGGATTCGACGATGCCTTCTTGGTGCTGTGTCGGATATCAATGTCGGGATGGCGTCGGCTAGTGATGGCGTGCTTTACCCTGGCTATCACACACCTGAGGCCTCATGCATGTGAGTACTTAGCACAATCACTTGCCTCCTGCCGCGCGTTCGACATCATGGAAAAATTGGCGATTAGAGCTCAAAGTCATTAAAGCACATCGAAATCATCGCTATAATGATGAGTGGCTGTGTTGAACGTTTGACAACGACGTTTAGCGCGTTAATGACGTAATATCAACTCAACTTGATTTATGCATACTATTGTAAAAGCCTGTCAAGTTTCGCTACTTTTGCTATTTGTTTCATTGTTTCCCGCCGTTACTCTAGAAACGATTCTGAGCCTTTTTTTAATGGCCTGCCATTTTGCCAGTCGTCAGGAGGTTTGAGAATGCAAAATGATCGCGCGTCCTCGCACGTGCCTTTTATCTCTTCATACGTGCAAGAACTGCACCTCTGGAAATTCTTTGCTAGATCCTCTTAGAATCTCACCTTCGGGTTTCAGACCCAACGTGTACCAAAAAAAGGCTGAGAAATACCTTCCCAATATCTTCTCCACTCTCGCTCCAGGGACCGAGCTCAACAACGACTTCGCTGTGTCGCTCAATTCATCTTTGATACCCGCAACATCGACAAGGATGTTCAGATCCCAATATGATGCATGCGAGCTGTTCTTGATAGTAAATTCCTTCCTATGGTCAACGTAAGGACTATTACTCAATGTGTTCCAGAATTGCGTCCACGTGGGATCCGTAGATGAATCGTGTCCCTCACTTCCCCACAGCATGAATGCTTGCTGGTGAGAACGAGTTCCAAGGGATCTGTTAAGGACGGGACCAAACATCATGCCATCATTGTTCACACCAGCACGGAATCTCTTGTCGTTAAGCAATGCTGTGGCACTAGCTGCGCCTCCAAAACTCTGTCCAAACATCAATGCATTCTCAGTAACTCCAAGCTCATCGAGGACGAAGGAGGCATCATCGGCCCGGACTTCTAGTGCATGCTCCACCGATGCAGTCGACCCATTCGCATCTGCTGGTTTCGTCACATACCCACCAAGAATTACATCTCCATTAGGAAATTCCACGACATCCGTGTCATAGGGATGATCCATTGTGATGACAGTAAATCCATGGCTAGCTATCTCTTGCGCAATATGGTTCGAAAACGTCCTCGTAGTGTTCAGGCCCGCACTAAACAATGCCAATGGGAACTTTGTCTTCCCTCCTCGCTCTACATTGCCTCTTCGCCCATACTTCGGACTGCATGCTTGTAGATAGAATCGCGCCCATAGACCCTTCGGGTAATCGTATTCGCCCAAAATCTCATCCTCAACAGCGGCAGTGGCCGGCGTCGTGTACGGTACGTTGATGAGATTGCAGTGAGAGCGTGGAACGGGATCAAACCGAGTGATCATGATGCGACGAACATGTGAAGAATTAAATGGGTCTAGCCTGGATTGATCTACCCATTCTTCATTTATTAGTGAAGTATAATACGATCCGGTGCCTTGTGGGAGTATCAAGGGTCTAGTCTCGGCATAGGTGGTATGCAAAACGTTCAGATGCAGTAGGAAGGCCACGAAAGCAATCATTGCGAAGACTCGAGGAATATTCGACCATTATTTATCTCAGGCTTGAAATCATATGGAGATTTGTACCCAGGATTCAAATGCGGGGAGAATGCGAAATACGAACGAAAATCATCCACCTGCCTTAAGCGGACTGCAAGCTAAGAAGCTAACGTAGAGATCTCCCGGTTCACAAAACCGCATGCACTCAACGCGGCTGCAAATATAGCTATTTCATTTCAAGTCTCGGCCAGAGCTACGTAGGTATGTGCCTCTTTTAGTTGGTAAGCAAAACATTATATTTTTATTTCCGATCCACAGTCACATAATATAGCAATCGTCTCAAGATACTCACAGTACGTATAACGATGATACCAAGGTTGGATTCGAGTTAGGTATCGATTGGCACGACTGCTGAGAGTCTCATCGATGGAAGTTCATGCAGTAGTTCGTTCGCTGAAACAGTCAACTTAGAAACTGCATGTGTATAAGAATGTCGCGTGTATGAGATGAAGCTCACATCAGAGCAAAATACAATGTGAACAAAGGAGAGTAATAATTCTATCTGACGAATGATTGATATTGTATCAAAGGTAGATTCTGTCCAAGATCGCTTTCCTTCATTTGCTTTCCTTCTCTGTCCCAGCTCTGGGACACCGTAGCACTTGAACCTATTGCTCGCTTCCAATCAGCAAGCAACACCCGCCGAGCGAGTCACAATATTGACCGCAAGTCCGGAATCGCCATGACCCTGCTGCAAGCCGCCTCCACAGTAAGGTGTGAAGCAACACTGTTCCCTAACACTGCGCACTCCCCATCCCATCTCCCAATTGCTCACGTGCGTATTTTCAAAGATATAATTGTTGTAGCAGCACATTTTGACGCTTCCCCTAGTCGTAGAGACCCAGCTGGTTTTCGGAAGACTGCGATCGCCACCGCGGCTCTGGAGATCTTTAAACAAGGCCTCAATATCCCCGGTGTTGATGTCCCCGCCTCCATAGCAGTCGGCTTGCACACTCATGGGCGGATTCTCAGGGTCGTACGGTACCTGGTCGGTGGTCGCGGTGTAGTTAATGGGGAATGGACCTTCAAAGACCAGCTCGGCAGCCTCCGATGCAGGGGCTGGCGCTGCAGCACTTAGACTGAGTGCGAGGATCGCAGAAAAGAGCTGAGAGGAGCGCATTTTAGATTTAACTAGAGCTTTGGATTGAAGTAGTAATGTCTTGATGAAATTGGTGCTTGATCTGTAGACGTAACTATCCAGTGCTGGTTCTGCCTCTCTTATACCCAGCATATCCCTCGAGCTCAGTCGCTTCAGCCCTGACTATTCCCCAAACAGCTCATGATAATCTCACGATGTTTTGATTGCATGCAGTCTCTACTGTTGCATCGGGCCAAGGACCTGTCAGCTCCATGACAGCCAAGCATGCGCCCAAGATAATACGAGCCGAAGATACTAACTACATACTACTTTTGACCTCCAGACCGAAAACAGAGATCGCTCTGACCGAAAATTTTCCGCTTTCGTGTCTCAGCCTTGCATGTAACAAGAATCAATTCGTCATTCCGCAGGTAGGCAGAAAATTTGGAACTCATGCATGACATCGACACGCTCTCGGATTAATACAAACTCAGCCTCACCTCCTCACGGGCAAGCTTAGTAACATATTGATTACACAGTCGGCGATGTCCATTCGCAAGTATTCCAAGGGTGGAGATGACGGATTCTGTCGGAGTGAGCATACAACCCTTCTTACCGCTCTAGTCCTTTAGAATCGTGGTCGGCTAGAACGAACAAAGACACTAACAGTAACTTGCTGCTTGAATAGAGAAAATCTAGAGATAGTTCAGACGACACTTAAAGTGTAGGGACTTAACCTGATGTAGGGCAATATAAAATGTCCCGATCCGGCAATTCAGCCTCACAACAACATATCGCCAAGCCGGTACCGAGACTTGACATTAATATATTGAGCTAAAGACGGTGGTTTGGAGTGAATTCTTACGTGATTGGCAGGTGAATAAGCAGTCTAGTTGCATCTACCGCATGCATTCAGTAATCGCCCTTCACTTGTCTCGGAATTAGTTTGGAGGGCAATTCTGTAATGGACACGTGCATTGCAACGTTTTGGAGATGCGGATATACACACCACGGGAGTCAGGACAGATATCAAAGCCAATTATTCACCATATCTGAAGCGTTTTTCTCTCTCGTCTAGTCTTCCTGACTGATTCTGAGCAATCCGTGATAAGTCTTTGTCTCTACGATAGACTTCACTAGAAAGGTATAATGTTACTAGTCTCCTTGAGAAGAACGGCACTTAGAAGAACGGCACTTAGCCCCCACTCGCTACTAGAATCAGCGCAGTATTCACTATATATCACGCGTGTAGGCTAAGAGGATACCTCTTGAAGAAGGTGCTAAGATCGGACAATGCTTCATGAAAACTTGTAAAGTCTCGTGAATATTGTGTCTCAAGAAGGGCCATTTCTTTGTTAGAGTGCTTCATAAGCATGAGGCACAGACTAAGAACAGAAATAATTAACACGCTCAACAAGTGCGTCTAGGCTACTCGGTCCCCTTGAACTCGGCTACTCGGCTACGTTCCCACTTCGTCACTCTGCCTGTCTAGAAGCCAATCGTTCTCCAAATGAGAAATCACGGTCCATTATGCCTGACCCTACAGCTTTACTTGATATTATGAGCTTGACATGCAGGAGGATTGAACACAAGCATTTAGCATTTGTATGTCACGTACACTTTGCCCTTCCCCTCATCTGGCTTTTTGAAATCAGTTCCTAGTAGCAACAATAGGTCGTGGCCGTCTACATATATGAGTCATGAGATCCAGCTTATGGAGGTATGAACTATTTATTCGTGCCCTCTCAATGACCGTTTCCCCATCGTCATACTTTCAGAGTTCAGTGGTAGTGCTACGGCTTACAATAATACGACGGGAATTCCGTTTCTTTGCTGTTACATCAGCAGCGCAGAGATTCGCTCAAACTAGCCGATCGATGATGGTGAGCTACAATGCTTGGACAACGCCACATTACACTTGAGCTTCATGCGTATTCCATTTCTTCAGGAAGAGACTATCTCTCCAACCAACCTGACACGGAGGGTTTCGATATCCTTCAAAATTCAATTTCAATGGGTAAACAGCCATGTGTTTGCATTGATGCACGATCTATTGCAAAATGGCGATCGCGATCGCGAGAAATGATGACCCAAGGCCTGGAACTAGAGGCTCACACGAAGAAGTTTGCCCCTCCGTAAATATCTGAGTATCGGTGATGAAGTATTGGCATATAGCATGACTAAGTATGACCTGTTCCTAACACACCAGAGGACCGATGATCCTGTAGAAAGTTTCGGCGCTTCAAACGTGCACGCTACACACAGCACAACACTACTCATTTACGCATCCATTAACCCGAGTACGAACGCGCGTACCAACAGATCTAACGCAAGATCTATCTCACCTTCTCATATCGTGAAGTGATTATACCCCAATGTTGCGTCCGAGCCCCAGGTTCTCAGCAACGACCCACCTTCGACCGAGAACGCGAACGCGAACAGCTCTGGGAACGCACAAACTGCCGTTCCCTTCCCCGGTTCCGCCTCCCACCCGGTCATACAGTACTATCCATTCTCCGAACTTCCTGCCGGCAGCTACATACGAGCGGAACCTGGCTGGAATCCCTCGAACGATCCAATTTGGCTAAATGAAACCTATATTCCATTGCTCCGGCAAGCTGGCTCTGATGGCCCCGACGCGCATGTCAATTGGGTTTCTCAGAAGACTAGCAGGACATGATGCAGTGCTACGCTAGCAATCCGTGATGGCGGAGATCAGCAGGCCAGGAAAGCTTGTTCTCACCTCTCGCACATGGCAGTGGCGCATGGCGATCATATCAGCACGGCGATGTAGTCCACATCACCAAAAATCTAACTCGGCATTGCAAGCTTTTTTTTACGTGTCCCCGCTCGTCCGTCTATGCCTTATGTTAAGTATAACTCCGTTCCCCCTAAGACATCAGCGAAGTACATATACTCACGTTTCCAGTAACCGAAAACAGCAATTTGCAATGCCGGGGATAACCTGCCCACGCTAGTTGTGCCCGCGGTTTCTACAATATACATTCTATATCACGAAATGGATGATGACGTTCTGGACGCAGTGCAACATCGACTTCAATATGCCGTCGCAGGCTACACCTGGATTCCTCATCCCGCGGGTCCGGCTCATTGGACGATCTCCCATTTCGCGCGGGAGGGTAGAGTTCGAGGTCTCGTATTCTTCATCAGATAGCACTTGCTATCGCATTTGGAATTCCGCCATGGTACGACCATACTATGTTTAGCAATGAAGGTTCATCAGAACGTTCACCAGAAGAATCCGAAGCCGGGGTTTATAAGGACAGCGAAGGGTACATGATCCCTTCCGTCGATCAGTCGAGAGAGTCAGTTGAAACTTCTGTATTTCAAGGACAAGTTCAACACACTGCCAAAATGCGTTTCGCAGCTGTCGCCTCCATCCTCGCTGCATGCAGGTAAAGCACACCTTCACTTGCTCTTCCATCACGCCTTTCCCTCAACTTCTTATTCCTCATCATAACTATTCTGTCGATAACACAAATTTCTCTCGAACAACTTGCCCTTTTTAGGCCTTGGGCCATCACCCTCCTGTTCACCATAGTTCTGCAATTCTTCATCTCCATTTCTAGAATTAACACCTCGCCCTACAGCTCCCTAGCTTCTGCCTACGACCCCCGCGCCGCCGAAGCCCTCGCGCGTCCCGATCCCCAGCGCGATCCACGCACCCGCTGCACCACCTACGTTAGCACGACGACCCAAACCCGCACGCGCGGCGATGTCGACACCACGACTAGCGAAGTCCTCTACCTGAAGCCTGTGACCACAGTCGTGTACGAGACGATCACGAGCATTACGACCTATGTCACGACTGAGGATCGGACGCGAACGAGGACGAGGACGCAGACTGTCAGTCAGTGCATTGTGGGGCAGTAGATGGAAATTGGACGAGGAATCCAAGATTTGGAGAGAAAATTAGTTGGGTAATTGGAGAGAATTTATACGGACTTGGGAGATGAGGTTGTGGTGTTGACGATGCCGAGCTCCATTTATATACAAACCTATACAGCCGACAAACACTCTCGAAACACTGCACTCGAAACACCTCGACGTTACACCCGGTATGCAAAAGATTGCTGCTACACATGACCTCCATGCAGCACCTCTTGTAGAGCCCGTCCTTTCCTGCGTGACATCTATCTTCGTACTCGTCGTGACACTGTCCCTCGTCCCATGGTTCCACCTGTCCCATCCATCCCATCCCTCAACACCCGCACAACAATCCATCAACCCCACTCCTACCGCTCAACCACCCAGCCAGCACCCACTACATATGCTCCCAAAGCACACTCATCCAACCCCATATCAAACACGATGCCCTCGCCACCGCTTCCCTCCCACCAAGGCGACGCCTCCTGGAACCCAAAGCACATTTTCCAAGTCGGCATGCTAACCCTCATATTCTTTGCGTTCATAGCTTCATGGCCGCTCATGTCGATCTTCATTGCGAAGAGTTCGGGAAGCGCGTGGCCGCATCCTCAAGTATACTGTACGTCACGCCCTGACACTTTCTTAGCCACGAGGAAGAGTAAATATGGCTTTCAAAGGGGGCTAATAATGTTAATGCTAATGCCAATGAAAAACAGGTGCCCCATGTTCCTACATCTGCGCCCACGGCACCGACAAAATGTGCCAAGTACTCAGCTGCAGAGAGAGAATCCAAGACGAATACGTAAGAAAACCCTCACCTCAACTTCCTCCTCTCTCCCTCTCTCTCTTTCTCTCTCTCTCTCTCTCCCCGTCCTTCGCTACATTTTGTTCTTCTATTCTCCGAATTGCTCACCCTCCGCAGGACTCCGAGGGCTGGCGCACACTCTCCCTCATCGAGCGGTGCTGGGCCGCAGATGGGAAGGGGAAGGATCCATGGGGACTGTTGACGCAGGAGGGAATGGTGGAGCGACCGGATGGGACGAGCGTTCTAGAGGAGGTAGTTGAATGAAAAAGGAGCTTTTTGAGACTCAGAGCTTCCAGGCGTTGGTTAGATCCATATCAAATGCTGGCTGGCTTATTGGATGTTCACAAACCTAGATATGCGACGATCGAACACAAGTAGGCTTTTCGCGCTCATGTAGCCGCTCTCAATGTGAATAATACAGGCACGAGAACCCTTCAAAATTTGAACAAAAATGTCATTCGCTTGCATATACATACAAGAGCAGCGTTCTACTCAGCTCCTACCATCCCTAGTGCTTATAATGGCACCATGCCAAACCATGACATCGTTTCATCTGCCTCCCTAATGTTGCGTGTAGACTAGAAGTGAAAAGCCCAATGTGGTTTGCCTCACGATACCATACATCCCACCATCTTCACCGAAGAACGCTCTCCAAAAGAAAAGACCAGACTCAACAAAACAACGCCAAGTTGGGCTGGACCTGATCGCGCCCAAAGAGCATGTAGTCCAGTGTATAAGTGCGCCCAACACCAAGCAGAATATCCACCCATGTATGTACAATGATGGAAACATGTTACGTAAGGAGAGAGAAAGACATGGTCGATCGTGTTCGTTTTTTGAGCCGTTGCCGTGCCGCCCAGAAAGAGATGTCTTTTGATATGACGAGGTGACGTACGCCAAAGAGCTCCAAAACGCCCGACCATGTATTGCCAGAGAACGGCGATGCGTCCGGAGAAGGATGTAAAGTGCGAGAGATTAATAGGTCGTAAGAGGATTATGATTATGAGGCGTTACTGCGTAAACCGGATGAGTCGAGGGGATAGAGATGGCACAATTGACTTGGAGGAAGTCATGCGCGTGCGACACATTCCCTCATGGCAATCATCTGGAAGTCGGTAAGTGACGTGTCCTAGTACTTGGGAGGGTAGGGTGCATTTTCTTGTTCCTCTGCACCTGGTACCCGCGGGTTTGGAAATACGAACCGGTTCATCATCTGGGGGTTGGGTTGCATGGGCATTCCCATGTGCACGCCGTTCGGCTGCAGCTGGGCGATGCCATACGGATTCTGGTGATTAATGTCGCTTCCGAGGAAGTTGTTCATAGCTGCACCATGCAACCCTTGGGCCTGAGACACTGGGCAGTCCTTGTGCGCGAGAAGGAGAGTCTTGAGATTGACAATCTCCTCGCGTAGCTGGGTGACAGTCGCGGAAAGTGCGTCATTCTCTGTGCTGAACAGTTCGACCTTAGCTTGGAGATTAGCTAACCATTGCTTCTTCCGCTGACGACATTTGAGTGCAGCCACCCTAGAACGAATTAGTACATAATGGTCAAGACAATGTGTGATACTAACCTATTCCGTTCGAGGAAATTTTTGCGTTTCTCCTCGTCTGTCATCTTCTTGCCACCCATGTCTTCGCCCTTGATGTCCTTGGACTCGTCATCTGTTTCATCATCGTCGTCGTCCATGGACATTGCAATGCTCTTCTTGCGGCTGCTACCCTTGGGCGCTTCATCGGCCTTGCGTTTGGTGCCTGAAGTCTGCTTCGCACCACCCTTCTTGCCACGCGAGCGAGTGTTAGTTTTCATATCCTCGCTCTGTCCGCTTTCCGAGAAGTCGCCAGTATCGGCAGAGCCAGGAATGCTGTTGATAGATCCCTTGGTATTTCGCCGGCCATTCTCTTGACCAACGGGCTGCACGGGCATGTGTCCTGCATTGACTGACTGCTGCTGAGGTGGCATTGAGAAGGCTTGCTGGCCGTTACGCGCGCCGCCGTTCTGTGTAGCAAAGGAGAGAAGGTCATTGGCAGCGTTGCTGACGTCGTGGTTTGCGTAGGGATCGTTCTGTGCGCGCTGCGGAGGCTGCTGCAGCTGGGCAATGTTTTGACGATCCATTCCAGCTGTCACCGTCTCAGGCTGAGATGTTGGGCCAGTCGTAGCAGATTGTTTTTGATTTGCTTGAGCGGCTGCGCGGAGAGCAGATTGCTGGAAGTCGGCAGTGCTGGGCGTTACACCTCCGCTTTGGAGATTGAAGATGGCCTGGGTATTTGGACTGGGCGCTGGGAACATAGACCCGCCACCACCTGGCGTTAGACCTGTCCGCAGAGACGACTCGTTGGGGGTTGGGAAACCTCTGAAGCCTTCGCTGAAATAGTCAGTCTGGTTTGTGGGACCAGTGAGCATCGCAGGACTCAAGGGTCCAGCGCGTAATGACTGCCAGCCTGGGGTGATGCCCGGTAGAGGTGACGGTGACGTTATATTGGCGACGGGTGGGAGAACCGTTTTTCCGGGTGTCTCGACGGATGGATTGCCTTGGCGAAGTTAGTATACTTCTACACAGGTTGCCAATGACGTCTCTCTAAATGCGAATTGAGAGGTGTTTGCATGGAGAGACTTACCGAACGAAGCCTCGAAGGGATTCGGTTCGACGCTGAATGGATTATGCACCCTGGACGATCGTTAGCCTCATAGGATGAATTGCAAGCAGGGGAGACTGGTCGCGGTCCATTGTCGCAGTCGGCTCAATCAATGGGCGTCATTACAAACGTCTGCCAAGAGCCTCGGGTGTCATCGCAAGCGAGTGCGCGACAGGACCGGAGCCAGTCTGCAATTGTGCATCGAGTTCACGTACGTGTTGAAGTAGTCTGGGGTTTCGCCGGTGGTAGTGGGTCGGGGGGGAGGTCCCAACGGCGCATTGGACGCTACTGGCTTTTCAGAGGCAGAGGCCTCGTCTGTGGTGGGCGCTGTGGGTGCAGTTTAGCATAGTGCACAACGCGTGACATGGCCGGGAGGTCGCGCATGGCGACGAGGTACTCACCCTGATCCTGCGAGGTAGTCTCAGCCTTAACAGGCTCTGTCGACAATGTCAGTGAGGTTGAGGCTTGGGCGGTAGGGGCGATGATGCAATGATGCAATAAGGTATGATGGGCAGCGGCATGCGATAACAGAAGGTAGATGACAGGGTAGTGAGAAAGGGCAGGTAAGGCATTGGGTGACGTGCGACAATCAGGTACGTACCGTCAGACTTGTTAGTGATGGCCTTCTTTTCCTTTGGCGATGACATGGTAGTCTGGGGTTTTGAGGTGGTTGCGGCAGCCATTATTGTGCGTGGTTGAGGTGACGTAGTGCTTCGGTGCTTTCTTGAGGGCCGGGGTCGATCTCACGGTACGCGCCCAGAAACTTTTCACTTGCACCCGCTGAGTCCGTCCCGTCTCAACAGGGCGACGTGCAGTGGCCGAGTCACGCGGAATGGGTCCCTATCAGACACAAGGTCAGCGCACAGAGAGGCTTGCGATGGCAGCGATGGCAACGAGGGACTCTGCTTGCGTGGAGGGTGTCGCAGCGTCTGTGGAGCCCACGGCGCGAGCGGCAAGGCGCGACGCAAGCAAAGGGAGCGACAACGGGCAGCGGTGGTAGCAGCAACATACCAGTGGCCAAAGGCGGGGTAGATGGCTAGGACGAATCAAGCGCTCAAGGGGCTGACTTTGTCGCTGCGAAGTCGTCCAAAAAACCAGCCTCGAGGAGAAAGGCACGGGGTGACGTCAATGTACGTTGCGCCCCCTAGCGATCGCTCTGTCCGTCCCGATGCGCTGCAATGCACGCAAGGGATAACCAGAAGAGAGCGTCTACGGATGCTCAACGCTCTCGAGATGAGGCTCGTTGCACTCGACGGAGGCCGTTGGGGGGGTGGGGAGAAACTGATGGTGAAGTGTGACGTACGAGGAGGAGCGAGGAAATGATGGCGATGACGTTGCTCGGCTGGAAAGTGCGAGGAAGGGGCAACGCAGCCCGCCAAGCCGCTTAATAATTCGCAATTCCAATCGGCGCACCCTCGCTGTGAGACCTAACCCAGTGCGGCAGTGATCCCCGCCGAGCGCCGCCCAATTCTCCCGATGGAAGCTCTTGTTTCCCACGCTCCCCCGATTCCCACAGCCCAGCGTCCACCGCTGCGACAGCTCTTCACCAAAGACACATGTCCGTCTGTCCTTGCTGTTGCTGCCGAGCGTCGCTCTGCTCGGCCCTGCTGGACGCGGTGGCAGCAGGGCGGATGAGACAGATGACGATATGGCCGGGAGCGCAGCCGATACCCCGTGCTGGACTCGCCTGTTGCCGCAAGCGGTAGGTACCCAGAATTCCGATCCCCGTCGAGTTTACCGATCGCCCGCCGTTTGGTAGTTAAGTTAGCCTACGCCTTGCCTATACTACGCTTTATCATCGATTCTATCGAGCGCATCTACTCTGGCACCCGTTGCGTTTGCCGAAAAGTCGGTATTATTGAATTAATGTAGTCCAGTCGCTTTTGTCCACTGGCCATGAATAATCCGTGATGACGACAACACCGGCCACCATGGTGAGGTTGCCTATCCCCTTCTAACGGTACATGATACCACCTGGACCCGACGAGTATCCCGCCATGCGTATTGGACTCTCTTCAGGGGCCGTGTTATACATGAAAACGTCCATTGGCTTACCGCCCCTTCCTTCACCATACCTCCCTCGCTCCTTCCCAACCAACTGCGGCTGACTGAAGCTTGGCATTCGCGTTGGTTGAGGACAAGAAAGAGTATATCAATGGTCAACATAGCTTCACCCTTTTTCACAGCGACTGCCCTCATGTGCTGACTAGTCCGTCTGCACCATCACTTTACGACGCCACCGTGGACAGCCCTAGCCCAATCTCAACATCGCGGCCCTCTGCTGGAGCTTCAAGCCTTACAATGATGTATACAAACGTACCTCCTCGGAAGTAATTATCATCAAGAGTCTAAGCTGGCGTCCATGGATAATCTTTGGCATACTCAACAGGCTCAGCTCACGAAGCTGACCTGTCCCTGTGCGATACAGGTAGTCCAGTCAAGACCAAACAGTAGGACGAAGATTTCTCGTTGCAACGGACAAGAAGAAACGTAGACATTCCGCCGATAAGATGTACAGTTCAACTGCCACTCGATACCATGGTCACTTGCCCATCGTATGGTGCCACGCGACACCTACTATCATCCAAGCCACTCACGATACCCATTGGGTTTTGAAGCCCGCGAACTTGATTGGACAGCGTATCATCCTAAATACAGGAATCATACGCAGACATTGTCAGTTAAGCATTTTGTACCAAGCCGCCAGCGCATGTGCTGCGGATTGACGTGGCGCCATCCCGTAGCCGCAAGACCCCCGATATTATATGCAGTCAAGTACGAGAAAGGAAGTCGACCTCCAGTTCGGATGCCATACGTTGGGTCAACTTTCCAAAGTTACCCATTCATATGTTGTGGTATAAGCATTCCTAGCTTCGCATTTACGTATTGGAACGATTTGCCTATACGCATCACCATATGAGCGTGAAAATGTTCCCGTTCCCTGTGAACTCCAAAATGATCAAAATGTCCATCACTTGTCCGTGATCGTTGTCTTTCCCGCTTTACCAAACCCCATTCTTCGCACTGGGGGACTGCCATGTATGATACATTTCCTTCCACAGCAGTCCAAGACAGGGATGATCACGTAATGATTGGACCCATCATAACATACCTTTGTATTCTCTGAATGGCTTTGAAAGTATGGCATCCAGGCTTAATCAGCATGCGATGAATACCACCACCTCATGGTTTCGAAGGGCGGGACAACAACGACAACAATAACAGTGCCCGATCGTCTATACTCCTTGAATATTCACATATTTGTTTGGGCTTGTGTCCATCTCGAAGCACATGCGCAACTATTCGTATCTCCTGCAGCAACGACACTAAAACCAACGTGAGCTTGACTAACCATGGGATGATGAGTAATAACTTCATTCCTTTGGAGAAAAGCCGCCTCCTGCGCTTTCGATCCCTAGTGTAGTAAACCCACACATCGATTAATCGTTTTCTCCCTTTGTTAAAGAGGCACATGTACTCTTACCCCATCTCCGATACTACTGCAGCCTCAATCACAGCCGCAAAAAGTGCGAGATTTGTCCATTCGCGGTCGATGAATGCTTGTTGAATGCTTGATTCAACTTCATGCGTTCCTACTCGACGACGCGCAAAGTTTTCAACTGTGTATTCCCTTTTCGCAACCATTTGTCGTGATGGTTTGCATGTTGGCTTCGTTTCAAGAGTAAGCATGGTTGAAAAATACTACTGTAGCTGGTTTTGCATTCTCGTGACACCTGGAGAGAGGGACGGGTATGAAAATCTATCCTTAATCATTTTGCACATGACTGAGCGCCCATCATTAAACATCAGTGCGTAGCTAGGGTTTTGAGGGGGGGGAGGGGGGGAGAGATTAATATCAGAACGTCAATGTCGCATCCTGAAGATGGTGGGATGAAAGAACTTGATTTTGGTATCTTGAAAGTTCCTCTAGATGGGGAAGCATGAAGCTCTCATCTGTCACGCTAAAACTCCGAAAGCAATCTGGCCCAAATTCTCCCCGATTGAAAACCAAAAAGAGATAGAACAATATAGGTCAACCAACAGTATACATCAACCAGATAGGCTCATCGATCCCTTTCCTGGTGCGTAGAACAGCTTCCAGTCAAGGTCGTCTAACCGTGGTGGAACTGCGGCTGGTGCTGCTGATGACTATAGCCGCCCTGTTGCTGAGGGGCATAGTTCATGTGGTCGACCTTGCCAGGCTGCTGGTGGAGAAGCGGCTGCTGCTCGCGGAACTTGACTTCCTTCTCCTGCTGTGTCATGTCGCATGGAGTGCAGCAGCAAGCACAGAGGCAGTCTGTGCAGCCGTTGCCCTTGAGGTGGTATTTAGCGCGGATGTCACCGCGGTTGATCATGGGAAGGATGAAGGCTACACCGAGACAGGTCAGACCGCAGAATGCCGCGCACTGCGAATTGTTAGCGGGTCACTTGTGAGAGGTCATGGTTGGACATACGGAGCCGTTGCAGCAGGAGTAGCCGTCCAATTTTCCGTGGTTCTTAGACCGGTGGCGAGTGCGGCCATAAAGAATGCAGGGGCACCACCACGAGAGGCAGCCTGTGAATTGTAAGTCTCCATTTGATTCTCAGCCTTGTGATGAACTTACAGGTGCCGATGGGGGTGCAGCAAGAAGCGCCGGAGTTGTGCCACTCCTGTTGCTGGATGGTAGTCATGTTGATTGATGTGTGCTAGCGACGAGAAGATGGTCTAGCGAAGAAGGCGGAACCACAGAATAGAGGCTGGCGGGGTCTAAATAAATAGTGAATCCCGTACAAAAAGCTCAGGCCCCGTCGCAAAGCGAAAAACGAGGGCGATCGATCCTTGGATAGTTACACGGATTCGACGGATGCGGTAAGCCTGGGGCACAAACCACCACAAGGAAGGAATACAAGACGGCTACAAGCGTAGCCTACTGGCACGGCGTGCCACGTTTAAGTATTGTTCAGCATCGTGCGGGACGCACCAGCGTGCAAGGCAACCGGCCGGAATTGGCTTCGGGGCGTTGAAGAGGCTGAGACTCGAGGTCCAGCGACACGCTAGCGAATCCATCCCTACGCCTGGTGTCTAGTGATCTCTATTGTGGGAGCATCACAGGGGTCTGAGCGTCTCTCGAAACCTTGGGTATGCGTTTAGTAAGAAAATGGGGCGCTGTGGATGGGCGAACAGCGCTGATCGGGGGCCGCAGATAGTGCTACGCCGTATTTTTGCTCCCCTATTGCTGGGCAGACTGCAGCTGAAGGAACACAGATGCTGATACGAGCCAATGAGGGCGGACCGGGGAGCCAATTGCCCAATCTTATTTTCTCAGCCTTACGGTCCGTGGCTGGTATCGCAATCATAGCGCGCCCAAATTGGTGTGATTGTGGGGGCTGAGGTGTCCGTGTCCCACTTCTTGTGCTTGGACATAGTGTCTATGTTCATGCGCCCAACGCAGCAATGGTTGCGATCATGAGCTGCAAGACGACCATCGTGACCTGAGCGCTCTTCTCTCGCCCGAGTAGTCTGAGGCCGGACTGTTCGAATGGGCACGAAACTCCGTGTTGTGTGAGATTTGGATTCCCAACTGGATAATGAACCATTCAACCATGCCCAGTCTGCCTAACCGGAGCGAGGCAGCGGGCAACTTTAGACCGTTGCCAGAATCATAGACCAGGGTGCAAAACGCCAGAAACCATACTCAAATTGTCTAGTAGGGCCCACCAGTTTTGTTGAACGTAGACAGAAGATTCTGTTAAGATGAAGATGACGGCTAATATCTAGAAGGAAAATGATAACTAGAATTCGTGGGACGCCCCAAAATAGAATTAGCGTCGCGCTATGCTGCGTGTGGTGTTAGTGCCAGGAGCATCAACTACCTGCAGCATCCGGCGACCAACATCAACTCAGGCCAGCCTTCAGTCAGCGACCTGTTGCCCAGCATCCTCAATCGTTTCGTCCTTTGATACCTTGTCGCCACCGTCATGCGTGTCCTTGCGCTCGCAGCTTCGCTCGCCGCTCTCGTAGTAGCGAGGGACTACGAAGACTCCGACTGGGCCACCCATCCGGATAAGACAGCCGACTGGTATGAGCAGCATGGAGAGCCGCTTCCCAAGTTGGCACCAGCCATTACCACGGTAGAGGCAAACAAGAGCTATGTCGTAAAACTCGAGTGCATAGGTTGTCCGTTTCGGGTGCGGGAATTGTACGAAGTCATCGAGACATGGCAAGAGCCGCCGCAGAACAATTCTCTGGTGTGTATCCTCTTTTTCGAAGGAAAACTGTTTTCTAACCTATGCAAAGCTCCTCAACTTCACCGTGGACGATACTGAACCCGGCCTCCTTCTCAATGGCGACCGCGTCGCACCCCTCGCACCCATGCCCCTCGGAATCCGGGCTTTCCAGACCCCTGCGAATCTCTCCGAATGGACCATGGGCAAGATGACGAGCCAGCAGATGCTCGACAGCACCTGGGCTATAGGAACTAAATATGGCACATTCGAGCTCCAGTACGAGCATGCTGTAGTAGGCGTGCGCGGCTACCGCGAGAACTGGCTCCAATTCGACATCACTGGTGTTCACATGCGGTCTTCGCGCAATCCCGGCAGTTACAATCTAGACAAAGAAGGCCAGCAGATTGTCCAAGTTCTAGTATACGAGGATAGCGAAACCAAGAAATTTACAATCGCGGAGATCCAGGTTGTGGATCGTGCGGATCGCCTGCAGCCGTACCGCATGAAATGCGGCCGGTTCGCCATACTCAAGACCTCATTCAATCCTCTCGAATGGGATTACTATGGCCAATTCGGAACATGGACAAGGATGTGGCACATGATGCTTTGGAAGACTATGCATTTCTTTGATGCAAATGGCCTTATTCTCATCATTGTGGCCATTTTGGCTGGCGCGTATGCCCTTGTTCGTAGGCGGACCAAGCAGCAGCAGAGGAAGGCTTCTATCCCGCGGATTGTGGTGGAGGATGTAGAGATCGCGCTGTTGGCGCCTGAGTACGACGACAGCCCTCCTGATTATGAAGACATCCCGGAGATCGACAACAAGGACACAGTGCCATGAGGCAATGACCATGAAACGTATCAGTCTTTTGGCGATAGTGTAACGACATTTTCTCAAATATAATAATTAACTCGACCGAACCTTTTCACCAGTCCGCGTGTTGCTGCATACGGTCCGACCATTGAACCTTTTTTAAGACTTCGCTCACCAGGTGAACCTCAGACACGTTGTAGTCGCTGACCCATGCAGAGTTTAGGATAATTCGCAGGTTGAAGCAATCTTTTGGTGATGCCAGGCACACTTAGTTCCTGTCGTACTTTCAGCTGGCCGTTGTATTCTTCGCAATTCGCCTCATCTTCGCGACATCCTCGCACCATCCTCGCGCCATCCTTGCGGATCTGTCAACATTTCTGTTATCGAGAAAGGATCTTTTAAACTACAATGGACTAGTACCCGTGGGAAGCGAAATGCTCTAGAAAGTATGCTTCGGGACGAGCCCAATGCGCCTAATTGAGTCACATACGCCGAGTGAATGCAATCGGGCTATTGAGTGAAAGCGGGGGATGTCCTTCTAGCTACAACAAGAGTTATGGAGCGCCACGTATGCGCACTTCGCAAGAAATCTATTCGATCGAGCTATGCTGCGAGAACCCCCGGACTGGCTGATCTAAGCGACTCAGCGCGTGCCGTGATCTACATTGACCTTCTCACATGCAATATCAGTACGATGAAGACATGAAAGACAGCTTAAGACATATTCATTGAGAGCTTTGACATTCGGAGCACGTGCCGTAGCTTGAGATACGTTGAGTTTAGGCAAATAGCAAGAATCATTCTGGGCTGACCTAGATTATAGAATCAGAAGCCACTTTCATTCATTATTTTACATTCGGCGCCCATTCCAGGCCTTTGCGACCGGCTCGATGATCTCCTCAGTGCTCTCGCCGTCCCCACGTACATCTTTCCCACCAACAGTCACACCATAACTCTTCGTAACCTCAATTGCGCCGTCATTCTTGCTCCTCGTGCCCCATGTTTCTGTCCCGTCCGCCTCTGTACTCCTTAACTCATAGCTCTTTCCTCCAGTCGTTGGCTTCCTGAACCAACCGAAGCTATGAGTGCCTGACTTCGTGCGACTACGGCTATTGCTCGAAAATGACAAGAGGAAGGGCATGTAGCGCTTGATGAAAGGCTTCAAGAGCACCATGGAAGCGCAAATAACGCCAGCATTGAGCTCGACTTCGGAGAAAATGCAGGCGGAGGCTTGGTAGTAGGTGGAGTCTGGGTTACCGATATAGTTGTACACGTACACTATGCGAACAATGGAGGTAATGATCACACTAAAGAGGAACGAGTCAATCTTGAGACTTATTTAGGATAAAGGGGCTTTCATAATTGCTTACCCCGATCCGAGTGCGAAGACGACTCCGAGCGCGATCTTTTGTTTGTTCGGTAGATGAAGCTGGTGCAACATAGGGATTGGCAGGAGCATGATCAACGCATCCGTAATAATGTTGACTTGGATGGTCAGCGAATGAGATGGAGACAAAGCAGGGTATCTTTGGGCTCGACGTACTGATGGCCATGAACAGATTGAGGTCTTTCAAACACTTGGGATCAGTATGCGTTAGGGGGTTGCAAGGACCCGCTACGACGATTGTGATTGCGAGCGTGTATCCGAAGATCAAGAGCGCAACTGCGTAGACGGCGACTCGAATCAACGTCGCGGGGTTGATCCGATGGTACAAGACAAGAAGCGAGAATTTGGTCAAAGCCGGCGTCCAAACATACACGACGCAGATTCCAATGAGGGTTTTCATGTACCCGATCAGCTGGACGGGGGTGACGTTCCACAGATGTTCTCCAAATCCGTATCGAAATGCTACACCGCTTGATTAGTATCTCCAATTCGCCTTTAAAGACCTGTCGCAAACGCACCATAGACACAGATTGCAAACCATGCAACACAACCAAGCCAGCTAAGCGTGATTAAGAAGTCATCGAGACCAAGACTGCTATTCAGGTAGCCGCGCGTATACAATCGCATGGCTAGGACAACAGTTGACAGCGCTGTTACTGCCGAATAAACAACCAAGACTTGTTGCTGTAAATCAGTTCTCTTGCCACTAAAGTCTGTTGTCACGCCTTGCGGCGCGGGCATGACGCCCTGCATCGTGGTTGACGTGGATGTAGACGCAGATTCGGAACCCATCTTCGCAGCCACAAGGCCGGAAAAAGAAGCGCAAGAACGGCTTTTAGAATACCAGGACGATAGAAGCCAGGGGTATTGCCGTGGTGGACCCTCATATGGAGGCTTGCTCGTTGGTTCAAGGATTCTCGGCGGCCCAACGGTTCTGGGTCGTTTGAGCATCCCCAACTTTTCCGCTTCACGAATAGCAAGGTGGATAATAGCAACGCTCTAGCCATTAGGATCTCGGAAATGTCCCTACAGTATTAGCTTAGCTCTCCCTGATATGTTCTGGATTGGCTCTGGCCAAGATTGAAATCGTATGATGTAGATCTGTGCCGATCCAGGCTAGCGGCGAGGCGGTTTAGGTGTTTGAGGCTCCGCTTATACGCGTAACCTTAATTCTACAATCTTTCCCTTCGAGAGAGAATTATAGGCCTGGTAGGATGCTTTTCCGAACTCAACATTTACTGAGAACTATACGCACACACAGACATGGCGGCACCACCAGAAACACTGCTTAACTTCACCGCCTACTTACTAACACTTTCTTTAGTAACGCATTAATTGTACAGGGTGTTTTCCGCCCCTGAAGTGGGGAAGGAATACACTAAATCCTTCGGACGCCACGCTGGAGTGATTTTAAGTGACATCTGGAGGAATGTAGGGGTATTTCAAACGGTAGGGATACCCAGGCCACGGGGTGGCTACCCAAGCCGACAAGCGCACGCGATACCCACGCCATGCCAAGCGTAGCATCGGCTCGCACCTCCCGATATATGTAACAGGACGTTGAAAACTTCTGCGAGATATCTCCTTGCTCCAGTTCTTCGCTTTCGAGCTGCAAGCTTGCAGTTCTATTAACTAGCATGGATCCCACAACCAAAGCCTTGGCCCTCCTCGCGCCGGTGTCGGCCATTACACTCCATGAATTTGTACTGCGGCGTGTCGAAGTGGATCACTTAACACTCCCGGGAATTGTGGTTTCGAGTACGGCATTTTGGGTGTTCGTTCACTACATTGGTTTTGCTGATGCTACTCTATTGGCTACGGTGTTTTGGGGGACCCTTTCGGTGTGGATTTTGCTTTATCGCGCTTTCTGGCATCCGCTTAGACAGTACCCGGGCCCCTTGGGCGCTAAGCTGTCAAAATGGTGGACGGTCAAGCAGGCGTGGGATACGAAGTGGCACTGGCACCGCGTGCAGCAGAAGTTACAACAACAGTATGGTGATTACGTGAGGACAGGTAATCACATCTTTCTTTCTTTCTTGGTCACGACTAGAAGAAGAGGGTCGCTGTTGGCCGTCGAAATATACCAGAAACGGAACCACCACGTGATCTTGACGAAATTGCTCGACCTATGCAGTGCACGCCAAAGCCTGACAAAAAACCCAAAGTTGCTCGTACCGATGCTGACTGCAAACAAGGACCTCGGGAGATCTCCATCTTCGATCCCTCCGCCATCCAACCAATCTTAGGATTCTCGTCAAAGACAACGAAAGGCCCCTTCTACGATGTCATGGAGAAATCCCTTCACTTGAACCGCGACAAAGCCTTCCACCGTCAGCGGCGCAAAATTTGGGACAATGCCATGAAAGAATGCAAGTGTCTTGCCCAAGATTTCCCTTCCATTTCTCGGTAGAGCTAACCAATGCAGCACTATCCGACTATGCCCCCCGCGTAGAAGAGTTCACCGACCAATTGCTCAATCGGTTACGCGAAGAAAATGGAATACCTGTTCCATTGCTCGAGTACTGCACATATTACTCTTACGATGTCATGGCTGCACTGGCCTTTGGCAAGCCTATGGGCTTTGTGAAGGGTGAGCAGAGCGACGTGGCAGCGAGTATTTTGAACACCTTTACTAGTGGTTTGGATGCTATGGGATTGATGTACCATATGCCTTGGTGAGTAGCGTGTACCGTGTTCTCTGCAATTTTTCCCCGAGCCAGACATGGAGATACTTCTTCGCAATAGCTTGCGCTGACACCAAATATTTCAGGCTGATGAACGCGCTTGCTGTTCTGACATCCCTCGCCGGACCCATGAAGGAATGGACAGATTGGAGTGTGCAAAAAATGAAAGAGCGCATGGCCGTCAGTATAGCAAACATCTGATCCTCCGTACCTAATATTGACACGCAACAGCTCCAAGACGCTCAACCCGATTTAATAATGCACCTCATCAACAACACACCCAAGGATCATTCTGGTCTTGCCCTTCTATACGGCGAATCCCGCCTAATTATCAGCGCCGGCAGCGAGACCACCTCGTCAGCCCTAACCTTCATCTTCATGCAGCTCGCCACGAACCCAAAATACATGCATGCCGTCCGCAAAGAATATCGCGAGCACAAAGATTCTTACAACTGCCAACGACCGCTCCCATTGCTCGACGCCATCATCCAAGAGTCGATGCGTATGTGGCCTTCAATCTACTTTGCTCCTCAGCGAGTCACTCCACCTTCTGGAATGCACATTGGCAATCACTTCATCCCCGGAAACACCATTATTCATATGCCTCCATTCGCTGTGAACCGCGATCCAAGAAACTTTGCGCGCCCAGATGAGTTTCTGCCGGAGAGATGGACTACGAATCCTGAACTGGTGCTCAACAAGAGCTCGTTCAATCCGTTTAGCACAGGTCCATATAACTGCGTGGGTAAGGGGCTGGCGAACATGGAAATGAGGAGTGTGATTGGTAGAGTGATCAATGAGTTCGATGTCTGTGTTCCAGAGGGTTTTGTCGCAGAGGAATATTGGGAGGGGGTCAAGGATCATTTTACTGCTGGGCCACCGAATCAGTCGGTCAGTTTTGTCAAGGTATAGGTCCAGTTACGTTCCGCCCTCCGCCCTTTTCCATGAGTAGAATTACATTCTAGAGGTAGCGCGAGGCATATAGCTGAATGCAAGTGGTGCAGCCCGCATTCATAATGACTCATCTAACCCAACTCCAGCTGAACTTCAAGGGACTCTTCAGCGAGTAGTCAAAGTCTCTCCTCTTGTTTCTTACTCTATCATTCAAACGAACGTCACTACATTAAGCAGCAGATGCAGTCTGTCTCGCCGAGCGAACACAGTAAAAAACCTCGGACGTAAACCCACGAAAACATCCCGCTAGCGCAAACACTCCAACCAATCAAATCACACCCTCAACCATTATACCATGGCTGCAGTGGTAGAACCCTACAACCCCTGCTGGCCGCTCGAATTCGAAACCATACAAAAATCACTAAATGTCCATCTCCGCGACATCCCCATCGTCTCCATCGAACACATAGGCAGCACCTCAGTCCCAGGTCTCGCCGCAAAGCCCGTCCTCGACATCGACATCATCGTCAGGCGCTCGAACGTGCAACCCGCCATCGACGCGCTCGTCTCCAAAGGCTCATTCCTGTACCTGGGAGAACTAGGAATCGTCGATCGCCATGCGCTCAGAGACCCGGATCAATCACCTCAGAGGAACATATACGTGTGTGTGGACGGCGCGTTCCAGCTTCGCAACCATCTAGCCGTGCGCGACACACTGCGGTCAAACGCCGCGCTGCGCGACGAGTACGCAAGGCTAAAGCTGGACCTTGCGTCCAAGGAGACAAATATCGTGGACTACACGGTTGCCAAGTCGCACGTCGTCCAGAAGATACTGAAAGCATCTGGGATACTCAGCGAAGAGGAACTCGCAGCCATCGACCATGCAAACACGCAGCACGACAGATTTGGCGCCACGAGGACGGAGAGATTGCTGCTGAGGGAGTTTGTCATGGCTGATGCAGACCCCTTTTATGAGTTGGAGGGCAAAGAGGAGGTTGTTAGGTATCAGACCTGGCCGCCGAGGACAAAGGAAGAAGCGCGGGGTCTGGTGGGCAAGACGATTCAGAGCTCTACAGTTGTTCCGCGGATGCTGTATGAACTTGCGGTTGAGCATGAAAGTAGGTTTATTGGGAGAGTGGGCGCGAAGATTTCAAGGGATGATGAGGACGGAGCGTTGCTGGAGCCTCCTCATGCGGATCTATGGTTTAGCTTTGAGCCGGCATACCAAGGGAAGGGCTTTGCGACTGAGGCGATGGAGAAATTTATTGAGCTTCTTCCGAGGCCGCTAGAACTTGAAATTGAGTGTGACCCCCGCAATGCTGGGAGCTGGAAGCTGGCTGAGCGATTGGAGTTCCAGAGGATTAGTCTGACTAAGAAGGCATTCGAGTGCAAAGGGGAGTGGGTGGATAGCCTCATATATCAGAAGCGCATTTAGAGGTAAACAGCTTGACTACATAGACAAGAAGCTACGTCCTGATCCTTCATGTGGTGGACTGTTACAGAGCCGCGATATAGGCAGGGAATGGCCTAAAATCAGGGCTGAGGACAAACGTCGAGGAACACGCATAATATTGGACATATCTCAAACCCTCGTAGAATTAATGCCGAAACAGAGCATAGCTCGTTGCATTCCAGAATTTCCGAGGAACAGACTGACTACGCCTCAGGACACATGATCCTTATAGCCTAAGACAGCTCCGATAGAGAGACATGCTCCGCCCATTGACTCATCCACGAAAAGGCCTAGCCCTAGCCACCAAGTTCATTCTTCTCAGATCCACGACAGGCTCCACGGCATGTCCAGTGTCTCACTGATCCCCATCATTTTAATTGCCGTAATGCATCATATACCATGAACGTTCGAAGTCGTCGAAGTGTTTACCAAGTACCTGTACCCCAAGCAGCTTCACCACCGGCGTTAGCAGCAGCTGGTGCTGCATCTTCGCCAGTGTTCCAGCCGCCCGAAGCCTCAACAGCAGCTCCGCCTTGACCATCCGCATTGTCTTCAGCCATGGCAGCCTTGCAGCGCTGAGAAAGTTAGCCTTCAAGCTTTTCATAGAAGTCTGCGTCGGTTGCCTACCTTGATCGTATGGCCCATCTCTCCGCAGTTAGAGCACTTGACCCTAGACCAATCCTTTGGCTCAGGGCAGTCACGAGAGAAGTGGCCCATCTTGTCGCAGTTGCGGCAAGTGACGGTGTCTGGGTTGCGAGGCTGGTCGCACTCCTTAGCGATGTGATCCTCAGAACCGCAGTTGCGGCAGGTCCTCGGCGGACGGGCTTCGACATTTGGGCACTAAAATGACATTAGGTCAATGTAATTTAACGTATGCATCGTCGAGATGACTTACATCGCGAGAGAAATGGCCGGTCTGGTTGCACTTGTGGCACTCAACACCCTCAGCAGATCGAGGCTCGGGGCATTCCTTGGCAACATGTCCCTCCTTCTTGCAGTTCTTGCAGGCATGCGGATTGACGCGCTCCTTGGGGCAGTCACGAGCGCGGTGTCCGATCTCATGGCAGTTGACACACATGATAACTGGGAGAGTAGACTCCCTCTCAACCTGCTCCTGTTTGCAATGCTTCCGAACATGACCGAGCTCATTACAGTTGCCACAGAGAGGAACGCCACGATCCATGACGAAACCAGCGGAGGCAAGTCGCTCGATATTCTTGCTGGAATCTTCAGGCCAACCTTGAGCAAGCTTGGCACGACGCGGCTTCTCCGAGAATTGGATGCTGAGAACATACTCGCGGTCGGGATTGCCAATGAGATCGACAATGGTCATGTTGAGAGCGATTTCTTGTTTCATGGCAATCAGAAAGATGGGAAGACCATCCTCACGGAGAGCTTGTTCAACCTGAACAAGAGAGAAGTCGTCATTGACGGCCCGAGCATATGCGCGGAGACAGACGCGGAAGATGTCGATATCCTTCTCCTTGGCCGAGTCTACAAGCTTTCGCCACGCATCATCAGCGCCCATCTCGGGGATGCCAGTCCAGTCGACGATGCGACGAGACTTGCAATCCAGTGCCTTGTGGCCTTCCTGGTTGCAAAGCTTGCACTTGATCGAGGGGCAGACACGAGCGGCATGACCTTCTTGCTGGCACAAGTTGCAGGTGCCAGTGAATGGGCGATCGACCTTTGGATTAGGACAGTCTGCTTTGTTATGTCTACAATAGGTCAGCACTCGATAGCGAAATTGCATAGAGCAGAGCGGAACTCTCACCCAACCTGACCGCAGTTGTAGCACTCTCCAGTGAGGCCGCCACCAGAACCCTTCTGCGGGCACTCGCGAGCAAAATGGCCGACCTCATTGCAGCTGTTCACAGTGAGTAAGATATCAAGTGCTTGGCCATGAAAGAGTAGGTACGCACATTCGGCAGGCCCCATCACCTCCACTGCCGCCTTCGCCAGCAGTTCCACCAGATTCGCCTCCACCCCATCCACTAGACTCACCGCCAACATCAACGCCGCCAGAATTGGCAAACTCATTGTTGTCAGCTCCGCCGCCGCCCCAAGCATCGGCACCTGCGCGCATCAGTCAAGCCACTCGGTCTACGAATGAAATACATACCGTCGTTGTTCCAGGACATCCTTTTGAATCAGGATTTCGCGATTAGGCCCAGAGAAAGAAGGCTTGTCTTTGAATAAATAGATGTCAGCTACTGCTTTACCGCACTGAACAGGCGCGGCGAGTCGATCACAACTCTAGTAGGCAGGGTGAAAACTGATAGGAGTAGTGGGTAGAAGGGTTTTCTCGCGTAGTAGAGCTGAGAGAAGGAGACAGCAGAAGAAGAAGAGGACCGTGCTAGCAGCGGCTAGTGGAGGGAGGAAGGTGAAAGAGAAAACGTTGTTTTTGCTCGAGTCGCGCCTACCTTATGGGTAATTGTAAGGTAGTCACGCGGTGGCGTGTTTTTGTGGGCTAGGTGACGTCGTGGCAACAAGGTGAAGTGAAATGGGGAAGGAAGCTGGAGGTATAAGGAAGGAGCGAGGGTGGTGATCAGGGCGAGTGCCAGAAACCCAGCGAAGGGAGTAAAGGTGACGTCGGATAGGCAGAAGAGCTGTAGTGGTGATTGATCCGTCTATTGGACGATTCATCGTGCTCAGTAATAGCAGCTGTGGCCTCTACCTGGCCTCTTCGGCATGAAATCAAGTAAATGTGGGTAGTCACGGTGGTTCACACGCAGGACAATATCGTCGATGAAAAGGATTTAACTACCTACACCTAACTACGGACCATGAGTGCCCTAACACATTGGTATCAAGTCATAAACCTCGTCCAAGAGGTACGCCAAGCTGATTCCACAACAGAGACATTGGTGTATCCAACCGAAATGCAACAAACCTTAAAACCAACACCTTCGGACATGTACACAGTACACGTTGAGTATAGCCGACACCGATGCGCCGGGAAATGTTAGAGAATCTCGTAACGAGAATTTACACACCGCGGAACTGCAAAGCATTAGCATGGATTGCGACAACAGGGAAATGGAAAAAGAACTTACCATCCTGACAATCAAGAACCACATCGCTCCGATGAACCTAAACAAACTCAATCCAGCCACACTCCACAAAACAACCGCGAGATAGATTGTGGCTGCGTCATTCTTCTTCTGTTGAGCCTCGTCCGGATCGCTAACCGTGACCTCAAGACCACCAGATTGCAGCACCGCCGCACACAGAGCCAAATTGCAGAACATCCAGAACAGCACGACACCGGAACGGAAGCCCTTGTAGTAATCCTCTTGCTTGTCCGAGGCAGATGTCTCCTTCTTCGGTTCAATGTACTTGGAAGAGAACACTTTGAGCTCCTGTTCGTATTGCGTGTTGAGATCGGCGTCGTCGGTGGGTGCATGAATTTCTGCTTTGCCGTCCGCCTTCGTGTTGACCGAGGGAAGCTTGTCTGGCTTGGTGTCTCCCTTGGTACCCCAGGTGATATCGTGTGTGTTGCAGAAAGCGTAGACATTGAGAATGTTGATGTATGTTGGCGTCATGAGCAGATACTGAATGAACGACGTAAACATGTGCCACGGGTCCAGGAAGATGATGGAAACGACGAGCCACATGGCGTACGTTGAAGCCAGCGAGACAATTAGCGTGAAGAAGATTTTGTCGGCAAAAATGTCGCTAGCGTTGAAGCCATTGTTCTTCTTGATCTGAGATTGCACTGATCGGACGGTGATGAAGATGGACGCGAACATGAGGTAGGCCATGATGACACACCAGAACCACACCATACTCATGTACCATCTGTTTGAACCTTGCGGCCGGTTACCGAGGGACAGGATAAAGCAGGTAATCAAGACACCAAGATAGAACCATTCGAAGACGACGAAGAGGACCTTTCCGGCTGTGCCAATCTCCGTGGCGAGAGATGCAGTCAGAATACGGAAGACCAGGAAAAAGTTGCCGAGTGCAAACCAAGCGAAGAGCATACTAATAGTCTGATAGGTGAACTCGACCAGGAACATCATCTTGCGCAGGAAAGAGTGGTCGCTTCGGAAGATATCGAAAGAGTGAGCTAGTGCGTAAACAGCAGCGAAGAAAGAACCGTTCAGCCATCTTCGTCGCTGGAGAATAAAGTCGGCCATTTCAACAGGCACGTCAGTCTCACCATTGGCAGACTTGACGTACTGCAGAATCCAGTGACAGTTCCTCTTGGAGACCAATTCAAAGCAGAGAATACGATCTTCGGCGAGGTACATATTGGCAGTGAAAATGCCAGCGCTGGTACCATGCATAGTCTCACCTAAGAAGTACTTCTCCAATGGTCCCTGTCCAGTCTTGTCGTTCTGAAGCGCCACATAGCGATAGGCGGAGAAGGCTCCGGGAAGCACAGTGATGAAGCCGAAAGCAGATTCTAGCGGCTTGTCTAGGATATTGCTCATCTTGTACTCAAAGTTCTGGGTCGCCACAAGTGGATTCAAGAGCTTCTTTCCGTGCACCAACATGGCCTTGATTTCACCGCAGGCACCTGCGCACATGGGCTCCAAGTCGAAGGCCTTCCAGAGGTGGTAAATGGAGTCTTTTCCGGGCTTGGTTCCAGCATCAATCAGAACGCAAATGTTCGGATCCAGAACACTACCAAACGCCTGGAAGAACCATCTGTGCGAATTGATCTTCTTTTGGTTCTTCTCCTTCAGACAAAACAGCATCTGAACAGGTGTAGTGCCCTTCTTGATGTTCACGACGCTCTTCTTGATGTCGAGTGTCATCTGGGTAGTGTACTAGCAGATATTAGCTTGTATGCCTTACGCTTACTGATCGATTTGTAAATACCTCGTAAATATGTGCAGTCACATCCTTGCCGTTGACCTGTTGCTTGGCAATTCCATCCTGATAGACACCGAGACCAGCCAAAACGGCCCGCGTTCGCGGATTGATCTTGGCACGTCCGTCGCTGACGACGCACACGACAATCTTCTTCCACGCATCCTTCCCCCAAGTTTTGCTATTGGTTCGAGAATTCATGTACTCAATGTTCTTGATCACACCACTCATTGTCCGCGCAAACAGCTCGTCCTCCTCGTTGTACATGGTAATAACAATGAACAACTCAGTATGCCTGGGCTTGGCGAACAGATTCTGGCGTAGGGTAAAGCGCTCCGCATCGAAATCCTTTGGGTCACATGTTGCAGCCGAGTACCGCATATGCGTGAACTCGTCACGCTCCGGGGGCTGTGCATGAGGTACTTGGTTGAGTAGTCTAGGTGGGATTGGGCAGTCAAGCACCAAATTACCCTTGAACAGCTGAACCTCCTTCACCGTCTTCCATCGCTTTATGGGCGCGGGGCTCGGTGTGGGGAGTACCTCGTCATGGAACGGGTTCTCATGCGCGCCATGATCATGTTCATCGTGTGGGTCCGGGCCATATGAGTTCTGGTTGTGAATCATTGGCCGTCTGTCTTCTTCATCCTGCCAGTAATGGTCGGGTTGGGATCCATACGGTTGTGGGTGCTCGTCGTGCGGTGATGGGTCGTACGGCTGGTTGTAGTATGCATCGTGATGCGCTTGGGGATCGAGAGAGTAATCGCTGTCATGGCGGAGCGGGGGATGCGGGTGGTAATCGTCATGGTAGTCGTTGGGGCCGTAGGGTATGTTCTCTACGGAGTACTGGTCTTGTCAGTTCAATGCGCTTCTTCAAGTCCTAAATACGTACGCTAGGCTGTAGCTGCAGTCGGTCGCCTGGTGTCCCGGGACCTGGTCCTGGACCCATAGGAATTTCCAGCGGGCCAGGCTGGGAGCCAAATCTATCATCGAGCTGGTAGCTCTGGAGCGGCTGCCCTGGTGAGGGCGAGCGGCCTGGTCGTCGCGGATCCATGCCTGGAGAGTAGTGTTCGTCTCCGGCAGCGCCTGCGACAGTCTGCGATCAGTATTGTTTCCCGGCGCTAATGTGTGTAACGAAAGCGATGCTGAGTGGAAGAATATGAGGAGATTGCGCCGATGACGATGAGCGCAAACGAGGCAAGGGGTGGGCAAGATTCCGCGCGAGTGATCTAGCGAAGGGTATATCCGCGCGGGCTGGGGGCGTCGTAATGCTATAAGCTTTATCGGAGGTTAAGGAACTCACCGAGGCGGTTGTAGCCAGACATGGCAGATGGCAAGAACCGGTGTCTTGAGTTGCTGCGCCTTCGACAGTGCTTGGAGAGTCCCTGGCAGCGGCGGGAAAATGAGATGACCCGGCAGGTCCTCGAGACGGGATAGGTGCGTGGAAAGACAGGACAGCCCCCGGCGAATGTCGAAACCGAACTTGCTGATCCGCAAGTGAGATGCGCTTTGCAGCTAGGGCACCGAGTTTCAGATGCGTTGGGTGGAGACGGCTTGTTTACCACGACGCGCACCAGGGCAACGGCGGGGTTACGCAACGAGTGGGCACGGCGAACAGCGCGAGATGGCAGCAGAGACTTCAAGATCAATCTCCACGGTGCATGCGGGAATGAAGGCTTTACAAGATGGAGTCAGCGCGCGCCTCGCCAGCCTGCTGAGCGTTCTGCCGCCCTGAAACTTGATGGACCCCTGCGTGGTGCTATCACTTGCGCCACAGCCACGCACCGCCGCATCTGCCCTCCGCCATTCACTGACGAAGCCGTTCTAAATATACTCTTGGCCTGCCCGCACCGCATTGCGCGTATGATATCATCCCAATCGGCTATATCCAGTCCCACGGAACTGCGAAACCCGTCAAAGGCGAGAGACGGAGTCTTCACGCCTCGCCGTCTTGCCGTGCAAGTTCCCTTCTTCACCGGGCCCTCGCACAAAGGCCAGCTGCTGGAGCTGCGGTTGTCGGCGTGCGGCTGAGGCTCAGGCGTTGCCGCAACGGGACTTGATAGCGAACACAAAGCGAAAATTACCACATAGAATTATAGCGTGGCCAGCCGTGGCTTAGGCAGTGCTCCACAGTGGGAATGAGCGCGCGAGGCTGTCACAACTTAGCGTGCGAAAAGGCTGACGATAATGGTTCAAGAACAGGTGCTAATTTCAAGCCCTGTAATCTATTGGGGTATCAAAATTCTCCGTCCGGAGGGCCATCCTCAAGCCACCTTGTGTGAGCATGCCATGGTCTAGCTCAATTCGCCTCCTTCCAGCATCTCCAGAAATGCTTTGGAGAACTTCACACTCTGGTTGTACGCAGTGACAAACCCATGGTCCCCTCCATAGTACGGGTCCTGCACCTCCTCGCCCTTGCCACTCTTCCTCTTCTTGCCTCCAAATTCTCCGAACAGCATGACCTTGCCAAGACCTGTCTCGCTGCCTTTTCTCTTCACCTCTCTGTCCCTTAGCCTCGTGAGATCCCCGAGATTATAGTCGTCCATGGCGAGTATGTAGTCGAACTCTACAAAATCACGCGTAGGCCTAAATTTGCGCGCGGCGTGAGTGTATGTGGTGATGCCATTGTCCTGGAGGGTGGCCATAGTGCGGTCATCCGGGTCATCGCCGATGTGGTACGCGCCGGTGCCGCAGGAATCGATGTTCCGGATGAGAGGGTGCGGCTTGCCGGGGATCGGGCGAGTCAAAGATTGGAAGACGCCTTCAGCCATGGTGGAGCGGCCTTGAAGAATGTTAGCAATGCCTACATGCCGAGCATCAGATGGCGGGGGAGGGGCACGAACAGATGTTTCCTAAGCAGACGAAGAGGACAGAAACGGGCCGAGGGGACGGCGCACTGGGTGTTGCGTCTGCCTGTGCGGCCACTGCTGCTTCGCCGGCGGTCATGTTCGCGAGTGTAGAGTGGTGTGTAAAGATTCAATTGAGAGTTCAGTGTGCAAGTTGCGGAGGTTGAGGAGCGCCAAGCCTAAATCCTAAGTGCTCTCACGGATTGCAAACGAATAATTTTCAAACTTTCACCGTCGCAATTCTTGATACTTTAGGTCTAGTGATATAACTACATCAACTATACAGTTTCGGTGCTCTGTATATCTAAGAGGATATTTTCAGAACGCTTCGTCTACATCAAAACTGCTCAACACCGATACACTTGACGAAGGTATTGCCCATGACAATGTTGTTAGAGGTGTGTGCTGAATCCGTAGACCGCATGAAATATCCTTTTCTGGCGTCTTCGTGATCAGGTAGCTACGGCACGAGTATACTTCCGGTCGGACTCCCAGCAGCCTATATTTGTCCATGATAGCCCATCGATCGAGCGAGATTCGGTGACACAAACATGTCCAACACTTCTAAGGGGTGCACAAGCTTTGGCTTATGAGCGCTAAGCCCCGACTGCGCATATCGAGCATGTGCTCTAACCAGAGGTTTCCTGGCGCGCGTGTCTACGTGGGCTCGCAATAGCGAACTGTGTCCACGTAAATAGTTTTGAATGAGGGGAGATTGCAATTATGGAGGGTGATATATGTGGGATGGCACTAATTCGATTCCTCATGAACGTTTCGTCTGGCTTTCGAGCTCTCGGAGCCGCTGTACGAGCTTCACGCGGAGGAAGGGTGACAATCCGAGTCTACAGAATAAGTCAGCATGGTCTATCGCTTTCCCCCAATTTTCTTTCTGTACTCACATGCCGTCCCGCGTCACAATCCTATACGTCCCGCTATCCTGATAATTACCGTCCTCCCCTGCAAACGCGCCGTTGCCATCAACCTCCACACTACCAAAGATGTCCTCGGGCCACGCTATCCTCCCCCAGTCTGGAGGGTTTCTCTCGTCACTAACGTGAATCCAGCCTCCTCTGTTTGCGCCACCCATGCCACCTTGCTGGCTGGCTCCGCCGGCACCATCGCCACCTGATGCACCTCCGAGATTAAAGCCACCGGGTGAGGCAAACACGGCAGCTTGTTGATGGACTGTAGGATCCTGTGTCGCATATTTTCGGATTACAGATTGGAGTATATGATGGAATGATGTGTTCTCCGTGAAGTTGTTGGGCGTTGGCGGGAGCGATGTGCAACTTCCGAGGGCGAGCTCGGGATTCGGCGATTCCGTTGGTAGGAGGGTCAAAAGTGAGCGTGTGGGATCTAGAGGATGTTTAAAAATATACTAGAGCGATGTCAGGGACAGGAAACCGAGAGGCATGGAAACAGATGCTTACAACGTGAGGATTCTCTGAAAGCGTTGATACATTTCGTGCGCCTCGGAGGGAAAGGATAGGCGTTCTAGAAGACGAAAGAATGAATTGCGCCGGGCGCATAAAGCCTCTCGCAAGCATTGCTGAAATTGAAAATGAACAAGAAATTGTAAGTGGACGATCGTGAACCGCGGAGCCCGAAAGTCGAAGCTTTAACTCCCATGACGATCATCCGTGGTCTAAGCTCCTCGGTACCTGTCTCAATACGGCTTAGCTATATACATTTCCATCTCGATGGCCTCGAGCTACAAAGGCATTCATGGCCAAAACCTTCATAGTTCACGCGTACTTTCCCTGACTCATTCGGCATCAAGATGGATTCTCTTCCCGAATTGAGCGCCTTCTGGGCGAGAATGGGTGAGCAGCACGCAACAACACCGAGGCTGCAGCTCATATCCCAAATGACGACTAGTGCAACCCCACCGAAGTAAAAGTTCTCCATAAGAGCGAATGGGGAGCCATGCCCTGGAGCTCCTCGACGCCATGCGAGGACCGGCCGGCATCGGCTATAGCAGGTCGAATTTATAGCAGCCTCAACTTTTCCGTTGACTATTTCTTTACCTCTTTCCCTCCTTCCCAAGATTAGTATTTCGTCCATTATGGCTTCGGAGACGGTTGGCCAAGAGCCAACGGCTAAGGACATAGCAGTAAGCTCTGGCACAACTCCGAAGCAAGACACTTTCCCTCAAGATGTGGAAGTGGGACCGGACGTGATAGACATTGATCGGATCGAAAGGGTGTACAAGTGAGTCATTGCTTAACATCTCAGTCTGCGCATGCTTATCATCGCTAGGAAACTCGATCGGCGGATATTACCAGGTACGCGGAAGTCAAGCTGTTATATTTCTAAATCAATTCACTAATACTCTCAGCGTTCTGGGTCCTATACTTCCTCTGCTCCGCCATCCGTTCCAATGTTGGACTAGCCCAGACTATGAACTCGGACAAGCATCATGACCTGGCGTCGGAACTTAACTTGACCTCAAAGCAAGTGTCCACCGGATTGGCACTGTTCTACGTTTGTTATGTGCTCTTCGATCTTCCATCTAATTTGGTCATGTCCAAGCTAAGCCCGCATGTTTGGATGAGCAGGATTGTCACGGGCGTGGGCATCATCGGCACTTGCTTGACAGCTATGAAGGCGGCTTGGAGCTTTTAGTATGTTACGAAGTACTATATCCTCGTAGATCACTTTCTGACTCTTCAGCTTGCTTCGTCTGCTACTCGGTATCGTAATTGCCGGCATGTGGCCAGGCATGTCATATTATCTGACCTTGTTCTACCCTCCATCACGAACAGGAAAGCGCATTGGCAGATATTTCACAGCTGCTCAGGTCTCTGCAGCCGTAGTCGGCCTGGTCTCGGCGGGTTTCCAAGAGATGGATGGGCTCGGTGGTCTAGTAGGCTTCCAATGGATGTTCTTGCTCTACGGCCTCGTAGGAACTATTGTCGGTATATCTCTCCTTTGGTGGCTTCCAGACAGACCCCTACCGCCGGGCGAGGTTCAAGAACGCACAGGTTGGCGCAGGTTCATCCCGCAGAGCAAACCGGCCTTGACAGGCGAAGATGCGAGGATCCACTATGAAGACCTTACCCGGGTGTACCACCGCCGCGTTTGGAACATGAAGGACCTTTGGAATGTGGTGATCGACTGGCGGCTCTGGCCTCTAGTCATCATGTACTTCGGTGTCGTTGGTGTTGGTATCGGAACGCAAAGCTATGGCACAGTCATTATCCGCGGTATCAATCCAGACCTCACAGGCATTCAACTGAGTCTTCTTTTCGCCCCGATATGGGTAGTAAGTCTTTTCTGATTTTCGGTAATTTGGAGAACTTTTCTGACATATATCAGATGGATCTCATCGCTATTCTGATTATTACTCCGCTCTCGGATCGCTTCCACCATCACCGCGCTCTCTTCTTCAGTGCTGCGGTCCTTATTCAAATTACTGGTCTCCTCGTCACGACTTTCGCTTCCCCTAACTCGGCATCATGGTCCCGGTATGGCGGTCTCTTGCTGGTAGGGTTCGGCCTCGGTCCTACAGTGCCAATCTGCATGACCTGGACAAACGAAATATTCCAACCCCGCCACGGGGAAGTCGGTGTAGCAGCAGCCTCCGCTCTCGTATCCGGGTTGGGCAACCTGGGCAGTATCTTGACGACGTATGCACTCTATACGGGATGGCCGGAGGATGCCAAAGGTCCGCATAAGTATCGGAAGAGTAACTTGGTGATGATTGGAATATTGTGCGCGAGTATCTTAGCGGCCGCGGCAATGATGGTGTTGCTGAAGTTCTTTGGTAACGGAAGGCAGAAGCAGATCAGCGGCGCCAGTTCGACGAGCGAGGGAGGAGATGGCTTTGTCGACGGTGCGGCCAGGAGGGAGATTCAGCAGCGCGGATTCGGCCGGATGTTCTTGCGTCGATGAGCGCTATCATGCTCCACGTCGTGCGCAATCCTCCAGTCACTCCTTTTTATGGTTCTTTCTTCATCCCACGACCTTTGTACAGGATCCAATATAATACTCAATATACGCCTCTTCTCCTTTCTTTCCTTTACCCTCGCAAGGCGTCCAAATTGTCCTCTTCCCAGTTTCAGTGACCGTGTCCCCAAATGTCACAAATTCCCCGTCCGAACACCCAATAATCAGGTCGCAATACTTCGGGTAGAAAGCTTGAATAATGACCTCGGTCGTATTCTTCGACTTCAACCTCATATGCGGTATTCCACCCCATCGCGTCATATTATGTGCATGTCTGGCTACTGTTGCGCTTGTATCCTGGACGGTGAACGTGCTGAGAATAGGCTCACTAGAGGGCGGTCTATGAAAACCCAAGCCTAGACCTCAAATATCAGTACAAAGCCCCATTGCGAATCTCCATCCATCAGACTTACCTGTCGCGTGCTCCGCAAACACCCCCAGCGCACCCAGTCCCAAAAGCGCAGCCTTCATTTCTTACCTGCGCAACACAGATTCAAAGTTTCGCAAACAGGAATTCGCAGGAATCCCGGGCCCGGAGAGGTATACATATAGGATGGGAGCGCCGGAACGTAATGCTTGCCTAGTTCGTTGCGGCATGGAATCGCTGTCGGTGCGCTGCACTGCGCATCTGACTAAGTTGGGGGCGGATCCTTTTTTGCAGGCGCTGTCGCCTGTTTTGTTTCATGGTGCATTGATGACGGGGGGGACGCGCGTGCGTCGGTCAAACTAAAGAAGCTTGTGTCACTTTAAATTTCCTGGGCTCCGCTAACGGGAATTTATCAGTTGAAATGTAGGCTGGTTATGAGGCTTTGCTTGCGGTTCTTTTGCTAATATTTTTGGGGAGCAGAAGATGGGGCAGAAACTATGCCTGGTTCCTACCTGTAACCAACAAGAAGTATGTATCGCCTCAACCTTGTCTAAGCACATCGGCCCTTTGTTGCCCTACGCACCAGTCGTCAGACCAGTTAGACCCAACTATCTTCCTTGATGCACCGTGGCACCGGCGACGCCAATGTCAGGTACTGTACAACTATCGCTGCCGAACATCAGCGCGATTCCCAATGACTACTTATTATGTACAAATCTTTCCTGCAGAGCAGCAGGTGAACAAGGGAAATGTACTTCGATTTTCCATCTCGCGCGGTAGAAGCAGGATTCATGGAAGGATTGAGTGGGTCAGGAGCAGTTGTTCCATCGCAATTTCATTGAAGGACGTTGGTTCTTCTCATGTTGGTTTTCCGCCCTGATTGTCCGAATCGGGTAGGATACCAATTCGGGTATTTGAAGATAGAATGTCGTGCGCAGATACATAGAGGCACAGAGAATACTGTTTAACCTTTTCAAGTTTCATAGACATAAAAATGGCACGTGGAAGATCCTAGAGTATCAGACTTTATTAATAATAAAATGTTTCAATTAACTTTATTACCATCTCTCCTATCTAAGCTGACAGAGCCTCTATGCCCTTTTAGTAGGCATAGAATACATTCCCTACACCACCCTCGCTTTTCAACTTCCTATTTGTCCACATCAGCCATGATTTCAATACCCACGCTGAAACAATCGTCATGGAAGCGAAAGCAGCATTACTACTCATAGCAATCAAATACCTCGGCCCGTCACTTTTCGGATAAAGATATGGCGTGTAGATGAAGGAGGCCATTGAGATCGTGTTGATAATGGATAGGGAGACTGCTTTCTTCTCGGGTGTCTGACCCAACGTAGCGGAGACCCAGCCTAAGATGACCGAATTGACTGCGTAGACGCCTGTGAGGGGTGTCAGACAGACTACGAAGCAGAATGACAGAATAGGGAAAAGACTCACCAGATGCAAACATGAAACAGGATACATATCGGGCCGGCATGTTTAGAGTTGACGCTGAGATGATGAAGCCTACAAGCGCCATACCCATCATACCAGTAATGTGCCACGTCCTCTCATTAAATCTTCCAGATGAAATGCCAATGCCGATACCGACGATACCTGCGACGAGAGATGGAGGGCATGTCAGGACGAGAGTGATGGTAGTGTTGAAGCCAAGGGAGCCGACAACAGTTGGGAAGAACTGTATATGTATGAGCATCCGCAGGAATTGAAATGACAGTGAGAGTGTAGCAACATACCTGATTGAAACTTGTAGCGCTCAAATGCATGTTTTGCGTAAACACCAGCAAGTACAGCCTCGGATCGCGGATCGCTTGCAGGAAACCGGCTCGTGCGCCCTTGCTCTCTTCCAACCCCACAGTATCCCTTTGAATGCGGTCATGTGCAAGCTGGCGTTGTTCCTCTGTGAGCCACCTCGTTGTAAGCGGGTAATCAGGTAGAAGCCACGTCGCTGACACCGCCACGGCGAAAGTGACCACACCCTCGATAATGAATAGCCATTGCCATCCATGGACGCCATGCTTGTTGTCAAGTGTACTAAATGTAGCCGCCGCAATGAGCCTCGCGAAACTGACTGCGAAGATGTTGCCAGCGTAGAGAATGGACACGCGTGTGGCGATCTCTTTACGAGTATAAGCAAACAAGAGCCAATGCAAGATCTATCCTTGACCCTGGAACATTTCCACGGAATGGCTTCAGCTTATTTTATATGTTCTGGGGGGAGATACCCCAGAAAGTTATCCCGCCCCAGACTTTCCCCAGATCTTGGGCCTCCACGAATGTTGTTCCTGGATGAACGATGAGGGATTCGCGGCGAAGCCTAGAAAAAACCAATGTCCGCTGGCTAGATTTAGCAAGACTAGGCGTGGGTCTCAAATGCGACCCCTCAAAAACTAGGACAAAGTCTTCTCCGAACTAGCGCTGAACTTAGTGTCCGGAGTTGAGAAAGGCCTACGCTAGTTTGGCTACGTCCTAGGGTTGGGATCGTCCATAGTGGTGAGATGCGGGAGGACCATGTCAGCGTTAATGTGGCACTTCGCCTTCAATTGATGCCGAATGGTGGAGATGGCATAAATGTGAACAAGATGCCGGTTCAATTCACCCATCGTAACAAGCACAAACGGCCAAAGTCTACCACAGTATAGTCAATACTTTTTTCAAGTAGTTCATATTACTCTATTTTAAAAATGGGTTCCATGCCTCAAATTCAGAAAGCTCCTCAGATCGATCTGGCTGGACTTGTCCCCGCGCCAGTCACACCCTTCAACAAGGATGGCTCAGTCGACTTCGCAGCCATTCAGCGCCTAGGCTCATGGCTGGGCAGTATTGACGGAGTAAAGGGCCTAGTTGTACTTGGCCATGCTGGAGAGGGTACCTTCCTCACCCAAGAGGAGCAGGTCAACGTCATCAAAGCCTTCGTCAAGTCTGTCGACGACCGCATTCCTATCATCGCAGGTATCACCACCGAAGGTACTGAAGTGGCCGCCCTCGAAGCACAGCGCGCGAAAGCAGCCGGCGCGAAAGCAGGTCTTCTCTACCCATGTCACGGCTGGTTGAGATTCGGATACCAACCTGGAGCACCACAAGACCGATATAAGGTTGTTTATGAGAAGTCCGGGCTTCCACTCATTCTGTTCCAATATCCTGATGCCACCAAGGCGACGTACTCGCTTCAGACTCTCCTCGACATTGCCGCACAGCCTGGTGTCATCGTTATGAAGAACGGTGTACGCAATATGACACGCTGGGAGACCGAAATTCCGGTCATAAAGGCGGCGCACCCTGACCTGACAATCCTTACTTGTCATGACGAGCACCTCCTTCATACTTGCTTCGATGTGGATGGTTTCTTAGTCGGTTACGATTGTATTGCACTAGAGCTACTTCTTGAAATGATTGAGGCTGGCAAGGTTCGTGATTATAAAGAGGCGAGGGCTGTACACGACCGCCTACTGCCAGTAACCAAGAACATGTACCACCGTGGATCCCACATGGAAGGCACCGTTGCCTTAAAGCATGGCTTGGTTGCTCGAGGCATCTTGGAGCATGCGACTGTTAGGAGCGGATTATTGCCATTGCAGAAAGGTGCCGATCAAGAGATCTACGCAGCATTCAAGCAATCGGCCTTGGGAAAGGTGGTCGTGCCTTCGTAGCGGTAGTTGTGTCGAGACAAGATAGTGCTTTAACCTGATTGTTTTCGCAATTTGCATGTATAAGCTACGTAGATGATTACATACCATTCAGTTCACATTTGATCTGCAAAATCAAGCCCCTCTCGCACCCACATTCCCATATCCTCATAATTAAACAGATGCATGATGTCATGAGTCGGAATAGGATTATCAGATAGCTGTTGTGCAATCCCGAGGAAGGTGCCTGAGCCTGCCAGGTGCGAACTAGCCAAATTTGCGACAGCTGGGAAGTTGGCCGTGTAGGGAGTTTCGGAGAAGGTGAATGGACTGAAAGTATTATAGACCGGTGGTGGTGAGCCGGCATCTTGAGAAGACTGCACGGGTAGGAATATTGGTGGAGGCATGGAAGAAGAAGTCCCCGAGGGTCGGTTCAGGAATTGTGTGTTTTTGCTCAGTGATGGGGATATTCGGTGATCATTTCCTAATACCGAGCCAGGACCGTTGACAGCGATTGTGCTCCTAGATGGCCTTCTAGACCTATCATTTAATCGCAGAAGCATGTTTTCAATAGCTACGATGCAAGCTTCGGGCCAGCTAGTTCCACGTAGCGCGAGATGCTTCAAGACTTCCATGCTTCGTTTGGCCAGTTTATTTGCAACATCTCGTGGCATCTGTTTCTCAGTTGCTGCGAAGACGATAATGAATGTGCTCATCCAAACAGCCCACGTAAATGAGGGCCATAGCAACGGAGTGCTTTGATATCCATGTGCACCTGGCGAGCCGTCAAAATTACCGTAGCCCTGTAGCGCTTTACTCAATGTATGGATGATGCCTCGCGAAGCCGATATACATCTCTGAAGTGCGGCGTTGTACGCCGCGCTTCGGGCAGACTTTGCGAGGACTGAGCGATGTAAGGCGAAGACTGATTCAAATCTGAGAACCACGAGAATCACCTGACGAGGCTTGGTGATAGACAAAGTCTGTTTGCAGTTGGATAGATATTCATCAACGTAGTTCCACCACTTGGTATGCTCAGCATCTACGCTCATGACTTCAGGCTGTACTATACATCAATCTCGGTAGTTGAAGTCGTGCTGTAGATCTCAGGAAGTGGATGTTTTGGTGACTAACTTTCCATTCGCAGGCAGCGGTCGTAATGTCAATAATAAACCCAGGATGATAGAAACAGGTTTGACAGTAGATTAAATCAGATAAGGAAGAAATTTATCTTCAATGGGCAAACAGGGATTCAGATCTGGTTGTTTAGCTGTCTATCTGGCATCCAAAACCTCCAATGGCCGTGTTCTGTTGAAATGTGCCATTGACATGGCGTGGAAACAATAACTAAGCTGTTTGTACAGCTTGGGTACTAATTAAGTAGAGCAAGACAATGTATTAGCCGCGAATCCTGCTGTAGTCGCTCACTTCTATGGTATATGCAATACACATTGATTTGATATGTCTGAAAGAGTTACGATACATGACTAAAAACTAGCGCAAGGCAAGTGTAGCGTGCCTTCAGCTCGTTGTATGCATTAAAAATAAAAGAACACGAAAGGATTCGTGAGGATTCTCAAGCCTTTTTAGACTTTGGTTTACGCCACCAAGTGAAGTACACGTAAAATATGAACGCGACCAAGAGCGCACTGGGAACAACAACACCCGCAATCCACGCCTTTGGAGGACGGGATTCCTGTGGAGGGGGTGGAACATACTGAGAAGACATCGAATCGAGATATATAAATGTATAATTTGAATGTGCATTCACTGGACGCGGCAGCGTGTCGAAGAGGTAACAATTTTTGTACCCATCCCAAAGGCCGACGTCGAGCACTGCCGCAACACAGCTGGAATTATCGGTTGCACAGCGATTGGCGCAATCCTGCAAAGTCTTTTCGTGGTATGTCGCTAGAGGTTGCGTGTCTGTCCTGTTGATCCCGCGGTAGTCTGCGCATGATATTTTGTACGATTCCCCCGTCTCAGCTTGAAGTAACGAACTGTTCTTGTAGTTGGGTGATTCGAGGGAAGGTAACAGAGGATACGCAGAATGCATCATGTGTGCTGTGTGTTGTTCTGGCTTTGGCGACGCATACCCCCGTTTCGGCCAGCAATTCACTCCGATAAGGGGCTGCGCAAAGTAGGCAACCCGTGTGCAAAGCGGATGCATATTGGCACAGTTCTCCAGGCATTCTACGAAGTTCTCGGCGTGCATCTCAGGGGCCGAATCGGTACTATGGTCGAAAATGTCCTCATCGGGGACGTTGGCGCCGCATAAGATTTGGAATTCCAGACCGTTAGATACTTTCTGTTTTGACAGGTTTGGGAACGGACAGAAGACTGATCTTTGATCCTTAGGTGGTTTATTTACATTTGGAAAGGCTGCTGTGAATTCGTTGCTCGGTGATGAGTTAGTGGTAGAGAGCCCGGGAGCCTTCGTAAAGCACATGTTGTTATGGCCCCAAACGATGCCGGAACAGTCTCTTTCTCTTGTACAAAGTGCGACGCATTCTTCAATTGATCCTAAGCGCACACCATCCGTCTTTCCTAAAGGATTGTTGGATCCTACAATGTCTGTATTGCAATAAATGGTGTAATTGTTTCCCCAAAGAGAGGTAATAATCGTACCGTTACTGCAACCCACCGCTTCGTCCCTTGGGAAATGGCCAGCCATGATTGCAGTTGCGAATCGGTCTGAACTTTTGGTGCATATCGTCAGGCTGAAGATATAGACGCTTGAGGTGGAGCCTGTCCTATCATAGAGCTGTGACCAGAGCAAGCGCCGCGTAAGAATTGGGGGGGGGGGGGGGGGTGGGGGGTCTAAAATAATTATATTAAGGAGACTCACATATTCCTTTCACAACAATCATCTTGTTGGTTCCATTAGCGCCAGGGCTTCGCTCTCAATATGAAATCGATGATGGAAGGCTGAAAAGGCAAAGCTGAGGTAAGATGATTCGAAGGCTTGTTCAGCTGGCCCCAAGAATATTAAAGTTCATTGTTGCACACTTGCTTCAGCCTGAAACATCGCTTATTATTTCTAATTGTCGTAAATCGAAGATTTGGTTGAGGTTCCCTCAAAAAGCGTGATGAAAATGAAGTCTTTTAGATTGCAAGCATAAAAAGATTTCTTTACCACTGTTATGAGTTGTTCCAAGCTAAATGCCCATTACAAAGGCTAGTATCGCAGATTACCATATCACAATCTACTAATATAGCTTTAGCTCGGCTTGGTGAGCGGGCTCGCCGACTGAAGAGATGTTGGAAAACACCTCCATTCATCAAGAAATTCGGACAAATATTTACTGGCTGGCAAGCTGGGGTCAAAGTAGCTATTTCGATTTCAATATTGACGCTCGCGTTGAACATAGCATTCGTCGTCGTCGCGAGAAAAAGGCATCAGCCACTGTCGAATGGACTTGGTGTCCTAGTCGAGGGTAGTTGCAAACAGATTCGTAAATGGAACATTGTCGGCCATGCTATTATCAACGTCTTGAGCACGGTATAAACTATTGTCCGAACATGGGATAGCATCAATTATCTCTAAGCGTTTGCAGGTTCTCCTCAGCTTCTCGAATTACTGCATGCAACTCCTTGCGTCACCGACCCGTCGAAGCGTCGACAAAGCCCACAGACAACGACGGTGGGTCGATATCGGAATTCAAAGTTTCCGAAACGTTTGGCAAAGACATATAGGTCCTTGGAGAGGGGCATGCTGGATGTTGATTGCACTGAGCTCGGTACCTCTTCACTTGCTGTACGCGCGTAATTATCTTTAGTTCATGTCCTTTCTGACACAATATGCAGCTGGAACTCTGTAATTGTGTTCTCCCCGAGCGCCTTCCGCTATAACGTTCTCTACGTAACCGAAGGGTTCACCCGAAACTTGCCGTTCAATGATGACCAATATATCCGCATGACCAATGCTGAAGAAAAAAATGCACACTGGCCTGATAATCTCCATATCCTCCAGCAAGATCTTCCAAACTACCAAAATCTCTCAAACATAGATTGCAAGCGCGAATACGCAAAGGACTTCGTGCAACAGCGAGCCGATGTCATCGTCGTTCTGAAACCGAATCGACGTGAGAAAAGATCGTCCCAGGTCCTAGAAGCAACCACTGGTGGGTAAGTATTTGGGGCTTCACCGTGCTTTCAACAATTGCTAAACATATTATCGTTGATAGATGGGGCCCATGGCCCTATAAATGGCTGTGTCCGGCCAATTCAGCTCAGAATTTCAAGTGCTACGCCCAGCTCCTCAGCGCCGGAGCCTCCTGGGAGCTCTCAGGTTACGAAAGCGTGGGTACAGATGTCCAATACTGCTTAAGCAAACCCATGGAGGAGAAGTGTAAGCTAGAATATGGTTCTAATATTTCCATCATTGTCATTGTCGCCAACACGGTAAAAGTCGCCTGCTTCATAGCAACCTGGCTGGTCGTTAAGCAGCACACAAAAGCCAGTGAAGACGGCACTGATAAACATGATAAGAAGTTACTCGTCACAATGGGCGATGCTATTGCGTCTTTCCTTGAAGTTCCTGACCCTGAAACACGTGGTATGAGCATTGTTGAAAAGAGAGACTTCGAAAGCGGCATCTGGCGCATGCGATGGACTCAGATACACCCCATGCCTTGGCGTGACCGTAAAACATGTGCATCATTTCGTGCTATTGGTGTATATCGATGGTTAGCCAACACTCTCCTGTAAGTATTTCGTTGTATAGTCACACACGTACTGACATGAGGTAGATGTTTTCTGATATTTCTTGTGCCGGCCGTCTTCCTCGCGAACAGGGCCACTTGGTTCAAGGATGATCTTCAGCTAGATCAAAAGACCCTCTTCCATTTAGGTCTCGGAACTCCAAGTGCACTCTTCCTCTTCGGCTCATGGTTCAGCGGAAATACCCTTACAAGTTCTGAGGTGCTTGGAAAAGTTGCACAGGCAAACACACCACAGCTGGTTATCTCCATAGCCTCAGTCTTCTGGAATGCACACCTAACGGCGATGATTGCAGCCCGCGAATATGATCAATATGCTGCACCCAAGAAATGCGAAACGGCGGTGAACGATGATAAGAAAAAGAAGACCAAGAAGTCCGAAACCAAGAAAGTCGGACTCCGCGTCACAGAGCCAGTCGGTGGTAGTAAGCAACGAGAGACTAGGTTTCTAACCATCCCGTTTAGATACTATGCTGTCAATTCGCTCATCTGGTTCGCTTTACATTACTTCATATCTCAGGCAATCTTCTTCGCTCGTGTGGACATCCTCGACCACTGGCTTCAACCAACAGAATGGTCCATTAGTCAAGTTGGCTACTCAGTCCTCGGCTTGGTTTGCTTCGCAGGTGTCGCCTCACTAGCGTTTGTTTTCGCCTTCTCTGTTAGTGTATTACGGCTAAAAAATAGAATGCCGCTGGCGGCAACGTGCAGCGGTGCGCTGAGTGCGGCATGTCACCCAAAGAATCCTGGCCTGAGGCATCATGAAAAGGTGGTGCATTGGGGGGTCGAGTTTATTAATAGCACAGAGCAATTCTTCGAAGATGAAGAAAGCGAGGCTAATGGTCACGATAGGGTTGGGCACTGTACGTTCACCAGCGAAGAGGCGTACTACCCGGAGGCAGGCAAGTTCTATGCTTAGAATGCAGTTATATTTCGGTTGTTCTATGAAAGTTGCCTCTTCCTTTTCACTTGGCTGCACCAGAGGAACAAGAGGAGTCTGATCTGAAAGGTTGAATAGTCTTGAATTGCATGTCTTATTTCAAATCGCTTCGCATATTATTGATTCCCGCCATTGTTGTAATTTCGAGGAGACTAAAACCATCAGCGATACATATCTTTATTAGTGTATCACCATTGCTATCGCTTACATGGATCGCAATCATTCTCTTGCCCGGGACATTTTCCCCGAAAGCCACAGAAGACTGGTGAAGCTCACATCTCGCATCATTGATTTAGACCTGTTGCGGTGGCAGGGGTATTTGAGGAAACATCTTGGCAGACGATTGGGATCTCAAATTGTAGAAGATTATTCGAAGAATATTTTGGATAGAGAGTGCAGTTGAGGAGGGAAGTCAGAATGAGCTGAATCTTCGAATCTTTATATGTGCGCCTTTGTCCTCTTGGTAGTATTGTACTTGCTTACCCCGCCCGCATACCGGTGAGAACATAGGGCTAACGGCGACCCACTATGAACATGCACATCGACCAGTAAGGTAATCTATGAACGCATTACGGCTAGTCACTCATGAGTACGAGCATTAAAAGGTGTTAGTTTCAATGATTGTCATCTATGCATGGTTGCCTTGGAAGGGCGAGGCTGACATCAACTCGGACTTCGTCAGCCTTGTGATCATCGGAAAAAGGATCCTTTTTAAGGCTATATAGAAACACGATATGAGTGGAGAGTTAACAAAATGTCGCATCGCGTATATGGATGACTCAATGATCATGCGCTGAGTCGATAGTTCATCGTAGGTAAGCCGCAATTACCTTGGTTCCTAGCCTACACCTGACTAAACCTAATTTTCATGATTTTACCTTTTTCCCTTTGTTTCGCTTATTAGCTAAACTAGCAACAGGAAGCGTATGCAGAGATTAGCAGCAGGCAGCAGGCAGCAGGCAGGTGCACCTGCTCTGCTTATAACGAAGGTCTCCTCCTCCCATTCTAGGTCCTGATTTTAGTGTGGTCTACCCTTAGCTGTAGTCAACTCGACCTTGCTCTCACTTTCGGTTCGCTCCTATTCCCTTAAGGCTAACCCTGTGAACACCTACCCGGCGCTCCAGATAACGCGAGGTGTGACCTATTCGACTTAATTCAATTCTTTACAGAAAGACAGGCAATCTATGCTTACCCTTATTCAAAATTCTTGCATAAGAGTAGCTCAATGGAAAAAGTAGAATCTGTAATCAAGCCATTCCATAAGAAGCATTTCAATATCTCTATAATATAGAGAGTCATGCTTAGAAAAGATATAGTAAACTTCAGCCTTGCAATAATCTCGACCTAAACCGACTTCCTCAAATATATCTTCCATGGGTAGGTGCAACGATGTTGATATGGGGATTTAAGGACATTTAGCAGTTATTAATAGAGTCGCGCTCATTGACCATATGAATATTAGCGTTCATGTTCGAATTGCCGAGTGGAACTAGATACTCATTGGCTTCCTTAGCAGTGATTATCCAAGTCCATGGACGAGCTTTCTGCATTGTTCTGGGCATGTTTCCAAAGATATAGCAGTTCACTGCAATGAAGTAAAGGTTGCACGATGCATTTTTCGCTCTAAATACGTTCACTCGTTGAAACTTCTCTTGCGTTTTCGCGCTTTCTTGTAGGTAGTAGCAATAACACAGAGCCTCAACTCCTTATCTAGTGGCGTTGGCAGATTTATCGACAATTTCGCATTTATGATAAGAAATTCTGTCCCACACCTATGGTGTAACGCAAATTATGTGGTGAGACACCACTGTTGTAGTGAATAATGGGTGATAAGTGAACGAGCAGGCCGACCGAGCGCAATCTGCTGCCTTGCAGCTGCACGCGGAGCATTGAGAGCGAAGTCGCTTCTTCTCACAATAAGGATGTGTTTAATACAGGACCGGCTTAACGCTTACAATGCCCATCACACCGACAACTCAAAGAAAGTTATTGCCTTGAATACTCAAAATGGAGAATCTCATTCACAGCAACACCCAGCAATTAGCAGCCCTCCGAGAATAGTCGAGCGTTTCCTGGGTATCCTCAACCGACATCGCCCCGATCTGGACAGGTTTATCGACCTATACAAAGATATCCACCAGCACCCAGAGCTCTCTACCCTGGAATCGCGAACCGCGAAGGTGGTAGCAGAGTGTCTCGAAGATATCGGACTCGAAGTGCACAGGTCTATAGGTGGTACTGAGGTAGTGGGCGTTCTACGAAATGGGCAGGGAAAAACATTTCTACTCCGCGCCGAGCTCGACGCACTTCCCATGGAGGAAAAAACCGGGCTGCCATATGCTAGTATCGCTCGCATGAAAGATATATTTGGCAAAGATCAACCAGTCATGCACTCTTGTGGACATGATGTCCACATTGCTTGCGAGCTAGTCAACGTACAGCTCCTTAAGTCTGCTGTAAAAGAATGGTCAGGTACCATAGTTGCCGTCTTCCAGCCCGCGGAAGAGCATCTCACTGGAGCTAAAGCTATGGTCAGTGACAGCCTCTACAGCATTTTTCCACAGCCAGATATCATGCTTGCGCAACATGTTGGCATGTCAAAGGCAGGGCTCGTAGCGGTCAAGACTGGACCCGTGCTGGCGGCCTCTGATTACATATACGTCGACCTCTATAGCGACGGACCTGGAGCCAATCCGTCAGAATGCCCCGAGCAGTTGGGGACGGTGTCAACATTTGGCGCAATGTAGCTGATAGTGGGCCGATCCAGGTATCTTTGTTGATAGGGCTCTCCATGCTGGCCATCTCGGGAGAAACTGCTGGATTGAGGTAAGGAAGACGATTCTGCCCGCAGCACCAAAACGTAGGCGCGTTGTCCGGTGAAAGCATGGAGAACTCAGACCGTCGGGTCAGCGTGGCTCAGCAGCCACATAGCCGTTTCGAGAAAGATGCATCCCAGGCTCCAGACATCCTTGGGTTGCGACACTCGGCCGTCGACGACGTGCTCTGGGCACTGTAGACGGGATCTCCAGTGGAGGCTTTGCGGTTGTAGATGCTCTCTCTACGTGAGGCAAGCATCGTACTGCATCGCACACATCTCGCATTTGTGCCAGAAGGCGCAGATACAAGTCAGCAGTTGGCTCTGGGGCGGTGGCAACCCGCAGCCGATGGTGAAGATCGCGTCCGCCAAGGGGAAAAGCAAGTAGGCTGCATCGGCGGCCATCCACGCATCGAAGAAGTACACAATATGCGTGTAGGGCCGTGCTGCGAGGGCGCATAGGACGGTGCGCTCGTTGTCGTAGTCGTCGCGACGGTGGAAGAAGCGCTTGACGGCGAACAGATCGGCAGCTTCATCCGTCGCTCGGAAGACCTGGCCGACGGTGCCGGCACCAAGCTGGTCTGAGGTTGGGTCGAAGTGAAGGGTTTTGGAACATAAGGGCGCGACGATGGTCTCGAGGGGCATGTTGGGGAGTGGATGCCGACCATACTAATTGAATGTGTACACGTACATACACAGTACACCACGCCTACTCTTGCATCACTCTCCCTCGAGACTACGCTGCTGAGCTACGTCGTAACCTCTCACCATTCCCCATGCTGGGCATTGCCTTTTCCATCCTCAACACCAGGAGCGTCCTCTCCGGCTCGCTGCGCCTGTCCCTGCCCAGCGGTGGTCCATCCGCAGCCTTAGGCGGGCTTATGCTTTCGGGCGTCTGCAACTTGTGCCTGGCTGCCTCCCTCGCCGAGCTACTCCCTGCATATCCTACAGCCAGTGGTCAGTACCACTGGACTGCCGTTGTTCCCCCGCGCCGCCATGCCCGCTTGTTAGCATGGTTCGCCGGCTGGATGGCTTCTTTTGGCTGGATTGCTGTTAATGCTTCGGGCAGCCTGGTTGGGAGCCAGCTGATTTTCGGCATCATTGCGAGCAACAACAGACACTTCCACCCCACCCCGGCCCTTGACTTCGCTGGATATCTCTTGTTCTCCCTAGTTGCCTTTGGCGTCAACTACCGGCTGCATGACCTTCTGCCCTATCTAGCCAACGTCGGTCTTTTATGGAGCTTGCTTGGCTTGATGGTGATTCCCCTCACCCTTTTGTCACTAGCAGACCGCCCTCTTGCCGACCCAGCATTCGTTTTTGGATACTTTATCAACAAGACTGGCTGGCCAGGTGAGCAATGGAGAATGCTCATGTTTTGTTCCATCTAATTTTGAACAGACAGCATGGCATGGCTGCTCGGCCTTCTCCAGTTCGGCATGGCGCTCAATGGCTACGACGCAGTCTCCCATCTGTAATCGATCATGAGATACCACACTTGCGAAAGTGGCCTGACAATGCAAAAGCATCGAGGAGGTGCCGCAGCCGTCTGTGCACGGCCCCAGGATCATGATACTGTGCGTCGTACTCGGCATCGTCACCGGTTTTCTTTTTCTAACAGACCTCTTCTTCGCGATGGGTGGGCCTGGGCCCATTGATGCAATCATTGAACCGGATTCGGGTCCACTCTGGGCAATCTTCTATCATGCGACCAGAAGCCACGCCTGCGCTAATGCACTATACATCTTCCCTCTTGGATGCTTAGTACATGGCCTCGTCCCCTGTTACCAACCAATGCTCACTCTGCGACAGTTCTTCGGCATTTATATCATGACCACAAGCAGCCGCATGCTATACGCCTTCGCCCGTGACGGCGGACTCCCAGCAAGCCACCAATTTGCACAAGTGCAACCTTCTGGGTTGCCACGCAACGCGCTAATTCTAAAAACAGCCGTCACTGCCCTTCTCGGGTGCATCTTCCTCCTCTCAACAACTGCCTTCAATGCAATCAGTACCGCGTCGGTGGTTGCTCTCAATATCTCCTACGCCCTTCCCATACTGTTCAACTGTTGCCGAGGTCGAACGGAACTGCCCAAAAAGGGGTTCCAGCTTCCGCCTCGCATAGCATGGCTTGTCAACTAGGGATAAGCCATACAACATTTACTATTGTGATCTTCCTCCTGCCACCGCGCCTGCCTATGAAAGCAGCGAATATGAAATATGCTTCTGTGGCCATTGATATACTTTTAGGAATTCATACTTTTGTGCTATACTGCTTGGTAAGGCAGCTATATAGAGGCTAGCTTGATTTATTTTTTCGGACTCCTAGTTGCCTAACATGGTGGCTAGTGACTGGACATCACATCTCTTATACACTATATTATGAATAAATTCTAATTAAATGATACTCTCTCAACTCCTACCCTACTAATTAGCGTGATTCTTGAACCCTAATTACCTACCAGAAGTGTTGTGTTATAATCCTATAAGGAACCAGCAGCAACGAACACTTCTTATCCAACTATTTAGTAGATAGGAGACCATGTGCAGTAAAGTCAGCGGCAAGGTCACGTAATAATAGACATAACAGCTTCTAATAGAGCTAGTGTGTAGGTGCGAAGGCGATTATAGGGAATTCTTCGGTAGATCCCGCAGCATATGGGGAATGGAATCACTAAGACTCTCGTAGTAGGTAGACCTGGCTGTTACGAACCTAAGTGATAGGGACGGCGGCGTTTAAGAATGACAGGTCAGCAGGCGCTGACGCACGGTAATTCTTATGCAGGGCCAAGCCACATCACGAGTTCAGAAGATCAATTGAAAGATCACGCGATCCAAGAATCCCCGAGTGTCCCTGAGGATCTGATATTATAGAAACATTTCGTTAGTAAATCAATGGAGGAGCCATAATTGATAAGAAACTTACCCTCCTCTGCGTCTCAGCAGCATTGAGGGATTCTGGGGGACACACCAGAATCCTTTGGACAACCATGTATATATAGGTCTCGCGCAACAGTCATTAGAACTTTGTCTTCAACCTCGTTAACTATTGGGAACCAATATATACGATTACCCTTACCTATTGTTATCAGAACAGGGTGACTATCCACTGCTCCCTGCTTCATTCCCATTCAAGCAAACCCTACGTGCTTATTAAGCAACCACTGGAACCTTGATAAGTCACGGACTTAACAGGGGATCGTAGCGATCAGAATACTAGAGACTGTTACTATATTGTCCACTTGTGGTCCTCATCCTACGCAGTGACTACCACCAAGTCTCACAGTATGCCTTCGGATACCCATTGGAGCGCCAGCCCTCATGGTAATTCCAGGCAATTCGTCAAAGCAAGACAGCGCCTGTCGAAGCTGCTTCAGGCCACTTCTTTCCCGTTCCGTTCTGTTGGTACCTGGAAAGAATATGGCAGTCATAACTGGAGTTTACGTCAGGTCGATAGCGAAAAATATAGAGCAAGTCGTTTTCACTCGTTCTCACTGCATACTGGCATATAGTACTCTAGCTCGAACTCGAATGGCTTCTGCAAAACGAGTCGGGGTTGAAATGACAAGTGCGATGTGGCGATACCAGTACCCGACTATACGTAGCGTGATGCGGCTATGCATTTTGACGATCTGGACATTAACTAGTCGATTATAGCGAAACAGCTGGAGGCTTACGGCGAGCGATTTCAATCTAGTAAGAAGCTTCGAGCAGCTCTCTCTATTAATTACGTAGATACACACTCATCTTCAGCAACATTAAAGGCAAATGAGGCTCGTTGGTTGACTCCTAGGAACTGGGGAGCCTTTGTTACAAAACCTACATCTACTGTATTTAGGTTACGATTCTGTTCTTTCGATCTATTAGATGCGCATCATCTGATCCGCCCTCAACATCGGTTTTGAATTCTAATTGTACGCCCATATACGTATCAGCTCCTGCACAGCCTCGACTCTTTTCTGTTTGCCGGCCCAATCATACCCGCTAGGGGTTCTGCTACCTGAAACTGTGCCAACCATCCTTAGTAGCCTCGTGCCATAATCGCGCTTTGCATCGGGATCGACCTTCTTCGTGTCGAGGAGCAGCTTGATCACAGCCTCGCGCCCGGCAGGGGCATTACGAACGGCCCACTCCAGTGGCGTGTAACCTTTATTGTCTTCTGCATCGATGTTAACCTTTTTCGTGCTGAGTAGTAACTTGACTATGGCATCGTGCCCCTTCTCAGCGGCCCCTGACAGCGGCGTGCGGCCATCGTTGTCCTTTACGTCGATATCAACTATTTTTGTGTTTAGTAGCAGCACGACCGTGGCCTCCCGTCCCTCCGTAGCAGCGCACCATAGCAGTGTGCGACCAGTGTTGTCCTTTTCATTAACATCGACCTTTTTCGTTTCAAGCAGCAGCTTGACTACACCCAATTGCCTATGCTCAGGCATCGAAGGCCTACCCACAGCGGCGTACCACACCGGTGTATGACTATTGTTATCCTTTATATTGATGTCAACTTTTTTCGTGTCGAGCAACAGTTTGACTATAGCCTCATGCCCCTGCTCAGCGGCCATCAATAGTGGCGTCCGACCGTAATTGTCCTTTACATCGATATCGACCTTTTTCGTATCGAGCAGTAGCTTGACAACAGCCTCGCTCCCATTTAGGGGAGCCCACCATAGCGGCGTGCGTCCGTTTTTATCCTTTACATTAACGTCGACCTTGTTCGTGTTGAGTAGCATCTTGACCATAGCCTCGCGTCCCTCCTTAGCGGCCCACAATAGCGGGGTCTGACCGTTTTTGTCTTTTGCATTGACATCGATCTCTTTCGTGTCCAGCAGTAACTTAACTAAGGCCTCGCACTCGTTCATTGCGGCCCATGACAGCGGTGTGCGATCGTTATTATCCCCCATATTAACGTCGACCTTTTTCGTGTTGAGTAGCAGCTTGACTACGGCCTCATGCCCCCGCTCAGCGGCCCCCGATAGTGGCGTGCGGCCATCAATATCCTTTACATCAATATCGACCTTTTCCGTGTCGAGTAGCAGCTTGACCACGGCCTCATCTCCCCCCAGCCGGGCGGCTCTTAGCAATGGCGTCTGACCATACTCATTCTTTACATTGACATCGACCTTTTTCGTATCGAGTAACAGCTTGACCACAGCCTTGCTGCTCCTCTGGGCAGCCCATGATAGTGGCGTCTCACCGTTATTGTCCTTTACATTGACGTCGACTTTTTTTGTGTTGAGTAGTAGCTTGACCATAGCCTCGTCCCCCCGCAAGACGGCACAATATAGCGGCGTGATGTTATCGTCGTCTCTCTTTACATCAACATCTTTGCTTGTCTCGAGCATTAGCTTCATTATTGCCTCAGAACCCCAATGGGCGGTCCTCCACAGCGGCGTGACGCCATCATTATCCTTTACATCGACGTCAGCCTTGCCCGTCCCGAGTAGCAACTTGACCACGGCCTCGTGTTGTAACTCAACGGCACACGATAGTGGCGTGCGGCCGGTGTTATTCTTTGTATTAACGTCGGCCTTTTTTGTGGCAAGTAGTAACTTGACCACGGACTCGTGCCCCTGCTGGGCAGCCCACCATAGCGGTGTCTGGCGGAACCGCCCGATTGCATCTACGTCGACCTTACCTGTCTCGAGCAATAGCTCGACCACAACATCGTGCCCTCCTTCTGCCGCCCATGATAGCGGTGTGCGACCCATGCTATCCATCGAATCCACACTAACTCTAACATCATTCAGAAGCTTTTTCACAATCCGAATGAAGCCCTTTTCGGCGGCATACGACAGGGGTGAACGAGTGTATGTGTCCATGAAATTAGGATAACACCCTTGCCCAAGTAAATACTCAAAGGTACTTAAGTCTCCACCGATTGTAGCATGTGTGATAGCCGTACGAGCGCTGTTATCCCGATTATCAGGATTTGCGGCAAGCTCCACCAAAACCCGCACAACAGTGTACCAGCCGTGTTCTGAGGCCTTGAATAGCGCATCATCGAGTTTGATTTTCCACTTCGCGATCTGGATAATGCTGATCAAATATAATGTTTCCGTTAGATCCTTGTTCTCAAAGGCCGTGTTGACTTTGCCATCAAGCGCAGTCCTGATATCGTCGTCAAGAGCCGTCCTTTTATCGAGAGCCATCTTGATCTTGTCATCAAGGCTAGGCCCAGTCTTGTTATCAGGAGCCGTCTTGATTTCCGTGCCCGCCGCCATGGTGGTAGATGACGTGCTGCTGGTCAGAGCCTTTGTTTCTTCATCTTGCAACTTCTGTTCTAAAAGGGACACATCTCCTAATTGATTGGGCATTATCTCTTTGAGACGTAATGCGGCTTTCCCATACTCCTCAATGGTGACGGTAAGCGTGCGTGATTTGCTTGGAGCAGAACTTAAGTTTGCCGAAGAATCCAGTGACTTGGAGGCACATTCGCGAGCGAGAAGTTCGATTTCCTTTTCAGTGTTCGAAATTTCAGTGCCCATAAGATTGACAAAACCTTGAATGCCGAAGTTACTTGATTTTGGAATCAATAAACTCTTGCGGTAACATTCACACATTGCCAATATCAAGAGGCGTTGGTGGTTTTCGAAGTCGAATGCCGAGTCACGATCCGTGGGTTTTGTGATCTTCCTGCATTGTTGGAGAGCCCACCGTAGAAGCCGCTGCGCATTCTCCCATTCTTCGTTCTTGATGTATTTCTCTGCACACTTTCGAGCGTCAGCCAGTGTGCTTAGCGCTGAAGGTAATTTGTCCGATAAAATCAGCGCTGGGATTGTGCATGCAAAAGCGTCATCTCCGGACCCTAAGCCATTGTCTATGAAAGCTTTTTGAACTTCGGATATTGTTGAATTCGCTAAAGTAAAGCTATAGCCCTCTTGAATTGTGGTTTTACCACCAATGTCCTTTACCGCGGCTTTGAGCATCGATTGGAAAAAGAGCGAGTACAATTCTTGCGCACAGAGAATAGGAGTGGTGCGTTTGAACTTAAATGCCCGCATACGACTATGCGCAGAGATTTTAGTACCTGGTTCGTGCAATCCACAGAGCAAATCTCCCGGTCGGCCGTCAGAGGGAGCCATAGTTATGATGGGAGCACCGCCAGCTGCTTGCCAGACTTTGAGATCAACGTCAGTGGATTGGTTAGAGAGCATTCTAAAGATAGTGCGATCGGAATGGGCGTCAGGGTTCTGCTCATCGATCTGCTCGTTGGTGGTCCAGGCCCACAATCCAAGCACTGCCTCCAACTCAGACTCGTCAACTGTCCATGCACCAAACTGCTCGGAGTCAATGTAAGGACGTTTGAGAGCAAGGTAAATAAGGTGTCCAAGATCGTGCTCAGGGTCCTGGGTTGCCATGACTTTAGACGCTCCGGTTTTGATAAGAACTGCGGGTGTAAGGTCAGGGGACGCTTTCGTTAGTCGAATTCGGATTGGCCAAAGGAGCACTTCCACATCTTTCCACTCATCAATACAGCTAGATTTCAGGGTTAAGGCATTTGCAGTTTCCGTGATTGCCTTAGTTAGCTTTTGGGCAATACTTCGAACAGCTATCTGGTCATCGTCCCAGCCAGTTGTCATGCGTGCAAGTCGACTCCTATACAAGAAGCGCCTTGCTGACTCATAAGGAATGGGGCAGTCTTTGCCGTTGTTGCCTGGAGAATACACATTCTTGAGCCATTCCAGAGATTCAGCTTCTGAATTGAATCGTTTTGGATCTCCCGGTAGTGCAGTGTCTTTGGGCGATGGAGTACGCGGCTTAGTGGGACGAGGCTTAGACTTGACGACCTCTGTCGATGAGGGAATTTCCCAACGAAGGACATTTCGCTTCTCGCCACCACTGCCGCTGCCCTTCTTACTATCCTTAGCCTCTTTGCTGCGGTCAAGCTCGTCTCTTGGTTCTATGTATAAAGCAAGCCAGTCTAGCTCATGACCCACATAAGCATCTGGGCGATCGATCATACAATTGTCTTCTTGCTTCATGCGCTGCGTGCGAAGACTTGATCGGACAATACTCATGAACAGTATCACACCGAGTTGCGCGACTGCGACGGAAGAGTGGCACGCCCGAAGGCCCACAAATTGCACAACAAATCCAAGGGTTGTGAGGACAGTGGTGGTCCAGATGAGCCAGCCTCCCTCCGTACGACCAGGCTTCTTCCGTGAACTGGTGTACGTTGGGCGAGGATCCTTTCGATCAGAGTACACGAAAGAGTCGAACGCTTGGTCGCCGAGGTACTGGTTGCCAGGTTGCACCCAGTACATGTGTGAGACGTGCTTTTTGCGTGTGAAGATTCGTTCTTCCGTGCTGCTGTCAACAAGAAATGCACAGAGGCCGACTCCTAGGACTAAGAAAATAGTCCCGATCACCGTCATAGGAGTTGCATATTTGTCCATCTGGTCATTCCTAGCGAAATGTTTCGGTAGCTTGTATCTTGCAACAGCTGCCCAAATAAGAACACCACATTGCAGCGATACTCCAACCATAGCGGCGACGATAAACCAAGCTCGGGGGAGTTTCTTGATTCCAATGTTCAACGAGAGGTTCGGATTCGGAGCAAATCCGTTTTTGTGGTGTTTAGTCGCGACTTTTCCCTTGGTGCTTTGTCTTTCAAGGCATATTTGTCGAAGCTGACCCGTGTTTTCTTCTACCCACTCTTTTTCGTCTTTGGTCCTTTTATCGTCTTTCGATATGTATTCAGCGAAGGAATAGATACCCGCCTTTGGGGGTTCCTCGTCGCTGTAAAAGTCGTGTCCCTTGGCTTGGTCGTCGAAGACGATTTCAAGAAGCTTTGGGCGGCCGAAGACGCGCGCGATGCCGCCATTATTGTACAGCTCACAGACGTCGCGGCTAGTAGATGAGCAGAGTTCAGCTTCGGCGTTGCCGCCTCCCTCCTGGGCGCGTCCAACGAAAGCCCGCAGAGAAGGGGATCCACGGACACGGATCGCTGAGACGAGGGCAGTGACAATTCCAATAGGGGCAGTCGCAAATATCACAATGTCTACAAAGTCCACACATTCACTGAGGAATTGTTTCGTGGGCGCATCGCCAAAAAGAGCGATGAGTGGGGCGAGGTCGCTGGCGAGGTTGTTCGAAAAATCGTCCCACCAGGTCATGGCACTGTAACAAGGCTCTTACCACGCTGGCGGAGTTGGGTTCCAGTTGCGTCGAGTCGTCAAAACCGCGTAGGTTCGCGGTAGTCCGGGGGATTGGTGCAGTCAGGAACTGCCATGAATTGTGTCTGTGATCAGCCTTGACGGTCGGCGCTATTAGGAGTGCCGGAGACGCTCGACCCCGGACTATATGCTTACCCAATTGCATCTAGAAGTGCAGCAAGGCCACAGGATCATATGTAAGTATAATTATATGTTCCCGCAAAGCGGCCCATCTATGCGTGATTAGTCCATTATTAATTCAGGTTGTGAGTCTTCCGCTGAACACCGCACAAGTATTCCAAGCTAAGCTTCCGCTTCTCCTCCAAGATCGAAGTTTGGCTGAGCGAGGTTTGCCTTCATAAGCGAGGCTCAAGGCCGAGCAGGCTTGCATGGTTCTAAGGGTCCGGCCACCCGCTTTTGGTACATTACGTCGTAGAATCTATTCAGCTCATATGTTTTGCTGTGACTTACAAAGGTAGCTTCAGCCCCTTGTTTTTCAATTGGAAGGTCTTGAAGTGTACAGTGCCAAGGCAAAGAGAAAATTCAAGGCGCTAATCATGAGCTGAATGGAGTCTGCCAACCAGCGCACCAACAGCAAGCGGGCCAACATCAGCCCCGTAATCTTGCGATCCAGCCCAACCTTGGCCATGCATAGAATCCGGTCAACCAACTTAGTTCTCCTGAAATACCTACGGAATTCGCTACCTCAACTTGTGAACTTCTGGGTGGAGAAGCAGCCGTCAGGCGACTATAGTTGTATGATTTTCACATTTTTTTGTTTTTATTTTTCCAGAAGATTACTGCACACTGCAGCGCAATAACATTCTGTCGATCTACTCTAATAAGCGTCAGAGATGCTTAGCCTTGCAGACTGTCAGCAATCGCGCCCACTATGAGGTTCGTAGCCTAATCTCTCCAGCCGGAAAGATGTGTCCACTTGTAGATCTAGACTCGCTGGCATTGTACACGCCATCTAAGTGGTTCAGTTGTGCATGTATTGGCGGCAAGGCTGAAGTTCGTTCGTTTGCCCCGCAGCAGCAGCTTTATATCTTCCCCTTGATCTAGCCTCTGCTCACATCTTCTCTTCCATTTCGTGTATTCGGCATAATTTGCACGTGTTCGCACCCAGCCATCTATATCAAGACTACATTAAATGTGCGAAACGAAGTTGAGCCAGTCACCATGAGCGGGGCCACTTCAGGCGTAGCTACGCCCACACCGGAAAACGACGTTCGGATCGAATCGAAGCAGCACATCCCGTCGTCTGCCATAACGGAAGGCTTACAAGCAGTAGGATCTGCTCTAAAATTACCTGATGATAAGGTCCACACTACTTTCAAGATCGTCACTGCAGTACAAGAGAAGCATGTCGAAAATTTATCCTGGAAGGAATGGCTGAAGGCAACGAGGCTGGTGGCGTCCATTAGTCAGAGCCAACTGCAAATGATGAACGTGGCGATCGCTCTGGCTTTCTTGCGAGAATCGGGACGACGAAATGTTGTCGTCTCCCCAACTGATTTGGACCAAGTTTGGATCTTAGTCAGAGATGGGCTTCAGTGTACATCATTGACCTGGAACATAATGCGAAGCGCAGATGGCTCGCACGCTATACCCTTATGGAGCCTTGTTGAAGATGGTCGCATCCATGAACTTTTCCGTCTGCATATCTGGCTGCCGGACGCAGTAAGAGTAGACCCAGATTTGGCCGTTCACATGCATCAGCCGTTTGCGCAAAGCTGGGTGCTAGCTGGTGAAGGTACAGATCATACTTTCGATGTGGCCTCAGCTCATGAGGACAATGCGACTCACGCCGAATACACAGTCGGCTGGAAAGAGACTGATGAAGAAGAGAGCGGTAAATTCTATAAAGTTCACAGCGTATCGTCTACCATAACCAACACTGGGAAGTTAGTTTCTGTTCTTCCAAGGAATAGTGAGCTATATACGCGTAATATGAGCTATCACATTCCCGAAGGCATCTTCCACAAGTTGGAAGTTGAGCCTGATGCACTATACGCAAAAATACTCTTTTTAGATTCAAGTCGTGGATACAGACATGATGCACCGGTCCTTGGACCGATCTCTCAGAAAGTATCTACTAGTCATCGAAAGCCTGCCAATATCAACGTGGCCGACATCGCCAATCTCATTGCAGACTTACGGAACTGGGAGGTTCTACAGGAGACTGGGTTAGGATATTCAGATCAAGGAGAGTGGGAGGACGCACTTCGATCGTATCGCACCGCTCTGCATATTTGCCAATCCAATAACTGGCTAGACCGCCCTCGATATAAACACGTCACGCTGGGCACGATCGGGAAAATGTATCGAATGTTGGGGCGCTATCCGCAGGCTTGTGAATGCTTGGAACAAACAATGCTCGACACTCCACAATCTCGGTTCCGTGTAGACTGTGCCGGAGAGTTGGCTATGGTCTATCGCCACATGGATCGCCTGGAAGATTCGAAGCGAGTCGCCGAAGAACAATACCACAACGCTAAGCAACTCAATCTGGAAAAGTTTGCTTGTCGGGCGATAGGAAATGTGGGTATGGTAAACTATCAGCTTTATCTCTTAAATAAAAATGATAAAGCCCTCTTGAATAGCGCCATCAGTCAACTCAACGAACGCATCGAGCGGGCACAGCGAGCTAAAGACATTGTTCTGGAGGCGATTGGTTATTCGCGACTTTCGTTGTGCTATATCGAAAAAGAGGAGTACGAGAAGGCCGTCCAGATAGCGCAGAAGAATTATGATCTCACGTGCAGGCAACGCGACGAGACGAAAATAGGCTTCTCCAAAGCGTTTCTCGGTCGAGCACTACTCGTCGCGGGACGGAAGGACGAGGCCTTGGCTTTGTTCAACTCGCCTCGTGGCTCTCCTATCATCGCTTTGTGCAAGGAAATTTCTAGTGAGCACCGAAATTACATAATCGAGATGATCAATGCTGGTGCAGATTTGAAACTTCGGGACCAGCAGGGTTATTCAGCTTTGGAATGCGCTGTGTACAATGGCGACGATGCAACCGCAAAAATTATTGAACAAGGTTTGAGAGCTCAGATCTTAAGGGAAGGGGGCGACGTTGACAAAGAGCTCACTCGATTCCAGTATGAGGCGACCCTTCGGAAAGGGTACAGGGACATCTTCCAAGATAGACTGCGGCCAGTTCTTCTTGATGCAAGCAAAGGCTCAACGCTACCAAATCTTCGTCAAACATACGAACTATCCCTTGCGGACGATACTGAAAAACAGAGTACCTTTGATGGGTTGAAATATGTACGCTATGCTGACTTCCTGCGGTGTGGTCGACTGCCGAGGTCGAATGATGGGTATACACAAGAGTCTTCCAAGGAAACAGAAAGTCAACAGGACCCTTTCATTCTGTTCTTCTCGTACAGATGGATCGCGAAAGACCCTGGTATCCAAACTTCCAACTTCTCGCCCGATGACGATGCGCGTACACAATACAATCGCATGCTCAGGGCGATTGAGCAGTTTCTTGATCTTCATCGCGATATCGATCGAGACCAATTATGTGTCTGGATTGTAAATATACTCTTTCAATCAATCTGGGACAGAGAATACTAACAAGATTATCAGGACTTTGCTTGCGTGGACCAGGTTGACGAGGACCATCAGAGACCAGGAGTTGCTGCCCTCCCAATGAACCTTGCTCAATGCAATGCCATGATAAGCCTCGTCGACGAGAAATACTACGAGCGTTCGTGGTGTTGTGTTGAAGTACTCATGATTCAGACATTGAGAAAGGCATATGGTATACACTTGTGGTACGAGCACGTTATCGATCCTGCAAATGCAGAAGAGTCTTTGCGCATAGGGCCATTGGACATGGAAATCAACATGTCTGAAAAGAAAGTGACATATGAAAGCGATCGACCAAAATTAATGTTTTTGGAGCGACAGACAAGATTATTGGGATAGACATGCGACGATGATTTCGGCCATACATGTGTCATTGAATCTTCCTTTGAGCCATTATAGGAGGTGATCACTCATTATTTAACCTAGCAATAACTTTCTCATATCTACGAACGTATTTCTTCCTCTGCTCATACTGATCTTGTGCCAATTTTGCTTCCTGCCTGATCTCAAGCTGGTGCATGTCACCAACAAAGAACTGTGTTATAAGCAGTTATTATGATTTCGTGTCTACTGTGACGATCTGCTTATGAGGGAAGTCATTCCATGCCCGATCAGACTGAAGAGAGAATAACTTGTGAAGCCACTGTTACAACTCCGCATTCTTACAAGCCCCGTTGCCTTCGCTTTAAAATCGTAGGCTGTTCTGCCACTGCGGGGTAGCTGCGCCTCAGCTGGTTAATTCGCTCGATCCACATCAGATAACAACCTTCCTGGAGTCCACCGTCTACTTTTCCACCGTCACAATTTCATTATTCAATTGGCGACAGTCGTTATTAGACTTATGTTTCTCAATCTCACCACCCGAGTCCCGCGCATAGCACTTGGAACCGACAAGATCAATGGGTCTGAATGCTTTGATTACATCCAACGAGGGCTCGCGGCAGGGTATCGCATGATTGACACCGCGCAGGTATATAAGAACGAGGAAGAGATTGGAAAAGCCATTCGAAGTTCTGGCATACCTCGTAAACAAGTCTTTGTCACGACTAAGATTGCTACTGGATTTAAGAAGAACCCGAGCAGCTTCAAGGAAGCAGGCGACTCGGCGCGGGGATCATTAGCGAGGCTCGGGCTCGAGTACATCGATACGATTTTGATTCATCATCCTGGTGACGACGCAGCTGAAGGTTCAGCTGCTGTTTGCCGACGAATGACATGGCAAGCGCTGGAAGAACTGGTACTAGAAGGATGTGTAAAGAGCATTGGCGTCAGCAATTTTGACACTTCACATATCCTAGAAATGAGACACTATGCTAAAATTCCACCCTGCGTCAATCAACTAGAGGTGCTAAATCTACATTTTAGCGGGTTCTTGTTGGCTGACTCAACCCGCAGCTTCATCCATGGTGTCAGCAGCGCAAGCTTGTGGACTTTTGTAAGAAAGAAAAGATCTGGTTACAGGCTTACTCGGCAATCGCCCGAAACATGCATTCCGAAAATGGCGAGCTGAGAGTAACGGCAGAGAAGCACAATATATCGACCGTCCAACTACTGCTACGCTACAGCTTGCAGAAAGGCTACACGCCCATTGTGAAAGCAACGAGCCCTGGACATCTATACGCCAACATGGAAGCAGAAAATCTTTTTCTGTCTGAGAAAGACATGGCAGTATTAGATTCTTGGGATGAGGGTATAGAGGGATCTTTATGTATGTTGTTCCACATATACTCTTATCTCTCCGCTAAAAGACATAGTTCCGTGGCTGATGAACCCGACCAAGGCATGAGGGCCCGTCATGTAGCTGTACGCTCGCGACTGAGCTGTGCTGAAGGCTTAGGTCATGACCTTCTTAATCTTCAACGAAATTTCTACCCTGTCGGAGAAGCGATGATGGAGCAAGTGGATCTATGAAGTTCAAGTTATTTTCACCGGGACTGAGCGGTTGCAGTTGCATGCTGAAGCACAAAATCGTGCTCGCCCAATGATTCGGTCTTCCTCCATGATAATACCCGCGCCGCCAGTGGCAGTGTATTGATATGTCAATCCTGGAATCAGATAGAGCCGCGCCTCAGTCTTTGGCTTCTGCCAAATTTCCACACGGAAAATTGACTTCTCGAGACAATTCGAACAGAATACAAACACAAGAGTACGTTCAGAGGGGTCGCAGATATGCCGATGCAACTGGTGAAAACTGAGATTGTCGAAGTGATCCAGTTCTGGTGCTGGTACAGAAGCCGAAAGTGCGAGCAGGGAAATAATACTGCCATAAGTTTTCAATGACTTGGCTGGTTCCTTTATACCTTCAGACGTGGCTTGTTGCTCAAGAAGGCTGCCAAGTATCTTGACGAGGGCCTTTGAGGAAGAGACATTGAATTCCAGAGCAGGAAGTCGGTCAATATTGCTACTGGAATTGAGGCAGAAGATAGAAGCCGAATCAATACTCTCCAAGCGCCGGAGGAACTCTGTCGTCGATCCATTGGCTGATGATAATAGACACAATAGTTCATCCGATGCACTGTTCAAGCGATTGTCTACTTGTAGGTTCCAAGAAAAGTCGTACGTGATCGTTCCAGCTAGGTTCAAATTCAAGTGCACAGAATGCTCTTCCACTCGAGGCAATTCATATGCTGAGTGGGTTTGGATACCCCAGCCCCACATGTCTTTCAGAATAGATTTGTGACCTTTGAGCCAGAAGGCTTTCTCAAAAACGGGCTCAGTGGAGGGTCTCAGCAACAAGGGGCTCATATCATTGCCCTTGATCTGTTTTTCAGCAAGCCAAAGGCATGCATCTTGTGTATCTGTGGGAAGCCCTGTAGGATAATCAGAGATGCCAAGAAGCTCCGCAGCACCTATGAATTTGTCGCGAAACGAGCGACAGCCCAGATCAGCTATCATGTCGTAAACATATCCAAGACACTTGTTCTTCTGTCGCTCTTGTACAAATAGAGGCAAGTCGTAGATCCATTGGGTAGAGGACGATTGGTCGTATGACATTGTCGTAGCGCCCGCGTTCACAGCATTCAAAATTTGCTTTACGAACACGGAAAACTTCGGCTCCATGATCCCGTACTCATTGTTCATGATGTATGCCTCCCCAGCCCGATCGAATTCTACGATCGGCCATAACCGAGTGAATAAGTGTGCATTGAAGAAACGTTTCAAATCGTTGTTGTGTTCGCTTATCGTTTCAATGGTTGGCGCACGCACGACTTCGACGGGAGGCTGATATCCAAGGTGTAAGATCGCAGAACCACTCGATTCAAATATCTTAAAGATTTGCGGCAAAATGACTGTGCCGCGGAAGTCATCTTGCCATTGTGGTATGCTGATGTAGTCATGCCAAAGTAAATAGTCGGAGCCGAAGCGATGATTCACAGCTAGGAGCGTGCGGATGGGGGCCTCGTAGCATGTCTGCGCGGCTTTCGCATTGAAGGTGCGGAGGGCGTAAGCTTCTGCTACCGAAGGATGCCAAGGATGAGAGACTGGGATGTATTTGACCTGATTTGTTGTCAAGCATCTGAGATGATAATTCTTGATGAACAGAGGGGGAAGTTTCTTCGTCAGAGGATCAACGGCGTCCTTGTGTTGGCTTAGACTGAGAAGTCGCACGGGAGGTTCAGTAGCCCAGTCAAAGGCTTCTTTACAGATGGCGCAAGACGTATCGAAGCCAGTTGTCCAACAAGCCTGCAGAAAGTCGTCTGGTGTGAACTCATTTTTTCGGTCTTCCAGATGAACCGTAAATACCACATCAAAGTTATTTACTTGGGATGTCTCATCGACCTCCTGATTAGCTCCATGAATATAAGGAGTGTCCCAAGACGTGTCTCTCATTTTGTCTCCGTTTGATTGTGCTGGTTCCGGATGTGGCCCGATCACCCTGCGCGCGAAGTTTTGTCAGTTGCTGGCGTAGTGGAAGCAACATCAGATAATGTCATTCTTGGATATACAGTGAGTTCGTCATGTATTAGGATGTATATGAAATCTTGTGCACGAACCTCCTTGTGTGACTTTTATGATAAGGCTGTGTCGTTAAGGACCTCTGTGAATAAGACTTGAAAGCCCCGCATGGAAGCCGAGCTTGGGAGATCCGTGCAAAGAGGCCGCGGGAACGACAAAAGGCGGTGTGCAAATTGCGTTGCATCACCAGAGTGCCTGGGTTGAGTAGACACTCAAGAACTATAGGCTTTCTGCTCGCTGCCGCCTGTGTAGTTCTGCTGCCTGACAGGTTTTGCGACCTTCGCGATCACAGCCCCGCACGGTCGCCAAAAAGTAAGGCGCTCACCACCTCCGTACTAGCGCCGACACACCTCTGCACTAGCACAGCCGCCTCTGTTCAAATATCTGCGTTGAGCCTCAGCTGAGTTGCGATCGAAAGCTTGAGACCTGACATCTCAACAAGCGGACTCGTGCCTCTCATTTTTGAAGCCTTGCCTGAAATGATACTATGCCACTGATCTTGGAGCAAGGAGCTTGCTGCCCAATTCTGAGATCTATTCGTGCCGTATCAGTCTTACTACCGCATGTTTCCTACCCTTCGGCGGGCTGTCTCGAGCTATGGACTGAGGAGCAAGCCAAAGCCTAGAATCAGCCGAATCTGTGTATCTGAAAATGAGCGAAACACAGCGCAACTCAGCCGCGGGAACATCCAGAAAGGGCTCGACGAATTTCATCAAAACGGAATGATCATCCTGGAGAATGCCGTTGGGTGTCGTTCGATAGAGCACATTCACCATAGAATGCTGCAAGACTTCGGTAAACATCGCAAATCCTCAAGTTTTCGTTGGAATCAGGGACGAGACTCTGGCAATATTTCTCAACCACCACCATCACTTCCCGAATACCTTCACGAAGACATATGGGCGAATCGTCTTGGTGTTAACATCATGGAAAATATAATCGGACCCAAGCCTCAGCTCTCTTTCGCTACGTCCAACATCGCTCTGCCTAGGTCCACAGGTCGGCAGGCAGTCCATAGTGATTATTACTGTGATCATTTAGACTTCCCTGTTTTCCTGGAGGTCAATATCTACCTTCACGATGTCGGCTCGCACAACGGCGCCACAGAATTTTGGCTCGGCACCCACAAAGGATACTCTAAGGATGATCACAGTTCGCCAACAACAGGCTGGATTAAGCAAGAAGTCTTCACGCCTCGGGCGGCAGTATCTCCACCAATACAGCCAGCCATACCTAAGGGGTCATTGATGATCCGGGATCTTCGATGCTGGCATGCAGGAAGAGAAAACCGGGCTAACGAACCACGAATCATCTTAGGTTTTATGTACAGTCCTCCATGGTTTGGCTCTCACATGCGGATGACGTTCCCATACAGTGCCAGGCCGTGTCTAGAGTCGTGGAATCACATCGATTGCATTAATACTGTGGAATTTGTCACAGACGGATTTGCCTACCTTGAAAATCATCAGGACATCAATCTGACGCAAACACCATCCGATCCTAATGCACCGTATTCACCTAAACATGGATCGGTGAAGGTCACATCACAAGACTACTGGACGCCTCCATGAAGTAATACTACTTTGCCTGTAGGAGTAGATGACTTCTCAATCTTGAAAAGAAGATGTCGTGATTTTTGGGGATTGTGATTGCCTATCTAATCGATCACGGATCGTTCCCTCGGGACATGCGGTATGTTCGAACTCTGCTTTCTGTTCTCCTCACCGCTTAACACCTCTTTCACTAGATTGACCATCTTTAAACTTAAAACATTCCATAAGTGCCCTTGTATAGGTGCATGGCATGATAAAGCATTAAAGCTAACGTCTCCCTTGAACTAGTTCTATCTATTACATCTATAAGCTATGAAGCAGTCCTAAAGAGAATACGTAAGATATAACCGTCTATTATAAGTCTAGGTGTTTCAATGTATACTTTAGCATGCTTTAGATCTTTTACGGCAAGCTTATTGAATTGAATCGCTAATTCCGCCCTAAATTTCTAGACTACCTATGTAACTTAGCAAAAATTACTTTAATTAGGACACTAACGTGCTCTTCGGATAATCTCCTATTGACTTGGACATCTAAACTTTGGTGTTTTTGTTGAGTAGATGGGCTAGGTCTGCTGCAGCAGCAGCAGCAGCACTACTCATGTATAAGAATCGAAATGTGCGTGCTTTGGGAGGCATAATGGTGATGGTCTCAAACGTATTTGTAAAAAAGGTTCACGGTATCCTCTCGTCCCTGAGTCGTAGCCTTTCAGCCAAATCTATATAGTTTAGAGTACTGAGCATATCTTTTATATATAACCATAGGACGTTGAAAACAAGTTTCCCTGTCCGACCTGCTGTTTGCTATGGGACTATATCTAGTAAATTAATCTAATAACCTGTCTCCGGTTTTGGGTAGTATTAGTCCCAATTGCAGGCTGCTGTCTAAGACAAGCTGTAAGCGCCGAGATGCTGCGGCTCTTAAAACAGTGAGACTAAGGGGGCAATCCTTTATCGGACGTATAACTATCAAACTCCGATAGCATAAAATCGGAAGAACGTCAGTGAATCTCAATCTGAAGTAGTGCCACCTCAGGGTGCCTCCTCGACTTGGCGCTATCGTTAGCTTTATATGCTCTTGTCCACCTACTAGTTAATCCTCTACTTTAGATACATATAAGCGCTCTAAGTCTGTGATCCCGGCTATTATAGCTGGCGGTTTAGTACTCTGGGCTGCCTAAAAGAGATGGCGGGCTTAATCAAGGTATAAACCTACTTTAATACAACGTATTATCTTCTTCATCGCGCAGCGATGTTGATATGGGATATAAGGGCATTTGATAGTTATTAATAGAGTCGCGCGCATGAACCATGAGAATATCAGCGCTCGCGTTCGAATTGCCGAATGGAACTAGATACTCATTGGTTTCCTTAGCAGTGATTACCTAAGTCCATTCACGAGCTTTCTGCATTGTTCGGGGCATGTTTCCAAAGATATAGCAGTTCACTGCAATAAAGTAAAGAGGTATTGTCACGGAAGACAGCTGGAAGCTTACTGCAAGATTCATTCCTTAACCTTAATAAGGCTTGTGCTTGTTCCCGGTGCTTCAAATTCAAAAGCGACGCGCATACAGGACAGCGCATGGACCAATCTCTCAAATGCGTTGCGAATCCAGCCCCAAACTTATGAATTCTAGTGCATTACCAGTTCCGTGCCTGTAGAGGTGACCAACGATAATGGCTACACTATGACGACTCAAAAGTCATCAATTTTTGCTAGCCGCGAGTAGCAGTCGCAATAGCAGTATTTTCGCATTGTCTCTACGCTGTAGGCTCATTATATACTGCTAACTGCAGTACATGCGCGTACATACTATCCTAAAGTGGTAACTAGATCCAGTCTCATTCCATTGTGCCTATTCACATGTCTATATTTACACGTCGTTTGCCCTAGCAACTAGTAACTGATAGATAGTTTGTTCGTAGCTGTTCGCTCGTCCCACAAGTATAAGCGACAGTCAAAGCAGAAGATCGCTATTTATGCTGTGGGATATGAGTAAGACTAATAAAAACTATAATGTCATTGCTCGCCTTAATCAAAGCATGCTTCTACCGGTTGCTATTCGTTGTAATCGCTATTGAACACTGTCTAAGACTAAGGAGATACTTCAATCAAAATTGCCTCGGTCTAAAGATCACTTCTCAATCAAATTAGGGGGAATTTATGGGACCTGACTCCTCACCGGTCGAATTGGAAAGGTGACATATGATTGGAAGAAAGAAGCAGCTCAATTCCCCGCTTCCCACCCTGCTATGATACGGGTATCACAAATGATGATCAGGTTACTCTAAGCGCGCGAGGGATCCATACGTTTTCTGAATCCTCTGTGTACGGAGCAGAGTGGGTGCTCGATGGATCCGAATAAAGTGCTCAAATTTGAACATAACAAACTACAGAATTGTTTTCATCGCCTTCTTTTATACTCAACACCGCATTTTCGAGCATTCTACGCGTGCAGCAAACAATTTTCAACACTAGACCCAATACATCCAATGAAACTTGTTAGAAGAAGACAGCAGATAGGAAAAGGCACGATTGGGCAGCGAAAATTCTTTATGACTGGAAGCTTTCCAATACTATTCTAGACAAGAATCTTCAAAGAGACTAGCTCACAGGAGAGTTCTTCGAGCAGCTTCTCAATGTCGACACGTTGAAAATTACCGAACTAAGAGTTGAGGAGCTTCTTAAATTCATTCATAACCGATCACTCACCGCTGTCAATGTCATTTGAGCATACTGCAAAAGAACAGCATTCGCCCACCAGCTGGTATGGACGAGAAATGGTACAGTAACTAGACTACAGCGCTTACTGATAGACTTCTAGAACAATTAATTGCTAGAGATAATGTTCCACGCCGCCGGTGAACAAGCTCTAGGGATCGATAGGTACATCGACGAACACGAGAAAGCAATAGGGCCGTTTCATGGCCTGCCCGTAAGTCTCAAAGATCAATTTCATGTAAATGAAGCAGAGACAACACACGTAGGCTGGGTCAACACATTCAAGTGTAAGATAGGAACTAGTAAGGAGAGGAAAGTGAACAGAGAGCTGGTAAGTGAATTGTGTGAGCTAGGTGCTATACCTATCACGAAGACCAGCATGCCGCAAACACTCTGGTATGTGGAAACCAACAACATTATTGGGCACACGATGAATCCCACAGCGCAGAAGCTTTCTTGCGGTGGATCATCGGGTGGTCAAGGAGCCTTGCTCGCACTGAGAGGCACTCCAGTAGGATTCGGTTCCGGTATCGGTGGCTCCGTTTCAGTTCCAGCTGCATTTAATGGTATTTACAGTTTAAAGACGTCCTATGACAGTTTTTTATTTAGAGAAGCGGCGAATAGAATGAGTATCTACTATTGCGCAAATGATGCTAAAGCTTACATATTTAGTCGCCGAGCCAGATCATTGTACCCACAGTCATTAGTCTCATGGGGGAATCCATTAGTAGGCTAAGTATAGCTCTACGATCTCTTCTGTCCTTTGAAACCATGGCATCGTGACGCAGATGTGCTCAACATTCCATACCGGGATAATCAAACGGACGTCGATGCTGTGGAAGGAAAACTGTCGTTCGGCCTCGTGAGAGTAGATGGCTTTGTTACACCACACCCACCTATCTTGCGAGCTATCTCCATAGTTTCAGAAGCATTGAATGATGATGGTCACCAGTTAAAGAGGTACAAGAACTGTCAATGCATAGCTATTGAACTTATTTGTAGATGATCAAATGGAAACCACCAAGCCACGAAGAATCTAGAAATCTACATGTGAGTTTAACTTCCCCCTGAGCCGTACGAAGCTCAATCCCAGGGAACAGGCAAAGTTTATGAATGCAGATGGGGCCGCCGATGCCTTTGAGAATCTCAAGCTGTCTGGGGAGCCTCTCATACCAGAGGTAGTACTGGAATTTGGAGACGGACCCGAAGCTCCAATGTCACTCCTCCAATTATATAATAACACTTTACGGCTGAAAAAAGTATAGGAACTCAATGGCGAGTACTACTGAATCGGGTTAGTCTACTACACCGGTCCTCTCGAACAGTACTTACTAACTAAGCTGAAGGCAATCTAGTGGAAGCGGTTATCTCACCGGTTGTCCCTCACGCTGCTGTTATTCCTAGTATGTAGTATTATTACAGTTCGCGCAGAATCCACAATCTCGAGATTTCTTGTTCACCGATGATAGTACCCTTGCAAGCAATCTCGATTATACTGGTATCGTTATATCAGTGACAAGAGCCGATAAGGCCATCGACAAAATTACGAGAGGTATAAGCTGCTGAACGATGTTGATAAGAAAAATTGGGAAGCATGTTAGTCACCCGCCATCCGCTGTTGTGTTTTTCCACGTATCTGACTCCTCTAGATAATCCCGATTTGTATGATGGAGAGCCAGCTGCAATTCAGCTTCTCGGAAGACGATTGGACGAAGAAAGGCTGCTACAAGTTGCTGAGGTCGTCGTTCAGGCTTTATCTGACTATAAGGAAAAGCACAACCTCGGAACCCCTTAATCTAACCATGTTCAATTGTTGACTACTTTTTTGAAGTCGTAGCGGAATCAAATCATTATTAAATCTTAATCTGTTTAAGTTGTGCCAAGATCTCCTCTAGGGTCGATGGTGTTTTCCCAACAATATCATATTTTCTCAGCACCATAAAACCATCTAGTTCGCTTACAGTCTGTTTCCAATAATCCATCGCAGAGTCAAATACATGCTCATTTCGACATTGACTGCTATAACCATGCCTAGAACAGTCTTGGATAATAAGTACATCTTTTCTCGCTTCAAATAGCGCTTCTCAGCCTACGCTTGTTCGTATACCTGATGCTCTTCGTCTTTAGTTTGGATATGCTTGGTGTGAGAACGACTCATTTCCTGCACAGCATAACAGTAGTCGTAATTTGATTGGCGCTGACCTGAATGTTGGAAATTCTAGATGCGGTTCCCAATCGAATGTAGTCGCAAGATTCACTCTATTGTTGCTCAAACCCTCGAACACGCAAAAATTAGTAATCCAAGAGAGTAAGCCATCGCTTTTTCTTGGGACTTGAAAGAAAGACATGACCATATCGAATTGCGGCTTTTATCGGGGTTTGTTGATACGCTCTCCAACACATGTTTCCACATGTTGCTCGTTCGAGATCTCCGCTGATCGCCCACAAAGCTCCGTCAAATAGCGGAAACAACGAATTTCAGTAGCTGTCCACGAGGACCGGTTGCCGTGTTGTTCAAAATCTACATGTAGCTTGTTCACGTACGACCAAGGCGTTGAGTCCGATTGATGCGAGGATTTTGTCGGCGACTCGGATAGGAGAACGTTACCAGGCCTGATGTCGGAATAGAAAGACTTGGTACTCTAACGGAAGTGCACCATAGCCATTGTGATCTGACGACACCATCTTAATTTATCACGAAGAGTGAGTGCGTGCCCTTGCGCTCGTGTAGGTAGTATATCACGCAAAGCTCCTCAAGCAACACTCCAAAATCATGCTACAAACTCCTTGTTTTCCACCAAAAGAGACCCCCTCGATGACAAGATACGTAGGGTGCTTAGTTATATTTGGGTGAGAAGGCATTTCTAATAATATCTGGAGTTCGTGGTAGAATATATCGGGATCCGAGATCGCAGACTTGAAGATGTGATCTTCTGCAAAACTATCAATCGCGACGACCGAAATAGAGTCTTGCAGCTGTCTCTTGATACAAAGTCTTTGTAGGCCTATAATTCCTTGCCACTCCTCCGGAATGTCTTTTGCCCAAAGTTGTCGAAGCCTTCGCGCCGAGAGCATTATTTTCTCTAAGTCGTATGCAGGCACAATGCGTAGCGGCATTCTGCTTACATCGGCGTCTACTGCTTGGAAAATGAGCTTGGAACCGAAATGAAATTGCTTCAGGTGCTTCAAAAGCCCAGGGTCGGCCCTGGAATACCATTCCAAAGCATTGCAAATGTGACGCGCAATCGCAAGGTTTCGAATTCGAGAGCTTCTAACCACAACTGACTGGCTGCATTCAAGCACACGCCTAAGAGGATGCAGTATATGAACCTGGCCTGGGGTATACGTATCAATACGAAGAGGAGCTGAGAACGTATTGGCGATGATGAAGTACTGAGTCCCATAACTGGTAGCACTATCGATGCGCCAAATATTATCTGGCCTCACGTTAAGGGTTTCGATTCGATTCTTTGGGTCGAGCCGCGAGTACTCCCATGGCGGGATGATTGCTGCGCCTTTGTGTTCCCGGAGAAATTTCTCCTGATCTTCAAATATGAATGTCGGCTCCAGATTTTTTTTTGAGCAGACTGCCTGATAGATCCATCGAGTGCTTCAAATTTTGTGTGGATGAGTGCTTCGTGCCAATTTACTTGTCGAATGTTTGGATCGCGATCCACCGCTTATGCATCCATGAACCAATAAGAACACCCTAATAGTTTGGGTCGTAAAACGGGGCGGGTCGATACCTAGGCTGAGATGCATGCACTCTCTTGCACACAGGTCGCAGTAAATGGCCATTTAAGTGGCTATCAGAGCCCATCCGAGGAACACTATGTCTCCATCAAAGAGAACAGTTTTGCCTTGTGCGTCCTCGAAGGACAGAGTAGAGTGAGGCTGGGTGAACAGCTAGTGCTGGGGGCGAACATGACAGTGTGTAGCGATGGTTCCCATAAAGTCCGGTTCGAATCGCAATATATCTAGTTGTGAGAATTGTACGTGTATCATCAAGAGACCGATTTTGGAAGACTGGTAGATCAGACCGACATATTCTGCCTCTGCGCCCCCCCCACCCCCCCCTCCCCACCCCCACGCTTCGGCCTCAATCATCCCCAGAAGCACCGGCTCCGCCTTTGAGCCAACGAACTCCTTGCGGCAAACAAATTCCCCTCTCGAGCATGGCGTGTTCATCGTCCGTAACCCAGGTTCCAGGCTGGACGAGGATGTTCTGTGACCTAGTGAACCTTATACGACACTCCCCTCATTAAATCTATCCAGGCCGGAAAGAACGCTAGGGGAATACAGATGGAACGATATTTTCGCCCTACCGCTCACGAATCAACCTTTTCAACGTGGATACAGCTGGATATCTCAGAGCATTCCCTTCAAATATTGCATAGATCGCAGAAAGCTTCGTTTCGGGTCGCATTGATGAATCGGTCGAACCCCACGATGAACCGAGCGAATCTACACAGACCCTCTCAGCTCCACGTGCAGACACAGCCATGGCATCAGCATCAATAGTATCCCCTTGTACGATTTAGGGCGTGCTAAATGTCTCGGCCATGGTAACTCCGACATCCCCTCGTTCAAGAAAAAAGGGTGGTACGTGTGATGAAAAGCAGATGATGGCCAATGCAATGCAAGGACCCTGTATTCATGCTTGGAACCTCCCCAAGAAGATGGTAAATTTAGCTTACCTTTCCTAATTAAGTAAGAGTGCTAATACATGGTGCAGAGAGGACGTCGTGTGGCAACGGACAAGTCGACCGGGAAGCGCAAGCGGCGTACAAGCCAGGAACCTACTCGACCTCGGCAGAGAGTTCCATTCCAAAGTCCGGAAGCGTGTCTCAATGCAGCTGTCACCCGGAAACTCAAAGCATGTATCCGGTGCCAGCTTCAGAAGATAGCAGTATGAAAGCTCCGATATAAAAGACTGTCTATCGCTAAGTACTCAAATCAGTCCAAGCCCAATCCCGACAATCTCCATGGATCTTGCCTCACCTGTCTCGAAAGTGATAGCCGCGGTCTAGCAATACAAAAGTGCTGGCGATGCCGAATCACAAATGCTCAGCTCTTCCGAGATCAAAAACAGCCTTATCCTATTTGAACAAAGAGATAGGATAGTATGGAGATCAAAGACATTACCACTTGAAAATCGTCTACTAGAAAGAGGATTGAATTGACCCATGGATATGGAGATGTCAGCTACACTCTAGAACTCCGCAAGTTCCAACCCATCGATTGCGATATGCTGCATGACGCATGGTGGGGCGGAAACACGCTGAAGAAACATCCGATACCACCCTTTGCTATTGTTGAAAGGAAAGGTGCAGCTGCCGAACTCAAGATATACGTTGATAGGGCCATTGTGCCATTCATCATCAGTGCTTTGGGGAGTTCCGACTCGATAATTTGGGAGATATACGAGATGGCTTGGAAGCATTCTTATAACATTGGAATTACAATGTGAGACCTGGCGTATGTTTCTTAGCGACCAGAAAAAAGGGATATGCTGCAGAATGTGCTTAGACTCTGGTTAACATCGAGGATGACAAGTACCCCCGAGAGTATATGCAGCGAAGAGAAATCCGCCACCAGGCTGAACGATCCGACTAGTCCTCTGTATGGTACTGTACCGATTGCACCAGTCATATATGCACAGCTCGAGGTTATTACCTTCTCGATACTGGAATGACCGCTAAGAAAGCGTGTTTTAGAGCGCCTTGAGAATATGATCAAAGCAAATGACCGACATAATTGGTTGATGATCTACTTCACACTATTTATCTTGCTGCATAGCTTTTTCATGACGACATTCTGGGACTGGCAATGGGCGAGGGAGATGAATTTTCACGGTAAATAAATACTGCTTCTTCTATTCCATGCAAATAATTGCTTGCGTTTTCGATAGTCTACATTATAGAACCCTGAAAGTATTGCTACGCTCCATATGGGGATGCAAACTATACTTGCGTATTTCCATTGCCGAAATGACAACAATCATCCACTCACTCTCGTACAAGATCCCAAAAAAAACACCTGAGTTACTTGAAATAGGCATGACTATGGAACAAGTCGAGTTCATCAGAAAGACCGCAGATTATATTACACAAAAGCGTGAGTATTGGCTTTGCGTATGTACGTGGTGCGCTAAAGAAGTCACAGAAAGTCAAATCGAGAGCACAAGAAAAGCCAAAAACTTTGGCAAAAACTACTTTTTCATGTCTCAGTTGTACGATGAGAATTGGGAGCCAAGTCCGACTGCGTAAAGCAGTCACTCCTCAGGCACCGATAGGAAGTAGACGCCCGAACTCTCAAAATACTTGTAATCATACTGGTTCTGTCGTTATATTGTATTTAGAAGTCACTCATTAGGAGTCAAAATAGAGAACAATCTCGGTACTAGAAAGATATGACGGCACCTATTGAGTTCTTCCAAAAAGCATCACCTAGTCGCATGGTGAACTGCCTCTAATTCTAGATTGAGGCCGCCCTGGAGGACCATCAGGGTTCACCTTGACAGGCTCGATATGCCACCTTCCAACTCTTTCTTCATCTTCAAATACTCTATCCCAAACCAGTCAAAGTGCAGCTGGCTTCTCCCATATCTTCTATTCGTTATGCAGCCACAGGCGAATTAAGTGCCTCTTATGGAAAGCTGTACCCAAAGACAGAATGTAATGTTGACAAAGAGCCATTTGAGGAAGAATCACACAGAGACTGTAAGGCATTTTGCCATCCCAGGATTGGAACAGGCCCAGTAAGCGGGCGTAGGATATACCCCTGCTCGCTTCGCCCAAGACCAGTAGTGATCAATGTTTGGCAACGCATTACTGTCTTGTACCCGTTCCGTGCCACCTATGACACTGGTGTCTGACTGTATTCCGCACCGATTTATTGTACGGCTTCAAGACTTTCAAAATAATAAGAGAAATTCTGTGGTACGGGACTGGACAGGCTCGGATCTTAGAAAATGATACCAAAGTTCTAGGTAGATGTGTGTAACAGCAAGAAGGATTGACTTATATATCTGATATTTACTAAATGAGTGGAAGTCGACAGTGCAAAGCCTTTGGCTTTGATACAGAACCAATAATAAGCACAAAACTAATGATAACAACAACTTTCGCTAAAAAGACAGGCTGTGCCCAGTACTCTAGTTAATCGCCCTCGAGCCTCGTCTAACGAAGTTGAAAGTCAGACTGCTGCACCGAATATCCAATGCAACACCTTAGTATGCTGTAATGAAGTCACCGGTTCGAAAGGCTTTTGCGGCGAGTGTAAGCGCCCCGGTGTTTCAGTAGTCCGGGCAGTTGAAGCCGTTGACCTGTGGATACATCTCGTGGAGAGCAGGGTTGATGCGGCTAGCTATGTTGGTAACAGCATTGAACTTGAGAATTGTGCCGCCGGCGCCGTCATCGTCGCATCTCCATGCCGAGATACCGACGCTATAATCGTATTCGAGGGCGTTGTATATGGCGCCGCATCCAGATCCGCTATTATATGGTTCTCCAACAATGACAGTGTAAGAGGCGACCCCAAGTCCTTGGTCCTTAGCGGTGCAAGACTGCGCGTGCGGGTCGACTCTCTTATCTAGCAAATTGGGTGAAGGGAGAGAAAGAGCTGGCGTAATAGCAGCGAAGATGGTGATGAGCGTCTTGAAAGAGTACATATTGAATAGATGACAATTCTGATTTGAGTTGTTTGATGCAGGTAGTAGAATCTGTAAGCTCAAGAAAGAGGAATGTTGATGTGCGATAGAGAACAACTTGGTGATGGACATGCGAGCTTTTATAGCCAAGTTGAGACTATGTTCATCTGCCCAATTTCCTAAAGTTATCACGCAGAAGGCTGCCACGGCGGGCTGCACAAACGCCCTGAGATACGCCCAATACTTAATTTATAATTCTGCCTTAGGTTCTCCAGGTCATAGAACTTCTATGATCACTAGAAACATAAGCTAATGTATCCGAGGCAAATGATTACCGCCGTTATCAAGCATACCCCTTCACGATCATCAACGATGACGGGTAATAGCCATTGAATAGCTTGAATGAAATGTATCTAAGTGTGCTCTCGAATGATCAATTTAAGTCCACTAGCTAAGCTCTCTCCAAGGATAGGAGCTCGCAGTTTCTATTTCTATCGAGGCCTGCATGCTACCAATCGAATCGAGAAACTCAGACGAGGCTATCGAGGATTCGGGGCGTATCTACGGGCGTATCTCGGAGCGATTCTTGGGGCTTATCTTGATGCTTGATCTTAAATGGTGTTCTTGTGGAATGCTGAGCCTGGCGCGGTGATATGGCAAGTAGCTGCTAAGGCCGCAGCCTCTGAGTCACCTTCCTTTCATCGCAAATAGCTCAACAACGGATTGCTAGACTATATCAGGTTCAATAAAATAGTGCTTTAGGTATAGAGAAATTATATACAGTTTTGAAAAAATTGTCTCCTTTGTGGCATGATTGTTTCGTCTTCGAAGTAAGTCGGCTTTTTGGGGGAGATGTCTTGGCGGCCCCTTGTCGTGTCAGGTCGTCTTGATGGCCCGAAGAGCCCAGCATCCGTGTACAGCATGACGGGCGCCTATAGAGCACCGCCCCTGTCTATACGCCCTGTATCACTGCCCTCGGAAGATCTCACTGTATATCAGATCCTTCATTACCGGTTTATGGTAGGCAGTACGTAATGTTCGGACTAGCTAAGCTTACACGGGGGCCTATCTCACGTAGACGGTGCTTACTACCCCATGGCTACGATGTAGCAGTCGACCTCATAATTAAGCTAGGAGAAAGAGAGGATATGACTTCGGCGAAAACACAGGAATCTGGTAGCAGGATACCCTGATTTTAGAACGCCCTACCAAACTCGCTATCGAGAAAAAGATGCTTTTTTTCTAAACACATTCTTTTCAGATATAGCTGATCGCGAAGTATATCAAGGTTGCGCTTTCTAATTATAATCTAGGCGTATATAATAGCCTACGAGAAACCACGAAAGCGTACGGCCTCCCTCTCACCACGCTCCATCGTCGAAGCCAAGGCAGCCCGAGCGCAATCGCCAGCTATCAACACCAACGGTCTCTAAAACTGAATTTCTTTACAAAGTTCCAGTGGTATAGAAAGTAGAGTTGAGCAACTCAGCCTGGGTCTCGGCTAGGACGCCTCTAACCTCACAGCGAAGCTAAGATATCACGGAAGGGATTTGATTCTACTCGCCTTTCGTTGAATCGTGGCAGGGCAATACTCCTGACACTTTTATGAGGGTCATAGATTTGATACGACGATGATAGTTTAGCCAGGATAATTGCGGACAGGACGATGAAAAGATATCCAACAAAGCTTGCATATTACGCACAGCAGCTTGAAAATGCATACAACACGACTCTATAGTACAGTGGGCCTCTATCTGACCCTGAAAATCGACACTCTTGCATTTATGACACCTAATCATGTCTAAATCAGTCAACTGATCCATAGCGTTCTACACTTGCTATCCAAAAGAGCAAGATTAGCCTGGTGTATGCTGCAAATGTCAGGTGGAGGTTCTGGAATCATCCATGCATCCCACCTCTCATTTCCTCTAATAACTAGGTTAAGTATCTGCAGAACAATGATAGATTCGAATATATATTAACGTAGGTTATAAGCGAGCCGGCCATACAAGCGAGCCGGCCACCTCATCAACTTTTCGCGACGCGCTCTCTAT